>CM075434.1:12154805-12664742 GCA_037832385.1 Rhizophora apiculata | reverse complement strand
CAATCTCATTATTCAATAATTCAAACACTCAATATGTATGATAAAAGGTAATATAGACCAATAACACCTTTTTTGATGGAATTTAATAGATTTAGAGTGCCAAAAATGTACAAACGAGCTTGATGTAATGAATATATATTTGATGTTGACACAAAAGTTAATTATGAAATCATTTTGTGTGAATGAGCCCTTACAATGAAGGAAGAAGCCTTATTAGTTAGAAAGGAAGAGTCAATCCCATTATTCAAGAATTAAAACACTCATTACTATAAGAAAAGCTAATCTAGAACAATCAGACTAATTTTTGTTCAAATTCCATGGATTTAGAGTACTAAAGATGTAGAAATGAGCTTTTTGCAATTAATACAATGTTTGCTATTGACCTAAAAGTTAATTTGAAGATTATTTTGTGTAAATAAGTCATTGTAATAAAAATAGAAGCCTTGTTATTGAAAAATGAAGAGGCAATCTCATTGTTATAAATTTAAACTATTTAATACTTGTAAGGAAAGCTAATCAAGATTAATGACTTAGTTGATAGAATTTAAAGGATTAAGAGTACTAAAGGTGCACAATCATGTTTGTTTTAATGAATACAATTTTTGTCTAAACATAAAAGTTAATTTCACCTTGATTTTGTGTAAAGAGATGACCTCATTATTCAAGAATTAAAACAATCAATAGGTATAAAAAATGTTAACCAAGATTAATCGAAGCTTTGTTTGAAGGAATTCAATGGATTTGGAGTACCAAATATGTATAAACAAGCTTATTGCAAAGAATATAATGTTTATTGTTCACACATAAGTTAATTAAAAGTTCATTTTGTGTGAATGAATCCTTGCAATAAAAGAGAAGTCATGTTATCAAAAAATAAAGAGATGGTCTCGTTGTTTAGGAAATTAAACCATTCAATACCTATAAGGAAAGCTAGTCAACTGTAATGACTCATTGACTTGATGGAATTCAATGGGTTTAAAAAGTTTGCAAAGGTGTGCAAACATGCTTACTCCAACGAATATAATGTATTGTGTAAACACAAAAGTCAATTTCACCATCCTTTTATGTAAATGAGTCTTTGGAACGAAGGAAGCAACATTGTTAGCTAGAAAGGAAGAGCTAGTCTCATGATTCAATACATATAAGAAAAGCTAATGTAGACTAATCACATTTTTTTTGGTGAAATTCCATCAAGATAATGAGTCATTCATCTTCATTAGCTTTCCTTTTAGGTATTAAATGGTTTAATTCTTAAACAATGAAACTACCTCTTCACTTTTTGATAACAAGGCTTTTCTTTTTGTTGCAAGGACTCATTCACACAAAATGATCTCAAAATTAACTTTTGTGTGAATAGCGAACATTGTATTTATTATAAGAAGCTTGCTTTTACATCTTTAGTACTATAAATCCTTTGAAATCCATCAAAAATAAATTGATTGGTCTAAATTATCTTTTCTTATATGTATTGAAGTCCATCCTTCATTTCAAACCTAATAGGTATTAAATGGTTTAATTCTTGAACAATGAGATCATCTCTTCATTTTTTGATAATAAGACTTCTCTTTTTGATTGAAGGACTCATTCACATAAAAGTAATCCATAGATAACTTTTGTGTCAATAGTAGACATTATATTCATTACAACATTTGTACATCTTTGGTACTATAAATCTATTGAATTCCATCAAGTAAACGAGTCGTTGATTTTTATTAGCTTCTTTATAGGCATCTAATGGTTAAAATATTTTCTTTAGCCAAATTTCTATAATCAATTCATCAAGTGCCTCTTTCATCCTTTTAGCTCTTGAACATGTTATTGGCCCTTCTTGAAACCTCAACAGATCCTTACAAGTGCTCTATGCATTTAATCCTCTATGTATCTCATCATCATCTCTTCATTTCTAACTAACAAGGCTCCTTCCCATATTGTAAGGACTCATTCACACAAAATGATGGTGAAATTAACTTTTAAGTCTACACAATACAATATATTCATTGGAACAAGTACATTTGTACACCTTTGGTGCTTTGAGCACATTGGATTCCGTGAACCAAATGAGTTAATAAACTTGATTAACTTTCCTTTTAGGTATTAAATGGTTTAATTTCTGAACAAAGAGATTGTCTCATCATTTTTTGATAAATAAAATTCTCTTTTCATTGCAATGAGTCATTCACACAAAATGATCTCATAATTGACTATTATGACGACAATAAACAATGTATTCCTTGCAAAAAGCTCATTTCTACATCTTTGATACTTTAAACCCATTGAATTCCATCTAGTCAATAAGTCATTGATCTTGATTATCTTTCCTTACAAATATTGAATGGTTTAATTATCAAACAAAGAGACGGTTACTTTATTTTTTGATAATAAGGTTTCTCTTTTCAACGACTCCTTCACATAAAATGATCACATAATTAACTTTTGTATCAATAGTAAACATTATACTACTTGTAATAAGCTCATTTGTACATCTTTGGTCTCTAAATCCAATAAACTCTAACAAAAAAAGGTGTGATTGGTTTAGATTACTTTTTCTTATATGTATAGAGTGTTTGAAAACCTAAATAAGGCCTTCTCTTCATTTCTAGCTAACAAGGCTTCCTC
This sequence comes from Rhizophora apiculata, assembly GCA_037832385.1. Lineage (NCBI taxonomy): Eukaryota > Viridiplantae > Streptophyta > Magnoliopsida > Malpighiales > Rhizophoraceae > Rhizophora > Rhizophora apiculata. Next base: position 12,662,126 of record CM075434.1, on the reverse strand, counting down.
CCTTCATTATAAGGACTCATTTACACAAAATGATGGTGAAATTAACTTTTATGTCTACATAAAACATTATAGTCATTGGAATGAACATGTTTGCACACCTTTAGTACTCTAAACCCATTAAATTCTATAAGTAAATAAGCCATTGATCTCGATTAGTTTTCCTTATAAGGAATGGTTTAATTCTTAAATAATGAGGCCACCTCTTCAATTTTTGATAACAAGGCTCCTTTTTTTGTTGCAAGGCCTTATTTCCACAAAATGCTCTCGCAATTAACTTTTTATGTCCACATCCAGCATCATATTCATTACAACAAGCTTGTTTGTTCATATTTGGTACCTTAAATCCTTGAATTCTATCAAATAAAAAGGTGTGATTGGTCTAGATTACCTTTTCTTATACATATTAAGTATTTCAATTGTAAAATAATGAAATTGTACCTTTATTTCTAACTAACAAGGCTCCTTCCTATGTTGTAAGGCTCATTTATACAAAATAATGGTGAAATTAACTTTTGCATCTTCTTAAAACATTATATTCATTGAAACAAGCATGGTTGTACACTTATGGTACTTTGAACCTATTAAATTCCATTAGATAAATGAGTCATTGATCTTAATTTGCTTTGCTTTCATGTATTGAATGGTTTAATGCCTAAACAATGAGTCTAACTCTTCCTTTTTTGATAACAAGGTTTATCTTTCCATTGCAAGGACTCATTCCCATAAAATGATCATGTAATTAACTTTTGTGTTAACATTAAACATTATATTAATCATAACAAGCTCATTTCATTTTTGGCACTTTATATCCATTAAATTCCATAAAAAAAAATATGACTAGTCTAGACTAACTTTTCTTAATGTATTAATTGTTTCAATTCTTGAATACTGATACTGTAATGTTGTTCCCAAAAGATGTGGTTTAGGGATCCAACATACACAAGGAATCGAACAAGAACCCAAGCAAGCTAAATCAAGTTTCAATTATGCAAGTCTTAGATTCAATATTCAAGGAACATGAACCAAAGCTATAAAGAATGATATGGATGGCACCCTCTAGCAAAGAAGGGATTTAAGAGTAATGAGTTGAACATCATAAGAAAAGTTAGTTCTTGATAAGTTCTTTAGTTCTTTAAATGATTGAATAAGAAAATCTCACTTTTATTTCCACTAATGTTCAACTCTTTTCAACAAAGAAATCAAAAATATTTATAAGTTGAATTAACAATCCTAAAAATCCTAAAATTAAAGACAATGAAAAACTCCTAAATGATAAGAACACTCTTATTTTATTGTAAACTCTTATTTTATAACAAACTTCTACTTAGGAGTAGATTTTATTGTAACCTTGGCCCATTAAGTACTCCAATGAAATTAATAAAGCCTTGACCCACATTAAGATGTGCTTTGCTACCCTTTAAGCTTAAATTATCTTTTTTGACCCAAATTTCTTTAATTAGCCCACTAAGTGCCTCTTTCATCCTTTTAACTCTTGAACATGTCATTGGCCCTTCTTGAATGCTTAATGGACCCGTAAAAGCCCTCCATGCATCAATTCCTTCATGGATCTCATCATTTCCCCTCCTTTTTAAAGGATTTGTCCCAAATCATCAATTGCATAAAATGAAAAATGTCGGGAACAACCTTACACACACTCCCTCACATGTTTCAGTCCACTCCCTTATAGTATGATAGTCATTCTTGTGATTGCACACTATATAAAGTTGGCTTTTCTCTCTCATTCCTTTATGGAACTAAACAAGCTTAATTAAAGTCACCTTATAACCAACTAATTCTAACAAATTATAATCAAAGCAAAACACATAAGAAAAAAGATTAATTATATTCAAATCATTGTAGCAATTAGGGTTTGTGAACAAAAATAAAAGAGAAGCTAACGTCTACAAATTCAAAGAACAAGAGGTTAAAGAATGTGGTTAAGAAGAGAAACAAAAGAAAAACTCAAATTTTAGATAAATAAACTTGTAATCCTTAAAGCTTTGATACTAACTTATGTGAATCCCAAATGACATGTCATAGGGACCTATCATATACAACTAATCGATCAAGAACCCAGGAAAGCTAAATCATATTTCAATTATGAAAAACCTAGACCTAAAGTAAAAGGAACATGAACCTAAGGTATAAAGATGCATATAGATGTCATAGTTTAGCAATGAAAGGATTGATAACTAAAGTTAAATGCCACATGAAGAGTTAGTTCTTGAAAAAACTAAGGAAAAAAAATTCTCACTTTTACTTTTACTAATGTTTTGCACTTTTAAACAATGAAATCAATCTTATTATAAGCTAAATTAACAACCTTAAAATCCCTAAAAAGCTATTATTCAGGAGTGAATTTTATTATAACTCTAGCCTATTAAGTACTCTAATTAGGGTAGTAAAGCCTTAGCCTATGAAGTTCCCGACTTCTCCCTAGGATCTACTAGTTTGTGATACTGAGAGGGGGGTGAATTAGTATCACCACAATTTACAATTCGCAAGTAGGTGAACAACTTCAACCTCTTCTTAAAAGTGAACTCTTTCTCAGACTCGACTAAGGTAGATCTATTACTACCTACTAATCACAATAGTCCCCAAAGTCACCTTTCAGACACCTTGCCTAATAGACAATTCGGATGTTCTTGTTTAGGTCTTCGTTAGGTTATGGGTTGGCTGATACTTTAGCTGCGTTCACAACTCAATTCAAAACACAGAATGTAAAGCAAATTAAGGACACATGAGATTTACGTGGTTCTGTCAATGTGACGTACATCCACGGTGGTAGGGACTCTCCCTTATCGAGACCATCCACTATACTTGAGAATTCCAATTACAATGGATGTCTTAATTCTCTGCTCCTTTCACTATTGCAAATATTAAGCAAGTACAATACAAAGAGTGTCACTTACTGTGTCTATCCTTCTTCTAACTTGTCTTGCCTCTGTTGAATTGAAAGGCTGTTCCACTACCGCTTAGAAGTTCACCGCAATGCTCTCTAACCTCTCTTGAAGAAATCTGGAAATACGTTGAATTCTTTCCGATACTTCACCGAATTCCTTCTCTAGGTTGTCTCACACAGCTCCTGCTTTCACTGTCTCGGTCTCACCCGTCTCCTTGTCTCACGGCTTGCCTCACGTTTCCCTTTTTTTTTTTTTTTGTCTAGGCCCTGTTTTGCCGGATCTCTCACCGTCGACTAGATCTCTTTCTGCCGGATCCGTCTCATCGTCTGCTGGATCTGTCACCGTTGACTGGATTTGTCTCACCGTCTGCCGGATTTGTCACCATAGACTGGATCCCTGTTCTGCTGGATCTCTCACCGTCGACCGGATCTCCTTATGCCGGATCTCTCACTGTCCCAGCTGGCTCTCTCTCACGCTGTCGCTGGATCTCCTCTGTCCCAGCCGGATTTGTCAACGTCCCAGCCAGATCTCACGCCATCGCCGGATCTCTCACCGTCTGCCGGATCTGTCTCGCCGTCTGCTGGTGTGCCAATCTACTCAGCTGCCAACTGCTGGTGTGCTGGTGATGTGCTGTTACTCTCTGGTTTCTCTCTCTTGCTGGTGGTGTTTGTTTTTCCAACCGGCCACTGTTCTGCCGTGTATAATTTTTCTCTCTCTTCCAATGACTTCTTCTTTGGTCGGCTGGTTGTCTAAGTTTTCTGTTCGTTTTGCTCAATTGGCTGACACGTCTTATTTTTTGTTGTCTTCCAATGGCCTTTATATACTCCTCCATGAAACCCCAATAGGGCTTACTTGCGGCGAATTTACTGTTTTGCCCTTTTCATATGACTTTTATGTTCTTGCACACTTAAACCTAATTGACAACAATTACAACCTATACAAAGCTGTGGAACAACAATCTCCCCCTTTGTAATTGTTGGCAACACTCATGACAAAAGCCACTATGTAGCAGTTTCAACTCCTAAATATGCACTCCCCGTTTCTTAACAGTTCCCCCTGCACTGTTGCTTCTCTCCCCCTTTGCCAACCAATTACAAATTTGAAAAACTCGCAAAGTGAAGATGGAGGATTTACTTGAACTTCAGGCTTGAGGAGGTATTTGCACAGATAGACTTAATCTATGCTTTTCAAAACAACTCTATGGATAGTGGTTTAGTTAGAATATCTGAAATTTGATCTTTAGTGCCAACATACTCCAACTGAATTGTACCCTGTTCCACTTGATCTTTGATGAAGTGATACCGGATGTCAATATGCTTGCTCCTCGAATGTTGAACCAGATTCTTGCTGAGATCAATAGCACTTTGATTATCACAAAGTACACTCACTGGTAATTTCACTTCAACACCCAAGTCTACCAATTGTCTTAGCATCCATATCACCTGTGTACATGCTGCACAAGCAGCCATATACTTAGCCTCAGCTGTGCTAAAAGTAACACTGTTTTGCTTTCTACTTAACCATGCAACACACTTTGAACCCAAGTAGAAGCTGCAGCCACTGGTTGATTTTCTATCATCTATACTTCCTGCCCAGTCTGCATCAATGTATGCTTGTAGTTAAACAGAATCCATGGCTGGATACCACAAGCCCATTTCCAGTGTTCCTTTAAGGTACCTTAGGATTCTTTTCACTGCCAACATATGAGACTCTTTAGGATCAGCTTGGAATCTACTGGTAGTACACACAGCTTGCATAAGATCAGGCCTTGATGCCGTAAGGTATAGAAGGCTCCCTATCATCTTCCTGTACTCTGTAGGGCTTGTACTCCTTCCCTCCTGATCTTTTGTTAACTTGTAGCCCGCTGTCATAGGGGTACTGACAGATCTGCTATCTTCCATGCCAAACCTTTTCAGCATCTCTTTGGCATATTTCGTCTGAGAAATAAAGATACCTTCTTCACACTGCTTTATCTGTAATCTAAGAAAGTACGTCATTTCTCCAATCAATGACATCTCAAATTCCTCACTCATCTTCTGTGCAAAATCTTGGCATAGTTCAGAGTGATCCCCTCCAAAGATGATGTTATCTATATATACTATGGTTATCAGCTGGCCTTTCTCTGAGTTGAACACAAACAGGTTATTATCAACCGTTCCTCTTCTGAAGTTCAACCTTCTCAAGTACGCATCCAGCCTGCTGTACCATGCTCTTGGAGCTTGCTTAAGACCATACAAGGCTTTCTTCAGCTTGCACACTTGTGTCTCATCCTCACTGATTTGTACTCCATCGGGTTGTTCAATATACACTTCTTCTTTCAGGAGCCCATTCAGAAAGGCAAATTTCACATCCATCTAATAGACTCTATACCTCTTGTGTACTGCTAATGTTAAGAACATTCTGACAGTTTCTAACCTTACTATTGGTGCAAAAGTTTCATCAACATCTACCCCATCTATCTGAGTGTAGCTTTTGCAAACCAGCCTGGCCTTGTTCCTCACCACCTTGCCATCTTCATTGTGTTTATTCCTAAACACCCACTTTGTTCCTATGACATTCTTATTAGTGGGTCTTGGAACCAGCTCCCATGTATCATTCTTCTCAATTTGATCCAGCTCCTCATTGATAGCTTTGACCCAGGCTTGGTCTTGAATAGCCTCTTCAACAGATTTAGGTTCAACTTGTGAGAGTAGAGCAATAGCTCCCACCATTCTTCTTCTTGTTGTAACTCCTGCTGATGGGTCACCTATGATCTGATCTCCTCGATGAGCACTGGTCCATGTTTTCTTTGTCCTTCTTCCTTGCACCGTCTTAGTTGTAAGAGGATCTCTTTCTTCATTTTCAGACTCACTCTTCTCTGAGTCTAAACTTACTTCTTGTTCCTTTTCTTCAGATTGGTCTGATTCTTCATCTACATTGAAGTCATCTTCTTCATTTTCCTCAGCTTCTCCATTCTGCATTATTTTCCAGTTCTCATCTATTCTTACATCACTAGAAGTGATCACTTTTCCCAGCTTATGTAGGAAAACTCTGTAACCTTTTGTCTTTCCTGAGTATCCCATAAAGATGCCTTCATCAGACATAGCGTTGAATTTTCCCAAGTTTTGCTCCTTGTTCTTCACAAAACATGGGCTGCCAAAGACCCTGAGATACTTGGTTGTTGTCTTTTTCCCACTCCATAGCTCATATGGAGTCTTATCAGTATTGGGCCTTAATAGAACTCTGTTCAGTAGGTGCACGGCTGTAAATGTTGCTTCTGTCCAAAATCTTGTGTGAAGCTCAGATTCCAGCAGTAGAGTTCTTGCCATTTCAACCACAGCTCTATTCTTCCTCTCTACCACCCCGTTCTGTTGAGGTGTTCATGCTGCTGCCATCTGATGGTGAATTCCATGCTTCTCAAGGTAATCTTCAAAAGCTCCATTTGTGAATTCAGTGCCTTGATCTGACCTTAATACTTTGATCTTCCTTCCATTCTCATTCTTAGCCAATCTTCTGTATTCTTGAAGCATTTCAAAACTTCTGACTTATGTTTGAGGTGCATGATGCAGGTCCTTCTGGAATAATCATCGACAAATAAGACAAAGTACCTCTCACCATTCAACCTTTTATTCTCATCGGCCCACACAAATCAGTATGCACAATGTCAAGCACTACTTCAGAACTGAACTCTTTGGTCTTATACTGCTTTCTGACATGTTTTCCTTTAGAGCATGCAGAGCAAACATACTTTCTCTCTCTCCTGAGGTCAGGAATATCTCTGATTGCATGAGTAGTGGTCAGCTTCCTCATGTTCTTCTGTGACAGGTGTCCCAGCCTCCTATGCCAGAGTTGATTTTCTTCCTCTTTGTTGAGTAAACAACTGCTTATCTTGTCTTCATCAATCACATATAAATTTCTAGTTGTTCTCTTCCCAGCTGCAACAGTATTGCCTTCTTTATTCTTTACCTGACAACCTGTTTTTGTGAATATTACCTTATGGTCTTCGTTGCATAGCTGACTGACATATGCTAAATTATATCTGAGTCCTTCAACGTGTAGAACATCCTTCAGCTTTCCTCTTCCAATCTTTACTGATCCTTGACCATTAATGTTGAGTGAATCATCATTGCCAAACTTGACTCTACCTTCTCTTGATTTGTTTAGCTTTGATAATTTACTCTTGTCACCCGTTATGTGCGAAGTGTATCCATTATCAAAGATCCACTGCTTATCCTTGCAGTCAGCTTTGAGTGCGATTTCAGCTATATTAGCCACCTCCCTTTTAGCTTTATATTCCTTCTTTTGAACTGGCTGGAAGATAGCTTTCTCCTTTTTCTCAGCTTTGATTGCACCACTTATTTTCACTGTGCCATTGAGTGCCTTCTCTTGCTTAGGGAGAAGTGTCATGCATCTCTTGGCATTATGGCCACCCTGCCTGCACCTTTCACACTGTTCCAAGTCTACCAATATAGCAAACTTGTTCTTTGAAACCACTGGTTTGGGCTTCCACCAATAATCATTGTCAGCGTGTCCTTGCCTTTTATAGTATGTGCAAGAACTCACGACAGGTGTTCTCTTTTGAAATCTGTATTGTCTCCCCTTGTATGCAGCATCATATCTTCTCAAGTTGGAGACATATACTGGCCTTCTCCACCAACAGTTACTCACTTTATGACCCCAAACTCCATAATAAAGGCAATGACCTTGAAATTGCCTATTCTTGGGTCTGATCACTGCTTGTCTTCTTCTATTCATCACTTGTTGTATAGGCAAAGTAGCTAGCTTCTTTGCTTGTGTGGCTTTCATTTCAGTCACCTTCTTCTCCTTCTTCTGTTCAGCCAGAGCCCTCTGCTGGCTGACTTTCTTTTCTTCCTTCTTATTTGCCACCCTAGGTTGCTTCTTCAGATCTTCTTTATTCTCAACTATCTTCTTCTGAGTTACAACCTTCTCTTTCATCTTCTGTGGCACATTCTCATTTTCTTTAGCCAATGCAGCCTCAGATTGCTACACTTTCTCTACATTCTTCTTCCCTTTTCCAAAACTTGTTTCTCCTATCATTTCAAGCTTCTGTAAGTTCTCTTTGCTACTTTTGAGTTGTTGCTGAAGTCTCAGCAACTCTTTCTCCATTTCTTCAATTTTTGAAGCTCTTGAGCCAAGCTCTACTGTAAGGTCTTCACATATTTTGATTTGTTCCTCAAATCTTCTCTTCAAGTCAATATGCTCAACCCTTATTTCACCGTTTTGACTTTCAGCTTCCTCAGACTTTGCTTCAACTTGTTTTATATGGGCCTCTAACCTTCTTATGGTTCTGCCCCTTCTAATTATCTCCTTTGAAGCTGCTTCCAGCTTAGCTTCAAGATCTGGCTCTTCTTCATCAACTTCCTCTTCCTCTTCAGAGGTTGAGCTACACTTTGTGATGATGCCATAAAGACATACTCATCTGATGAGTCTTCATCTTCCTCCTCATCAGCTTCTTTTATTTGACTCACATAACTCTTGAATAACCCTCTCATCTTCCTCTGTGGGTTGACAATCTTCTTACTGGACTTCTTTGATTTAAATGATGATCTTCTCCATCTTGAATTCTGCTCATCATCACCATCCTCATCTTCATCATCAAGTTTCACTTTGCACTGAGAAGCAAAGTGTCCAGTTTGCCCACAACGATAACATCTCAAGGACAACTATCCTTTTCCCTTCTTAGACCCCTTTTTGAATTTCCTTGTGAAATAAGCCAATACTTCACCTTCACTTTCTTCCTCATCATCATCATTATCCTCACTGGATGATTCTTCGTTTTCTTTTATCTTCAAGTGTTTCATAGCTTTGAAAGCTATCTCCTTTGATACCTTTGACGTTGAGGAGCTCTCAGTCGACTTTATTCTCATCTCATATCCAGTAAGATTGCACTGAAGATCATGCAAAGACATAGAGTTGAGATCTCTACTCTCCTTTATGGCTGCCACCTTTAAGGTAAACCTCTCAGGTAGAATTCTCAGAATTTTCTTCACAATTGATGAGTCCTTCTTGTTCTTCCCATGACTTCTCAGGTCGTTTACAGTGTCAATAACCCTGGTGAAGAACTCTTGAACTGTCTCATTCTTCTGTATTATGAGAGATTCATATCTTTCCTTGAACACTTGAAGCTAAGCCTCCTTCATTCTGCCATCACCTTTATAGACTTTTTGCAATCTGTCTCATTTCTCCTTGGCAGATTTGCAGTCCATAACTTTAGCATACTTAGCATCTGTCAATGCTGAAATAATGACATTTGAGGCCTTCCCATTTATCTCAAACTGCCTTAACTCCTCTGGGGTTGGGTCTTTACCTTCTTCCGGAGCCACAAAACCCTCCTATACGCATTTCACCACATTCATGCCCATGGTTGCAAATACCACTTGCATTCTTGCTCTCCACATATGATAGTTGGTTCCGTTGAAGATTGGAACCTTCTTGCTGTAAGTAGTGCTAGTGCTGGTACCGGCTTCCATTTCTCAGTATGTTAAACAAGTCAAACTTCTAAATCCTTTCAAACTAATACACCAAGCTGTTAAACTTCAAACTGGTGAACCTGTACTCTGATACCAATTGAAGTTCCCGACTTCTCCCTAAGATCTACTAGTTTGTGATACTGAGAAGGGGGTGAATCAGTATCACCACAATTCGTAGGTAGGTGAACAACTTCAACCTCTTCTTAAAAGCAAACTCTTTCTCAAACTCGACTAAGGTAGATCTATTGCTACCTACTAATCACAATAGTCCCCAAAGTCACCTTTCAGACACCTTGCCTAATAGACAATTCGGATGTTCTTGTTTAGGTCTTCGTTAGGTTATGGGTTGGCTAATACTTTAGCTGTGTTCACAACTCAATTCAAAACACAGAATGTAAAGCAAATTAAGGACACACGAGATTTACGTGGTTCCGTCAATGTGATGTACATCCACGGTGGTGAGGACTCTCCCTTACCGAGACCATCCACTATATTTGAGAATTCCAGTTACAATGGATGTCTTAATTCTCTGCTCCTTTCACTATTGCAAATACTAAGTAAGTACAATACAAAGAGTGTCACTTACTGTGTCTACCCTTTTTCTAACTTGTCTTGCCTCTGTTGAATTGAAAGGCTGTTCCACTACCACTTAGAAGTTCACCGCAATGCTCTCTAACCTCTCTTGAAGAAATCTGAAATACGTTGAGTTCTTTCCAATGCTTCGCCGAATTCCTTCTCTAGGTTGTCTCACACAGCTCCTGCTTTCACTGTCTCGGTCTCACCCGTCTCCTTGTCTCATGGCTCGCCTCACGTTTCCCTTTTTTTTTTTTTTTTTGTCTAGCCCCTATTCTGCTGGATCTCTCACCATCGACTGGATCTCTTTCTACTAGATCTGTCTCACTGTCTGCCAAATCTGTCACCGTCGACCGGATCTGTCTCACCGTCTGCTGGATTTGTCACCGTTGACCGGATCCCTGTTCTGCCAGATCTCTCACCGTCGACTGGATCTCCTTCTGCTGGATCTCTCACTGTCCCAGCCAGCTCTCTCTCACGCCGTCGCTGGATCTCCTCTGTCCCAGCCAGATCTGTCACCGTCCCAGCCGGATCTCCTTCCTGTCCCAGCCGGATCTGTCACCGTCCCAGCCGGACCTCCTTCTGCTGTCGCCGGATCTCCTCTGTCCCAGCCGGATCTCAAGCCGTCGCCGGATCTCTCACCGTCTGCCGGATCTGTCTCGCCGTCTGCTGGTGTGCCAATCTACTCAGCTGCCGACTACTGGTGTGCCGGTGGTGTGCTGTTACTCACCGGTTTCTCTCTCTTGCTGGTGGTGTTTGTTTTTCCAACCGGCCACTGTTCTGCCGTGTATAATTTTTTTCTCTTTTCCAATGACTTCTTCTTTGGTTGGCTGGTTGTCTAGGTTTTCTATCCGTTTTGCTCAATTGCCCGACACGTCTTATTTTTTGTTGTCTTCCAATGGCCTTTATATACTCCTCCATGAAACCCCAATAGGGCTTACTTGCGGCGAATTTACTGTCTTACCCTTTTCATATGGCTTTTATGTTCTTGCACACTTAAACCTAATTGACAACAATTACAATCTATACAAAGTTGTGGGAATAACAGCCTACATTAAGATATGCTTTACTGCCCTTCAAGCTTGAATTATATCAACAAGCTTGTCTGTGCATCTTTGGTACTCTAAATTTATTGAATTCCATTAAAAAAAAAAAGATGTGATTGGTTTAAATCATCTTTTATTATATGCATTGTGTGTTTCAATTCCAGAATAATGACATTGTTTTTTCATTTCTAATTAATAAGGCTCCCCACTTCATTATAAGGAATTAATTACACAAAATGATGGTGAAATTAATTTTTATGTCTACATAAAACATTATATTCATTGGACTAAGCACATTTGCACACCTTTTGTACTTTAAATGCAATGAATTCCATCTAGTAAATGAGTCATTAATCTTAATTAGCTTTCTTTATAAGCATTGAATGGTTTAATTCTCAAACAATGAGTCCTCTTCCATTTTTGATAACAAAAACTTCTCTTTTAGTTGTAAGGGCTTGTCACCACAAAATGATCTCATAATTAACTTTTGTGCCAACAACAAACATTATATTCATTGCAATAAGCTTGTTTGCACATTTTTTGTGCTCTAAATCCATTGAATTTCATCAAAAATAGGTGTGCTTGGTCTAGATTAACTTTTATTATACTAATTGAGTGTTTTAATTGTTAAATAATAAGACTGTCTCTTCTTTTCTAACTAACAAGGTTCCTTCCTTCATTATAAGGACTCCTTTACACAAAATCATAATGAAATTAACTTTTATGTCAACATGAAACATAATATTAATTAAAACAAGCACATTTGAGTGCCCTTGGTACTCTGAATGCATTGAATTCCATCAAGCAAATGAGTCATTAATTTTGATTAGCTTTTCTTATAGGTATAGAATAGTTTTATTCTTGAACAATGACATTGCATCTTCATGTTTTGATAATAATGCTTCCGTTTCCATTATAAGGACTCATTCCCACAAAATGATCTCATAATTAACTTTTATATCTACAATAAACATTATATTCAATGTAACAAGCTCATTTGTACATCTTTAGTGTTCTAAATCAAATGAATTTCATTAAAAAAAATATTTGACCAATCTTGATTAGCTTTTCACATATGTATTAAGTCTTTGGTGCTTTGAAACTTTGAATTCCATCAAGTAAATGAGTCATTAATCTTAATAAGTTGTACTTATAAGTATTAAATGGTTTAATTCTTGAACAATAAGGCTATCTCTCATTTTTTGATAACAAGACTCTCCTTTTTGTTAGAAAGACTTATTTGGCTTTTAGGGTAACAACATACATTATATTCCTTGTAACAAGCTCATTTCTTCATATTTAGTGCCCTAAACCCATTGATGTCCATCAAAAAAAAGTGTGATTGGTCTAGATTACCATTTTTTTTATACATAGAGAGTGTTTCAATTATTAAATAATGAGACAATCTCTTCATTTCTAACTAATAAGGGTCCTTTATTGCAAGGACTCATTTACACAAATTGATGGTGACATTAACTTTTTTATCAATAAAAAAATATTATATTATTTTAAACAAGCCCATTTACACACCTTCAATTCTCTAAACCCATTGAATTTAATCAAGTAAATGAGTCATTGATCTTGATTAGCTTTCCTTACAAATTTTGAATGGTTTAATTCTCAAACAATATGAACACCTTTTCATTTTTTGACAACATGGCTTCCCTTTTCATTGCAAGGACCCATTTACACAAAATGATCTCAAAATTTACTTTTTGTCAACAATAAGCATTGTATTGATTGTAAGAAGCTCAATTCTACATCGTTAATACTCTAAATCCATTAAATTGCATCAAATAAAGGTGTGATTAGTCTAAATTACCTATTTTTAATTGTATTGAGTGTTTTAATTCTAGAATAAGGAGATAATTTGTTCATTTATAACTAACTTTATTCTTTTAGGTTTTTAAGGTTATTAATTCAACCTGTAAATAAGTTTGATTTTATTGTTAAAACAAACATAACATTAGTGAAAATTTTCTGCTTTGGTTTATTTGAAAAACTAAAGAACTAATCAAGAACTAACTCTTCTTGCAATATTTGACCTAACTTATCACTTCCAAATCTTTGCTTTGTTGGACTATGTCATCTATATCCTTCTTTACACCCTAAGTTCATTTTGCTTGAACATTGGGTCTAGGTCTTGCAAGATTTAAATATGATTTAACTTTCTTAAGTTCTTTTTTGATTCCTCAAGTGTGTTAGGTTCCTAAGTCATATTTGTTAGGATTTACATCATTTAGTGTCAACATAAAACATTATATTCATTACAACAAGTATGATTGTAAACTTGTGGTACTCTAAACCCATCAAATTCCATCAAGTAAATAGCTCATAGATCTTGATTAGTTCTCTATACAAGTGTTAAATGGTTTAATTCTTGAATAATGAGACTTCCTTTTCATTTGTTGATAACAACTATTCTCCTTTCCTACCTTACATATTGCCACCATCTAAAAAGAGATTTGTGGGATCTAATAGCCTAATGGCAAGACCCTCTATGAATATTAGGATTGGTTTAATAAGTTGTGTGTGAGCTATTTGTTTCACTAGATATCAGAACAACTTTTGACCCAATACTTTTATAAAGGTCTACTCCCAATGGATTGTAACATGATCGATGTAGTAAGTAGTGGCACATTGGTGGATAAGACACCTCAGACCACTCAAGTGTTGATTGAAAACATGGGGATGAAGTCCTAGTAATTTAGCATAAGGGTGACAGTTCCAACTTGAGGAGTACATAAGGTATCGACCACATGTCAAGATCATCAAAGAGTGGAGCACTATCTTGACAAACTTACCTCACTTGTAAGTAGATTAGCTATAGATCAACAACAACTAGGGCAAAGGAGTTCTTGACTTGGCCTCAGGAGCCAAGTTTATGGTATTTGTGTAAGTCTAGGACATCCGACTGCTTCATGCCTGACATTGGTAAAGGGGTTGTAAGATCAAGTCCTTATAGCTAAAGGATACCAAGGAAGGCCATATCAACAAAAAGATCAAACTTAGTATGACCCATACTCAATCACATACAACCTAGGGTGGCATGATCATTCTAACCTTTAGTATGGGAACTCAAGATTGACATCATTAGAGCAACCAAGATAGTCACCTTGGAGATTTGGCCAAGGTCAACAACAATAGCAACCGCATGGCTAGCCACATTAACCACCTCTACTAGCTTTGAGTCATCTTTAAAAGATATGATGAAGCAATCGACAACTCACACCATGCAGCTAGCTGATCAGAATATTCAATTCTAACAAAAAATTGACTTAGCCATCCAAGATCTGTAGACACAAATGACTCAATTAGCCACTTCAATTAATACCTTTCAACAGCAAGTCTCCAAGCAATTGCCAAGCCAATCCATTCCCAATCCAAAAGGAGGTTTAAATGCCATCACATTAAGGTTTAAAAAGGGACTAGACAAGAAGCTAAGGCCAGAGAAGGAAAAGGAGGAAAAGCAATCATCTACTTTGAACCCAACCAAGACCAAGATAAGCTAGGAAGATCAAGCCACCAAGGGAAAGGAGATAGCTAACCGATCCATTGAGCCACTCGTATTTCCTCAAAGGATGAAGTTTAAGTTTAAGAAAAAGGATGACATACTAAACAAGGATAAGGAAATTCTGGAGATGTTTTGAATGGTGGAAGTCAACATTCCATTTCTTAATGCAATCAATCTAGTGATCATCTAGAGATTTTGGGGAGTCCAGTGTTGTCTAGTGTGAGATCTTAACTAGGACTAGGGCTAACCAACTAGACATACATTCATATATTCTTAGGAATTCAGGATAGGTCATCAAGGTTCAAGAATTAATGGAGTTAGTCTCATATCATATAGTTGTAAAATACTTTGGTTCATTGGGAGATGACAAGGGTCATGCCATTAACCACAAGCCTTTGTGCTACCCTAATAATTAATTTGACCAACACAATAGTTGAATTCATCGAATCCTTCAAAGGTTAGATAGATCTTTATTAGCTTTTCTTATAGCTATTTAATGTTTCAATTCTTGAATATTGAGACCTCTTCAATTTTAGCTAATAAGGCACTTTCCTTCATTGTAATGACTTATTTACACAAAATGATGGTGAAATTAACCATTTTATCTTCACAAAACACTATATTCATTGGAACAAACATGTTTGGACACATTTGGTACTCTAAACCTATTGAATTCCATCAATTAGATGTGTCATTAATCTTAATTAGCTTTTGTTTTAGGTATTAAATGGTTTAATTCTTGGACAATGAGACCCCTTCTTCATTTTTTGATAACAAGGTTTCTCTTTTTATTGTAAGGACTCATTAACATAAAATGATCTTATAACTAACTTTTGTGTCAACAATAACCATTGTATACATTGCATGAAACTCATTTGTACATCTTTGCTACTCTTAATCCATTGAATTTCATCAAACAATGATTTGATTTATCTTGATTTACCTTTTGTATAACTTTTGAATATTTTAATTTCTAAATTATGAGACCTTTTTTTCATCTCTACCTATTAAGGCTCCTTCCAATGTTGTAATGACTCATTCACACAAAAAAATGGTTAAATTAATATTTGAGTCTATACAAAACATTTTGTTTATTGGATTAAGCACATTTCTACACCTTTGGCACTCTGAATCCATTAAATTCCATTAGACAAATGAATCATTGATCTTGATTAGCTTTCCTTATAGGTATTAAATGGTTTAATTCTTGAACAATAAGGCTATCATATCATTTTAGCAAGACTTGTCTTTTCTTGGCAAGAACTCATTCACACAAAATGATCTCGTAATTAACTTTTATATTAATAGCAAACAATATTCATTGCAACAAGCTTGTTTGTACATCTTTGATACTCTAAATCCATTGAATTCCAACAACAAAGGCATGGTTGTCTCTTTATTTTTTTTTGATAACAATGACATATATATTCATTATATTCATTGCAACAAATGCACTTATACAACTTTGGTACTTTAAATGCATTGAAATCCTTCAAACAAAGGCTAGATTGATCTTTATTAGCTTTTTATATAGTTATGTTTCAATACTTGAATAATGAGACATTCTCTTCATTTTTAACTAACAAGGCTCCTTCTTTCATTGCAAGGACATATTTACACAAAATGATGGTGAAATTAACCTTTTTGCCTTCATAAAACATCATATTCATTGGAACATGCACTTTTGGACACTTTTGGTACTCTATGCCTATTGAATTCCATAAATTAAATGAGTCATTGATCTTGATTGACTTTTCTTATAAATATTAAATGGTTTAATTCCCAAACAATGATCTTGCCTCTTCATTTTTTGATAACAAGGTTTCTTTTTTTTGTTGTAAGGACTCATTCACACAAAATGATTTTGTAACTAACTTTTGTGTCAACAACAACCATTGTATTCATTGCAAGAAACTCATTTGTACATCTTTACTACTCTAAATCCATTTAATTCCATTAAAAAAAAGGTCTCATTGGTTTAGATTAGCTTTTTCTATATGAAAGACTATTTTAATTCTTGAATAATGTGATTGTCTCTTCATTTCTAACTAAGAAGGACCCTTCCTTTGTTGTAAGGACTCGTTTGCACAAAATAATGGTGAAAATAACCTCTCTATCTACTTAAAATATTCTATTCATTGGAACAAGTATGATTGTATACCTTTGGTACTCTAAATCCAATGCATTACAGCAAGCAAATGAGTCATTGATCATGATTTACTTTCCTTACAGGTATTGAATGGTTTAATTATCAAACAATGACATTGCCTCTTCATTTTTTTTTTGTTAATAAGGCTTCTCTTTTCATTGTAAGGACTTATTCACATAAAATGATCCCATAATTAACTTTTTTGTCAACAGTAAAAATTATATTCCCTACAAGAAGCTCATTTCTACTTCTTCAGTATTATAAATTCATTGAATTTCATAAAAAAAAAAAAAAGATTTCAATGGTCTTGATTAGCTTTTTCACACGCATTGAATGTTTAAATTTAAGAATAATGAGACTATCTCTTCATTTCTAGTCAACAAGGTTCCTTCTTATGTTATAAGGACTCATTTACACAAATGATGGTGAAATTAACATTTATGTCTACACAAAATATTATATTCATTGGAACAGGCTTGTTTGCATACCTTTAGTACTCTAAACCTATTGAATTCCATCAAGTAAGTGAGTCATTCATCTTGGTTAGCTTTCTTTATGAATATTGAATGGTTTAATTCTTGAACAATTAGATCACCTTTTCTTTTTCTAATGACAAGGCTTCTCCTTTCATTACAAGTGCTTGTTCACACAAAATGATCTCATAAGTAACATTTATGTCAATAGGAAACATTATATTCTTTACAACAAGCTTGTTTGCATATCTTTGGTTCTCTAAACCATTAAATTCCATCAAATAAAGCTTTGGTTGATCTCATTTAGCTTTTCTTATTCATATTGAAGGTTTTAAATCCTTAATAATAGGACATTCTCTTCATTTTTAACTAACGAGACTCCTTTTGAAGTTGGGTAAAATCCCTTATAAATTGGACTAAGAGTCCAAAGAAGGAGGCAGAATCTTCTTCTTCTCACCTCTCTTGGAATGACTTGTGAATAAAGCTCTTATTTCTATAAGTTTGTTTTTTACCTTTCTATGATTCAATTTTATTAATAGTTGATTTAGTACTATTATTTGTTTGCTATTAAAGATCTATTACTTGCTTCTTCATTTGCTTGAATGAAAGGAATAGTATCAAAGCCTTAAGGGTATTAGGTGACTAATTTAAACTTGTGATTGAAACATAAATCATGTTGCCATTATTTGCTTGTGTAGTTAGGGTTGGCATTTAGAACATTAGGTGCAAATTTGTTGACAGTGATATCATGAGTTAGTGGATCACTAAAAGCCATGATGACTTTCTCGTTGTAATAGTAATAGTGGTTCAAGTAATAAAAAGAAAGAAATTATTTTAAGTGAAAATTTAGATAATAATTATTTACAAAATTGGACTTTTCCTTCTTCCTCTCTTTCCTATGTTTATAAATAAGAAAGTTTCTTCTCAAAATGTGATTATATTATTAAAATTGTTGAAGAAGGTTTACCCTTAGTTCAAGGTTATAATGACTTTTTCATGTTATCATGAGCTTATTAGCTCTCATTAGCAAAAGTATAAATTCATCCATATTAGGATGGTTTAGGTAGCTTTAAAAACTAGTTGTTAGATTGGGTTTAAATACCTTAACTACAATTTGTGTTTGGGATAAGAGACATAACCATTATCACGACTCTTTATTACAAGTAATTAAATCAAGTTTAAGTGAAGGAATATGATTCTCATGTTTTCCTAATTTTAGACTATCATTATTAGATTTTGATTTAATGCATGCTTTGTGTCTGGATATTAAAATAAAAGGATTTGATGTAATGACTACCTTTGAAATTTTAGTTGTTGTATATAAAATCCATTATAAGGTTATGAACACCATAATTCCTAGTATAAAAGAAATACCTTCTAAATATGCTAATAAAGGAACTACCACTTTGTTTCTAACAAATAGATCTAAAATATACGTTATGGTTCCTAAAACTATAACATGGGATCAAGTTAAATTACTTGAAAAATGGACTTTAGAAAAGGTAGTCAAACTTGTTAAACAAGTTGATCAATAATTAGAAGAAGTTATTAAATATTAAGTTGAAGATGTCAAAATTGGATTTGCTCCATAAAGAAATGTGAGGTTAATCCTTAAAAAGATCTAAAAGATTTAAAACCAAGCAAATACTCCACTTCTTCTATTCCACTAACAAAGTTAGATGAAATTAGAAGAACAAGGGGATAAGTTAATCAACCACAATATAAAGTTGACTTTCTTTCCTCTACATCTACTTCTATGGTTAATGAACCACTACATTATGCTTTAAGATCTAGATCTTTCTCTTTATCTGGCATGGGTTATCATGATGAAGATTAGAGAATCTACTTAAAACCTATAATGAGGTTAAGGGAAAAGATAAAGAGTTATTCTACTCTTCTAAAATTAAGTTGAAAAGAAAATGGTTTTTTATAACTTTTACTCATACTTAACAAGAGCAATGGTATCAAAATCATGAAAATATATTGCTCAGATGGGTGCTATTGATATTTTTACTAATATTCAAAAGGTTTATAAACTAGTATTGTTGCTAGTTTGTTGTTAAAGAACTATTACTTATTTGTTTACTTGTGTGAAAGGAAAATTTTATGAGAGAGGTGAGAAGAACAAGTTGAAGATAAGAAGAGAAGAAGATTTTGCCTCCTTCTCTTGAATCCTAGTCTTATTTACCTAACCTTGGATTCCTTTCACATGAAAGTCACTTTAAAAAAGTGATTTCTTTTGTTGTTTTTCATAAATTGGCTTTACGAAAGTAGTTTTTTTTTTTCTTTAAAGCCAACAAATGTTATTTGTCTTTTAAAGTTGTAGGAGTCTTAGGAATCTTGCATGATATCATCCTTAGTAAACTTTGCTTGACTATTGTCATCTTGCATCAATTCTTGTAAGGAAGATGCTTGAGAAGTTGATGCTTGAGGTTGAAGGAAAGTAGTCCTCATTTCCAATAGCTTCTCTTTGGATGCAAATTCCATTAATGCTCTAAATAGTTATTCTAAAGATTGAGAGGAGTTAGGCTTAGGAGCAATAGGGTGTGATTCATTAATATGAACAATCCCTTTGGCTGTATAAACTCCATCATGGAAAAAATAAAACTTGTCCCACTAGTGGATATTAATCCTTCTAGTGAGCCAAAGAGCACACTTGATGGGAATAGTAAAATATAATTCAAACTTCCTAAAAATCTTTGTAATTGTTGTTTATCTTTAATTTCATTAGGAAATTTTAAGGCAAACTTAATTTCTCTATTGATGGGAATAATAAAACCATTCTCAATGAAGTGTCTGAGGAAGCAAATCCTAGTTTGAAATAACTTCATTTTCTTATTAAAGCAGCTAATCCTACTCTTTTCATTGCATAAATGAATAAATTAAGATGTTTAAAATGTTGTTCAACAACACTAAAGAAAACTAACACATCATTGATATAAACAATCATAAATGCAACATAAGCATTAAATATCTCATTCATAACCTTCTAAAATTTGGAGGGTGTTTCTTTTAAAACCAAAAGATATGACATTCTATTCATAATACCTAAAAGGTACTACAAAGGTTGTTTTATGCTTATCTTTTTCACAAATCTAGATTTGCCAATAACCAAATTTTATGTCAAATTTTGAAAATATCTTGGCTTTATAAAGCTAGTTAAGCACATCTCATTTCTTAGGTATAGCATACCTAATCCATCTTAAAGTCTTGTTTGAGGGCTAATGCTTAATAACTAATCTAGGAATGCCTTATTCTAATTCTACATTATTCTCCGCATAAAATGAAGGACAATTCCAAGGACTTAGATTTCAAAACAGTCCTTTCTTAAGGAGCTCTTGTATATTTGTTTTACAAATCATTAAATGTTAAGGGCCCATAACAATGGGTTTAGCTTTAGTTGGACTTTGACTTTCATTAAAGTCTTAATCATAAGGCAAGTCAACAATATATTTATTCTTATTCTAAAAGGTAGTAGGAATTTTTAAGCATATCATTGATTCTATTACTTCTTTTATTTCCTATACTTTAGTTGTAATAACGAGAGAAGAAATTGTTTCCAAAATTAAAATTCTTTCTTTTAATTCTTTTTATTTTTCTCTCTTCAAGGTATGAATTTCATCTTTAATCTCTTTAATAGATGGTTCTTCCATAAATAACTTAGGAGGATTGCCTTTTATACATTGTATAATAGTATTTAAACATAATTTTCTTAAGTTGCACAACCTTAATAGTAGATTCTTTATTCCAAATTTTAATTAGATGTAAATATTTTTGTAATTGCTTATGCTTTTCTTGAGGATCTAGAATTTTATCAATAAGACCCAAAATCATACTATCTTCTTTTGTTAAGACTAATAAGTCATTTTGTTTACACAATGCTTTGTAATGGTTACATTGACCGTTACAACTTCATCAAAATAAAAAGTTGAGGAAGAAATACCTTATTTAAGTACTTTTAATTTTTCTGATAAGAAAATAAGAATTAATGATCTTTTAAGAATTTCATTTATAGCTAATTCTTAAAGCTTTTGCTTTGTTTTACACTTATAAGTAAAGTGTCTTATTTTCCACACTTATAGCAAATAATAATCTTTTTAAACTAAGACATTTTTTCCTTTTTCTTTTATTTTTTGCTTCTCAGACCTTATGGGGGCCTTTTTTTGTACAAAAATGTTTTTTTTTAATATTGGAGTGATAACTCCTACTCTTTTATTTTGTAGGATATCTAATGGGTGAATAACCCATCTGCTCACAAAAGCTTTCTTACCTTGAGCTTTTTCATTCAGCAATTGCCTATGCAATTTCATTTCATTACAAAGTTTAACTCCTTTAGCTACTACTTTAGTAGCTAAACCTCCATAAGCATATTGATTATAATCAATAGTTCTAGCCTTATTAGATTTTAATCGAGTCTTAACTCTTTGTGCAAATAAGGTAGGTAACTCTAAAAGAAATTTTTCTTTCCAAAAACTATTCTACCTAACTTCATAAGTAAAGACTCTAAAGAAGAATAAATCTTTTGACCACTTAAAATGCCCCATAAGTCTTATGAACTAGTAAAGTGGCAATATCAATAAAATGATTGGTAATAGTATAAATAAGTTTACTAACATAATCAAAAGGAAATTCTTTAGATTTAGTCTTAACTATAAAAAATATTTGTTGTTTTTCCTCCTTGGACAAATAAAAATCCTACCAACCTTTAAGTTGTTTAGTAAATCTGCTTGTAATTATTTTTGCAATTTTAAGTTCAAAATTACCCTTTGTTTTAGCAACAATTGCAAACATCATCACATAATGTAATAGTAAGAGAATTTAATGTTTTATTTGACCTTCTAGATTCCATTCCACTATACTACTGCCATTATATTAAACATAGCTATAATTAACTTGTTCTTTTAACACAATATCAAATTGTTGGTCTTAAATAATATATTTTTGTATGAGCCTTATTAATATCAAAAGGTTCCTTTGTATAAGAAGGAAAAGGTTTATCCTTTAGATGTTGCTATTCTAATAAGAATATATTTTGTAATTGATCTATATAATCTTCTATCTCACTTTCAAATTTAATCTATTCCCCTTTTTCTTGCACTATGGCTTCTTTTTCCTTTAATTTCATACCTTTAAGTCTTTTAAAGATTTCACTTACCAATTCTACTTTAGCAGAAGTTTTGTTTGCCTTTTTGTAATTTATTTTTTTCAATGAAAGAAGTTTAAATAAAACCTTTTTTTTCTACCTTTGGTTTAACTAGAGGTTTGGGAATAATATTCCTATTTTGAGCTATTTCCTTAATCATTTGCTCAATACACATAAGTGGGGATCCAACAAATTGAAGATAAAGATTACTATAATTAATTTACTATATAACAACACTTGTGGTTGCTTCAACCTTTATAAGGTGATGTAATAATCTCATTATCATTTATTTTAATAGAGAGATTTAAAGGTGGAGGGTGAATGTTACTAACACTTTTACCCTTTTCTTTCAAATATTCTTGATCAGCATTTTCAATAGCTAGACACTTACTAAGGGCTGAGAAATCAAGAAAAGATTTTCTTTGAAGTTTATAAACCTTTTGAATAAATTAAGGCATTTTTCCTTTTCCTTTTATTTTTTCAACAAACACATTTACACATCTTTGGTTCTCTAAATCTATTGAATTCCATCAATCAAAACTTTAATTAATTTGGATTAGCTTTTCCTATACATATCGAAGATTTGAAATCTTAAATAATGAGACTTCTTTTCATTTCTACTTAACAAGGCTCCTTCCTTTGTTGCAAAGATTTATTTACCCAAAATGATGGTGAAATTTACTTTTTGTCTACAAAAAACATTCTATTCATTGGAACAAGTACGTATGTTAAATCCATTGAATTCCATCAATGGATTTAGAATATCAAAGACTCCTTTTTCTCTAAATTGAATAATTAAGGCATTTTTTTCCTTTTTCTTTTCTTTTCTTTTCTTTTTGCAATAAGCTCTTTTACACATCTTTGGTTCTCTAAATCTATTGAATTCTATTAAAAAAAAAAGCTTGTTTTGATCTTTATTGGCTTCTTTTACACATATTGAAGGTTTTAAATCCTAAATAATGAGACCTTCTTTACATTTCTAGCTAACGAAGCTCTTTCCTTCACTGCAAAGAGTCATTACCCAAAATAATGGTGAAATTCACTTTTTGTCTGCACAAAACATTTTATTCATTGGAACAAACATGTATGTACATCTTTGATTTACAGCTAACAAGGCTTCATCCTTCATTACAAAAGACTTATTTGCCCAAAATAATGGTGAAATTAAGTTTTTCCTTTTTTCTGTTTTTTTTTTGCACAAAACATTCTATTCATTGGAACATGCACATATGTACATCATTGATATTACAATTCCATCGAATTCGATCAAGCAAAATGAGTCTTTAATCTTGATTAGATTTCTTTTTAGGCATTAAATGTTTAATTCCTAAACAATGAGATTGTCTCTTAGTTTTTGATAACAAGAGACATTGATTTTGATTTGCTTTCCTTGCAAGAATTGAATGGCTTAGTTCTTAAACAATGAGACTACCTCATCATTTTTCGTCAACAAGGAT
This sequence comes from Rhizophora apiculata, assembly GCA_037832385.1. NCBI lineage: Eukaryota > Viridiplantae > Streptophyta > Magnoliopsida > Malpighiales > Rhizophoraceae > Rhizophora > Rhizophora apiculata. Next base: position 12,638,398 of record CM075434.1, on the reverse strand, counting down.
TCACTTTTTTTTGTTGTAAGAAATTACATAAAATGATCTTGTGATTAACTTTTGTGTCAACATCAAACATTGTATTCATTGCAAGAAGCACATTTCTACATGATTGGTACTTTAAATCCATGAATTTTATAAAAAAAAAGGGGGGGTTTAGTGGTCTTATTTATTTTTTCTTATACATTTTCAATAATTTCAACAATAACGAGGTCATTTTTTAATTTCTAATTGACAAGGCTCCTTCCTTTGTTAAAGGACTCATTTACATAAAATGATGGTGAAATTAACTTTTATGTCTACATAAAACATTCAATTCATTGTAGTTAGCGTGTAAACTTTTGGTACTCTAAATCCATTAAATTCCAACAAGCAAATAAGTCATTGATTTTGATTAGTTTTCCTAATATGTACTGAATGGTTTAATTCTCAAATAATGAGCTATCTCTTTATTTTTTGATAATAAGGCTTCTCTTTCATTTCAAAGACTTATTTGCACAAAATGATGTTGTAATTAGCTTTTATGTTGACACTAAACATCATACTTTTTCAACAAGCTCATTTGTACAAATTTCATACTCTGGATCCATTTAATTCCATCAAAAATAGGTCTTATTGGTCTAAGTTACCTTTCCTTATATGTATTAGGTGTTTCAATTCCTAAATAGTGTGATTGCCTCTTCATCTCTAGCCAACAAAGCTCCTTCCTTTGTTGTAAGGACTCATTTACATGAAAGGATGGTGAAATAAACTTTTGTAACAAGACAAAACATTATATTCATTGGAATGGGCACGTTTGCATACCCTTGGTACTCTAAACCTATTAAATTCAATTAGGTAAATGAGTCATTGATCTTAGTTAATTTGTTGTAAGGCCTCATTTCCATAAAATGATCTCATAATTAACTTTTTGTGTCAACGTTAAACATCATATCCATTTCACCAAGCTTGTTTGTTCATATTTGGTACTCAAAATCCTTGAATTCTATATTAAAAAAAAGGTATGATTGGTCTAGATTACCTTTTCTTATACATATTGAATGTTTCAATTATTGAATAATGAAATTGTCTCTTTATTTCTAATTGACTAGGCTCCTTCCTTTGTTGCAAGGGCTTATTTACACAAAATAATGGTGAAATTAACTTTTGTTTCTACATAAAAAAATTATATTCATTGAAACAAACTTATTTATACACTTGTGGTACTTTGAACCTATTGAATTCCATCAGATAAATGAGTCATTGATCTTAATTAGCTTTGGTTACATGTATTGAATAGTTTAATTCCTAAACAATGAGACTACCTCTTCATTTTTTTTGATAATAAAGCTTAGCTTTTCATTGCAAGGACTCATTCCCACAAATTGATCTTGTAATTAACTTTGTGATAATATCAAACATTATATTAATTGCAACAAGCTCATTTGCCCATTTTTGGCACTCCATAACCATTGAATTTCGTCAAAGAAAAAATATGACTAGTCTAGATTACCTTTTCTTAATGTATTAAGTGTTTCAGTTCTTGAATAATGACATCATAATGTGAATCCCAAATGATGTGGTTTAGGGATCCAACACACATAAGGAATCAAACAAAAACTAAAGAAAGCTAAATTAGGTTTTGATTATGCATGTCCTAGATCCAATATTCAAGGAACACAACCTAAGCTATAAAGAAAGATATGGATGGTGCCTTCTAACAAAGAAGGGATTTCAAAGTGATATGTTAGCTTAAATGTTATAAGAAAGGTTAGTTCAGGACAAATTTTTTAGTTCTTTAAAGAGCCGAATAAGAAATTCACTTTTATTTTCACTAATGTTCTACTCTTTTTAACAATGAAATCAAGCATATTTATAAGCTAAATTAACAATCATAAAATTCCTAAAAATAAAGATAATGATAAACTCCTAAAATATAAAAACACTTTTATTTTATTGTAAACACTTATTTTATAACAAACTCCTATCTAGGAGTGAATTTTATGGTAACCTTGGCCCATTAAGTACTCTAATGAAATTAATAAAGCCTTGGCCCACATTAAGATGTGCTTTACTACCTTTTAAGCTTGACTTATCTTCTTTGGCCTAAATTTCTTTAATTAGCCTACTAAGTGCCTCTTTCAACCTTTTAGCTCTTAAACATGTCATAAGCCCTTCTTGAATGCTTAATGGACCCTTAGAAGCCCTTCATGCATTAGTTCCTTCATGGATCTCATCATTTCCCCTCCCCTTAAAAGGATTTGTCTCAAATCATCACTTGCATAAAAAAGAAATGTTGGGAACAACGTCATATGCACTCCCTCACATGTTTCACTCCACTCCCTCATAGTATGATAGTCACTCTTATGTTTGCATATTTTATAAATTTAACTTTCACTATCATTCCTTTATTGAACTAAACAAGTTCAAATAAAGTCACCTTATAACCAACTAATTCTAACAAATTAAAGTTAAAGAAAAACACAGTAAGATTAAATTGCAAAACAAGCAAGAAAAAAGATTAAATATATCCAAATCATTATAGTAATTAGAAAGAAATAAGGAAATAAAGTCTCTATAAAATGTGGCTAGCAACCTAGGCTTTATAGACAAAAAATAAAAGAAAAGCTAGTGTTTGCATATTTAGGAAACAAGAAGTTATAGAATGTGGCTAAGAAGTAGAAAAAAAGAAAAACTCAAATTTTAGATAAATAAACCTATTATCCTTAAAGCTTTGATACTAATTGATGTGATCTCAAAAGATGTATCTTAGGGACCCATCATATACAACTAATCTAACAAGAACCCAGGAAAGCTATGTCAAATTTCAATTACAAAAAACCTAGACCCAAAGTATAAGGAACATGAACCTAAGGTATAAAGAGGCATATGGATGTCATAGTTTAGCAATGAAAGGATTGATAAGTCAGGTTATAGGCCATAAGAAGTGTTTTTTTTTGGAAGAAATAAGGAAGAAAATTCTCACTTTTATTTTTACTAATGTTTTGCACTTTTAAACAATGAAATCAATCTTATTATAGGCTAAATTAACAACCTTATAATCCCTAAAAATAAAGACAATGATAAACTCATAAAATATAAAACACTCTTATTTTATTGTAGACATGTATTTTATGAAAAAAAAAAAATCCTATTTAGGAGAGAATTTTATTGTAACTCTAGCCTATTAAGTACTCCAATCAAAATTAATAAAGCCTTGGCCTACATTAAGATATGCTTTATTACCCTTCAAGCTTGAATTATAAGAACAAGCTCATTTGTACATCTTTGGTAATCTAAATCTATTGAATTCCTTCAAAAAAAAAAAAAAGGTGTGATTGGTCTAAATTATCTGTTCTCATATGTGTTATGTATTTTAATTCCAAAATAACGACATTGTCTTTTCATTTTCAATTAATAAGGCTCCCCACTTCATTACAAGGACTCATTTACACAAAATGATGGTTAAATTAATTTTTGTGTCTACACAAAACATTATGTTCATTGGACCACGCACGTTTGCACACCTTTTGTACTTTAAGCCCATTGAATTCCATCATGTAAATGAATTATTAACCTTAATTAGCTTTCCTTATAGGTATTGAATGGTTTCATTCTCAAACAATGAGTCTAATTCCTTTTTTGATAACAAAACTTCTCTTTTCATTACAAGGGCTCATTACCACAAAATGATCTCATAATTAGCTTTTGTGCCAACAACAAACATTATATTCATTGTAATAAGCTTGTTTGTACATTTTTGGTGCTCTAAATCCATTGAATTTCATCAAAAATAGGTGTGATTGGTCTAGATGAACTTTTATTATACTAATTGAGTGTTTTAATTGCTAAATAATGAGATTGTCTCTTTTTTTCTAACTGACAAGGTTCCTTCCTTCATTGCAAGGACTCCTTTACACAAAATCATAATGAAATTAACTTTTATGTCAACATGAAACATAATATTAATTAAAACAAGCACATTTAAATGGCCTTGGTACTTTAAACACAATGAATTACATTAAGCAAATGTGTCATTAATCTTGATTAACTTTCCTTACGGTTATAGAATAGTTTCATTCCTGAACAATGACATTGCTCCTTCATTTTTTCATAACAATGCTTCTTTTTTCAATACAAGGACTTATTCCCACAAAATGATCTCATAATTAACTTTTATGCCTACAACAAATACTATATTTAGTGCAACAAGCTCATTTGTATATCTTTAGTGTTCTAAATTGATTGAATTTCATTAAAAAAAATGTTTGATTACTTTTGATTAGTTTTTCTCATATATTGAGTGTTTGGTTCTTTGAACCTTTAAATTCGATGAAGTAAATTAGTCATTGATCTTCAAGTATTGAGTCCTTATAAGTATTTGAAGGTTTAATTCCTGAATAATGAGGCTATCTCTTCATTTTTGGATAACAAGGCTTCCCTTTTTGTTGCAAAGACTCATTAGCTTTAGGGTCAACAAACAATATATTCCTTATATCAAGCTCATTTCTTCATTTTTTGTGCCCTAAATCCATATATGTTCATAAAAAAAATGTGTGATTGGTTTAGTTTACCATTTTTTTTATAAATAGAAAGTGTTTCAATTACTAAATAATGAGACAATCTCTTCATTTCTAACTAATAAGGGTCCTTTGTTGCAATGACTCATTTGCACAAAATGATGGTGACATTAACTTTTGTGTCAACAAAAAAACATTATATTATTTGGAACAAGCACGTTTGCATGCCTTAATACTTGAAACGCATTGAATTCTATCAAATAAATGAGTTATTGATCTTGATTAGTTTTCCTTATAAATATTGAAGGTTTAATTCTCAAACAATGAGAATACCTCTTCATTTTTTGATAACATGGCTTCCCTTTTTGTTACAAGGACTCATTCACACAAAATGATCTCAAAATTAACTTTTTGTTAATAATAAGCATTGTATTGATTGTATGAAGCTCATTTCTACATCATTGGTACTCTAAATCCATTGAATTGCATCAAATAAAGGTGTGATTGGTCTAAATTAGCTATTTTTATCTATATTAAGTATTTTAATTCCAGAATAAGGAGATCTTCTGTTCATTTATAACTAACTTTATTTTTGGGTTTTTGAGGTTATTATTCAACCTATAAATAAGCTTCATTTTAATGTTAAAAAGTGCATAACATTGGTGAAAATTTTCTCCTTTAATTTATTTGAAAAACTAAAGAACTTATCAATAACTAACTCTTCTTGCAGTGTTCAACCTAACTAATCACTCCCAAATCCCTTATTTGCTGGAGTGTGGTATCTATATCCTTCCTTATACCCTAAGTTCATGTTCCTTGAACATTAGATCAAGATCTTGCATGATTTAAATATAATTTAGCTTTCTTAGGTTCTTATTTGATTCCTCAAGTGTGTTGGGTTCCTAAGCCATGTTTGTTAAGATTCACATCATTTTGTGTCATCACAAAACATTATATTCATTACAACAAGCATAATTGTAAACCTTTGGTACTTTGAACCCATCAGATTCCATTAAGTAAATGACTTATAGATCTTGATTAGTTCTCCTTACCAATGTCAAATGGTTTAATTCTCGAACAATAAGACCTATTGTTCATTTGTTGATAATAAGTCTTCTCCTTTCATTACAAGGACTTATTCACACAAAATAATCTCAATTCATTGCAAGAAGCTCATTTGTACTACTGTAGTACACTAAATCCATTGAATTCCATAAAAAATGGGGTCTGATTGGTTTGGATTTTCTTTTCTTATACATATTAGGTAATTTAATTACCAAATAATGAGACTATCTCTTCATTTCTAACCTAAGGCTCATTCCTTTGTAATTACCTTTTGTGTCAACAAAAAATATTATATTCATTGTAACAAGCTCATTTGTACATCTTTAGTACTCTAAATCCATTGAATTCCATCAAATAAATGAGTCATTGATCTTGATTAGCTTTCCTTAAAGGTATTAAATGGTTTAGTTCTTGAACAAGGTGACCATCTCTTCATTTTTTCCTTAAAAGGATGTCTATAATCATTATACTCATTGCAACAAGCATGTTTATACAACTTTGGTACTCTAAATAGTTTGAATTCCTACATACAATGGTTAGATTGATCTTGATTAGCATTTCTTATAGCTATTTAAGTTTTCAATTCAAGAATAATGAGATCTTCTCTTCATTTTTAGCTAATGAGGCTCTTTCCTTCAATGTATGGACTTATTTATGCAAAATGATTGTGAAATTTTTGTGTAACATAAAATATCCTATTCAATGGAACAAGCATGTTAGTACTCCTTTAGTACCCTGAATCCAATGAATTCCATCAAGCTAATGAGTCATTGATCTTGATTAGCTTTCCTTATATGCATTGAATGGTTTATCTTCCAAATAATGACATTATTTCTTCATTTTTTTTTAGTGATAAGGCTATTCATTTCTTTGTAATGTGTCATTCACACAAAATGATCTCAAATTAACTTTTGTGCCAAAAGCAAACATTATACTCATTACAATAAGATCATTGTTACATCATTGGTACTCTAAACCCATAGAATTCCATGAAGGAAATGAGTCATTGATATTGATTAGCTTTCCTTATAGGCATTGGATGGTTTAATTCTTTAACAATGAGATTGCCTCTTCATTTTTTGATAACAAGGCTTTTCTTTTCATTGCAAAAAGTAATTTACACAAAATATTGTTGTAATAAACTTTTGTGCTAAGAGCAAACATTATACTCATTACAATAAGATTACTGGTATATCTTTGGTACTCTTAACCCATTAAATTCCATAAAGTAAATAAGTCATTAATCTTGATTAGCTTTCCTTATAGGTATTAAATAGTATAATTCCTAAACAATGTGATTATCTCTTCATTTAATGATAATAAGGGTGTCTATATTCATTATATTCATTGCAACAAAGCACGTCTATAAAACTTGGGTACTTAAACCCATTGAAATCCTTTAAACCAAGGTTAGATTGATCTTTATTGGCTTTTTTTTTATAGCTATTTAATGTTTGAATTCTTGAATAATGAAACTTTGCTTCATTTTTAGCTAACAAGGCTCCTTCCTTTGTTGTATAGACTTATTTACACAAAATGACGGTGAATTTAACCTTTTTGCCTTCATAAAACTTATATTCATTGGAAGAGACAAGTTTAGACACTTTTGGTACTCTAAACTTATTGAATTCCATCAATTAAATGAGTCATTGATCTTAATTAGCTTTCCTTATAAGTATTGAATGGTTTAATTTTTGAACAATGAGACTGACACTTCATTTTTTGATAAAAAGGTTTCTCTTTTTGTTGTAAGTACTCATTGGCACAAAATGATCTTGTAACTAATTTTTGTTTCAGCAACAACCATTGTATTCATTGCAAAAAACTCCTTTCAACATCTTTGCTACTCTAAATACATTGAATTCTATCAAAAAAAAAAAAGGGTTGATTGGTTTATATTAGCTTTTCCTATACATATGAGTGTTTCAATCCTTAAATAATGAGATTTTGCCCTCATTTCTAACTAACAAGGCTCCTTCATTCATTGCAAGGACTCATTTACATTCGGTCAACAAAATATTGCAAAAACTGAGTTATTAATCTTGATTAGCTTTTCATATAGGTATTGAATGGTTTAATTCTTAAACAATTGGACTGTCTCTTTATTTATTGATAGCAAGACTTCTCTTTTCATTGTAAGGACTCATTCATGTGAAATGATTTTGTAATTAACTTTTGTGTCAATAGCAAACATTATATTCATTGCAATAGTCCTTTGAATTCCATCAAAAAAGGATATGATTGGTCTAGGTTACCTTATCTTATAAATATTGAGTGTTTCAATCCCTACATAATGAGACAATCTTGTATTTTTCTTTTACAACAAGACAATCTTTTTAGTGTAATGACTCATTCATGCAAAATAATCTCATAATTAATTTTGTGTCAATAGTGAATATTATATTCATTGCAACAAGCTTATTTATACATCTTTAGCACTCTAAATTCATTGAATTTGATCAAAAAAAGTGTGATTGGTCTAGATTATGTTTTCTTATATGTATTAAGTGTTTCAATTCTTGAATAATGAGACTATCTAGTCACATTTTTGACAATATGACCTTTTTTTAATTGCAAGGACACATTCATGCAACATGATCCTTTAATTAACTCATATATCAATATCAAAATTTTTATTCATTGAAACAAGCTTGTTTATACATCATTGGTACAATCAATCCATTGAATTCCGTCTGTAAATGAGTCATTGATGTTGATTTACTTTCATTATAGGTATTGAAGAGTTTGTTTTCCATTAATGAGACTACCTCTTCATTTTTTGACAACAAGGCTTCCCTTTTCATTACAAAGAGTCCTTCAAACAAAATGATCTCATAATTTACTTTTGTAACAAAAGCAAACATTATACTTATAGCAATAAGATCATTGGTACATCTTTGGTACTTGAACCCATTCAATTCCATCAAGTAATTAGTTATTGATCTTGATTAGCTTTCCATATAGGTAATGAATGGTATAATTTCCAAACAATGTGATCATATCTTCAATTTTTGATAACAAGGATGTCTATATTCATTATATTCATTGCAAAAAACATGTATATACAACTTTGATACTCTAAACCCATTGAAATCCTTCAAGGGTTAGATAGATCTTCATTGGCTTTTCTTATAGCTATTTAATGTTTCAATTCTTGAATATTGAGACCACTTCATTTTTAGCTAATGAGGCTCCTTCCTTCGTTGCAAGGGTGCATTTACACAAAATGATGGTGAAATTAATGATTTTGTCTTCACAAAACATTATATACAATGGAAAAACATGTTTGGACATATTTGGTACTCTAAACCTATTTAATTCCATCAATTAAATGTGTCATTGATCTTAATTAGCTTTTGTTATAGGTATTAAATGGTTTAACTTCTGAACAATGAGACCACCTCTTCATTTTTTGATAATAAGGTTTCTTTTTCCATTGTAAGGACTTATTAACACAAAATGATCTTGTAACTAACTTTTGTGTCAACAACAACCATTGTATACATTGCATGAAACTTATTTCTACATCTTTGTACTCTTAATCCATTGAATTCCATCAAACAATGCTTTGATTTATCTTTATTTACTTTTTCAATACCTCTTGAATGTTTTAATTCCTTAATAATGAGACCTTCTTTTCATTTCTAGCTAATGAGGCTCCTTTAAATGTTGTAAGGACTCATTCACAAAAAATAATGGTTAAATTAATATTTGAGTCTATACAAAACATTTTATTCCTTGGATCAAGCATGTTTCTGCACCTTTAATACTCTAAATCCATTAAATTCCATTAAACAGATGAATCATTGATCTTGATTAGCTTTCCTTATAGGTATTAAATGGTTTAATTCCTAAACAATGAGACTATCATATAATTTTAGCAAGACTTGTCTTTTCCTTGCAAGAACTCATTCACACAAAATGATCTCCTAATTAACTTTTATGTCAACAGTAAACAATATTCATTGCAACAAACTTGTTTGTACATCTTTGGTACTTTAAATCCATTAAATTCCATCAACAAATGTGTGGTTGTCTCTTCATTTTTTGATATAAATGACATCTATATTCATTATATTCATTATGATACACACATCTACACAACTTTGGTACTTTAAACCCATTGAAATCCTTTAAACAAAGGCTAGAATGATCTTCATTAGCTTCTCTTATAACTATGATTCAATTCTTGAATAATGCAGCATTGTCTTCATTTTTAACTAACAAGGCTCCTTCTTTCATTATAAGGACATATTTACACAAAATGATGGTGAAATTAACCTTTTTGCCTTCATAAAACATTATATTCATTGGAACATACACATTTAGACACTTTTGGTACTCTATGCCTCTTGAATTCCCTAAATTAAATGAGTCATTAATCTTGATTAACTATCCTTATAGGTATTAAATGGTTTAATTCTCAAATAATGAGATTGTCTCTTCATTTTTTGATAACAAGGTTTCTCTTTTCGTTGCAAGGACTCATTCACACAAAATAATCTTAGGACTAACTTTTGTGTCAACAATAACCATTGTATCCATTGCAAGAAACTTATTTGCACATCTTTGCTACTTTAAATCCCTTGAATTTCATAAAAAGAAAAAAGGTTTCATTAGTTTAGATTAGCTTTTCCTATATGTAAGACTATTTTAATTCTTAAATAATGTTAATTTATCTTCATTTCTAATTAACAAGGATCCTTCCTTTGTTGTAAGTACTCATTTACACAAAATGATGGTGAAAATAACTTTTTTATCTACTTAAAATATTCTATTCATTGGAACAAGTATGATTGTATACCTTTGGTAATCTAAATCCATTGAATTATAGCAAGCAAATGAGTCATTGATCATGATTTGCTTTCCTTATAGGTATTGAATGGTTTAATTCTCAAACAATGAGATTGCCTCTTCATTTTTTTATTAACAAGGCTTCTCTTTTCATTGCAAGGACTTATTCACACAAAATGATCCCATAATTAACTTTTCTATCAACAGTAAAAATTGTATTCTCTACAACAAGCTCATTTCCACTTCTTCATTATTTAAAATTCATTGAATTTCATAAAAAAAGGGTTTTAATGATCTTGATTAGTTTTTTTTTTGCACGTATTGAATGTCTAAATTCAAGAATAATGAGATTGTCTCTTCATTTCTAGCCAACAAGGCTCCTTCCATTGTTGTAAGGACTCATTTACACAAATGATGATAAAATTAACTTTTGTGTCTACACAAAACATTATATTCATTGGAACAAGCATGTTTGCACTTTCATTCTTGAACAATGAAATCACCTCTTCTTTTTTTGATGACAAAGCTTCTCTTTTTATTACAAGTATTCCTTCACACAAAATGATATTATAAGTAACATTTGTGTCAATGGGAAACATTATATTTTTACATCAAGCTCATTTGAACATCTTTGGTTCTCTAAACCATTAAATTCCATCAAACAAAGCTTTAATTGATCTCAATTAGCTTTTCTTATTCATATTAAAGGTTTAAAATTCTGAATAATGGGACATTCTCTTCATTTCTAGCTAACAAGGCTCCTTCTTTTAAAGCTGGGATATAAATTGGACTAGGAGTCCAAAGAAGGAGGTAGAATCTTCTTCTTCTCATCTTCATCTACTTCTTCTCCCCTCTCTTGGAATGTCTTGTGAATAAAGCTTTTATTTCTATAAGTTCTTTTGACTTTTTATGATTTAGTTTTATTAACAGTTAATTTAGTACTATTGCTTGTTTAATGTTAAAGATTGATTACTTGCTTTTTTGTTTGCTTGCATGAAAGGAATGGTATCAAAGCCTTAAGGGTATTAGGTGACTAATTTTAATTTGTGATTGAAACCTAAATCATGTTACCATTATTTGCTTGTGTAGTTAAGGTTGGCATTTAGAACATTAGGTGCAAATTTATTGATAGTGATATCATGAGTTAGTGGATCAATGAAAACTATGATGACTTTCTCAATGTAATAGTAATAGTAGTTTAAGTAATAAAAATAAATAAATTATTGTAAGTGAAAATTTAGATGATAATTATTTACAAAATTAGACTTTTCCTTCTTCCTTTCCTTCCCATGTTTTTAAATAGAAAAGTTTCTTCTCAAAATGTGATTATATTATAAAAATTGTTGAAGAAGCTTTACCCTTAGTTTAGGGTTATAATGACTTTTTCTTGTTATTATAAGCTTATTAACTCTTATTAGCAAAAGTATAAATTCATCCATATTAGGATGGTTTAGGTAGCTTTAAACCAATTGTTAGATTGGGTTTAAATAACTTAACCACAATTTGTGTTTGGGATAAGAGACATAATTGTTATCATGACTCTTTATTATGAGTAATTAAATTAAGTTTAAGTAAAGGACCTATATGATTCCCATGTTTTCCTAATTTTATGCTATCATTATCAGATCCTAATTTAATGTATGCTTTGTGTTTGGATTTTAAAATAGAAGGATTTGATATGATGTTTACCCTTGAAATTTTGGTTCTTATATTAAAATCCATTATAAGGTTATAAACACTACAATTCCTAGTATAAAAGAAATACCTTTAAAATATGCTAATAAAGGAACTACCACTTTGTTTCTAACTAATAGATCTAAAACATATGCTATCGTTCCTAGAACTATAACATGGGATCAAGTTAAATTACTTGAAAAATGGACTTTAGAAAAAGCAGTCAAACTTGTTAAATAAGCTGATTGATAATTAGAAGAAGTTATTAAATATTAAGTTTAACATGTAGAAATTGGATTTGCTCCACAAAGAAATGTGAGGTTAAACCTTAAAAAGTTCTTAAAGATTTGAAACCAAGTAGATACTCTAATTCTTCTATTCCACTAATAAAGTTAGATGGAATTAGAAGAACAAGGGAACAAGTTAATCAAACATAATATAAAGTTGACTTTCTTCCCTTCAATTTTACTTCTATGGTTAATGAACCACTACATCATGCTTTGAGACCTAGATCTCCCACTTAATATAATATGGGTTATCATGATGAAGATTGGAGAATCTATGTACTTAAAACCTATAATTAAGTTGAGGAAAAAGAATAAAGAGTTATTCTTACTCTTCTAAAAATAAATAAGTTGAAAAGAAAAATGGTTTTTTCAGACTTTTACTCTACTCAGTAGGAGCAATGGTATCAAAGTCATAAAAATATATTATTTGTGATGGATGCTATTGATATTTTTACATATATTTAAAAGGCTTATTAAACTAGTATTGTTGCTTGTTTTGCTATTAAAGAACTATTACTGCTTGTTTGTTTATGTTAAGTGAAAGGAATAATTTAACAGAAAGGTAAAGGAGAAGATAAGATCAAGAAGAGAAGAAGATCTACCTTTTTTCTCTTGACTCCTTAGTACTTATTACCTAGCCTTGGATTCCTTTCACATGAAAGAATGTGACTTTAATTAAAGTGATTCTTGTTTGTTTTGATAAAGTGATTTTACGAAAGAGCTTTCTTTTATTTTTGTTAAGCAGACAAAAAAAGTTAATTTATGCTTTTAAAGTCATAGGAGTCTTGGGAAATCTTGCATGTATATCAGCCTCAATTAAACTCTTGCTGGCTTATTGTTATCTTGCATTTCAGTTCTTGTAAGGAAGATTGCTTGAGAAGCTATGCTTGATCTGAAGTAAAGTAGTATTCATTTCTAATAACTCTCTTTGGATCGTACACACTTCCATTAGTGCTCTCACAACAATTATCTCTAACAAATTGACGAGGAGTTAGCGCTTAAGAGTCTAAGGCATGATCCATTAATATGAACAATACCATTTTGGTCGTATTAAACTCCATCATGGAAATAAATAAAACTTTATCCCATTAGCTGGATATTAATCCATTTTAGTGAGCCTATGGAGCCAGCTTATGTTGATGTCAAAAATAATTAACATGCCATAACCACTATGATAAATTCCTGTTTAACCCAATCCCATTGAGACATATACTAGAAGCCAGATAAAAGTAGCAATCTCTAGATCATTAATTTTCTCACAAAACTATTCATAAAATTGTTCGTGGTAAGTATTTCTTACCTTATTAGGTAAAGTAATTGGGATGTAAACCCCATTTAAGTAACCAAATTTTAATAGTTAGTAATCATTAATGTTATTGTGGGAAATTGATTTGAATCCACCAACTTAAATTTCTTTGCTTAGTTTTCCATATGGTAAAGCTTTCCCATCGTTCATAATCTATATATTTAAAATAATTAAAGGTCTTAAACTTTCACTAGTCCTTTAATTCTTTTGCATAAAATAGGTCTCCTTGCTAGTCTTTTAGATAAAGAACTTTCTTTATTTTAAACTTGGCAAAAGCTTAGTCCTTATAACCTAAAGAAGAGATACTAAAACCCTTTTCGATGGGTTCAGTAATCACTAATCCCATCTCATATGAAATTTATTGATAAAGGGAAGAACCTGTAAGATGTGTATATGATCACGAATCTCTCATCCTTTAAGATAAAATCTTGCTACCTCATTAGGTAGAAGTTGAGCATAATTGTTCATAATGGAATATGAAATGTCCAAATATTTTGGAATCAATGGATAACCCTTTATCGAGAACACACTCATAAATATCATCGTGAAGTTTATCAACTTTAGAATGTTTTGATGCATGTTTTGTTGATGAAATAACTAACTTTTGTGCGGGATTGATGACCCCTTTATTAGTGTGTGATACTCAAAGCAATGAACCAACTACAAAATTCATGAGTTATGAATCAAAGGAAAGATATTAGAATTTCTTTTTAATAAACTCATTATCAAATCGAAAAGCGAATAATTATTCCTTGCCATCTAAAAAAGATTTGTTGGATGCATGTCTTAACATCTTTAGTAAAAACATCTTTTCACAACCTTCGTAGTTCACTTTTAATAAATCACTTTCAAACTTTTGAATGCCACAAGCATTATAGAAAGAAATTTCTGTTTCATTGATAAATAAATTACTTTAGCACCTTCCATAACTCGTAATTAAAGTGAAGTAGCTTTCTTTAGATTAGAGGTTGTATCTCTCTCTNCACAATAAGCAGCGAGAACCTCTCGCATCACACTCTCTCGATCCTGTACAACGCGAGCTATATTCAATTAGAACACAGCACGCTTTGACACACAATTACCCGCCCCCCCACTATTTAAATCTATTGAACCCTGTCATTAATAAATGCAGCGCACCTATTCCCCCTTACTCCCTAGCTTTCTTTATAGGTATTGGATAGTTTAATTCCTAAATAATGAGACTATCTCTTCTTTTTTTTGATAGCAAAACTTCTAATTTGTTTTCAAGGACTCATTCACACAAAATGATCTTATAATTAACTTTTGTATCAACATCAAACATTTATATTTATTGCAACAAGCTCATTTCTACATTTTGATTCTCTAAATTCATTGAATTCCAATCAAAAAAGGTGTGATTGGTCTAGATTACCTTTTCCTATACATATTATGTGTTTCAATTCCTAAATAAGGAGAACATCTCTTCATTTCTAACTAACAAGGCTACTTCCTTCATTGCAAGGACTCATTTACACAAAATGATGTGAAATTAACTTTGTGTCTACACAAAGCACTTCTATTTCATTAAAACAAGCACTTTTGTACACCTTTGGTACTCTTATATCCATTAAATTCCATCAAAGAAATGAGTCATTGATCTTCCTTAGCTTTCCTTATATTGAACGGTTTGATTCCCAAACAATGAGACTATCTTTTCATTTTTTGATAACAAGACTTCTCTTTTCATTGCATGGACTCATTTGAACAAAATGATAGTAAAACATTATATTTGATTGGCACAAGCATGTTTGTACACCTTTGTACTCTAAACCCTTTGAAATCCATCAAGCAAATTAGTCATTGATCTTGATTAGCTTTCCTTATAGGTATTAGACAGTTTGATTTCCAAACAATGAGACTATCTTTTCATTTTTGATAACTATTCTTTCTTTCCATTACAAAGACTCATTCACAAATAATGATCTCACGATTAACTTTTGTATCAATATCAAACATTATTTTCATTGCAACATGCTCATTTGTACATCTTTGGTGCACTAAATCCATTGCATTTCATCAAAAAATGGTGTGATTGGTCTAGATTACCTTTTATTACATGTTTTGACTATTTTAATTCCTGAATAATGAGACCATCTAATGTGAACCTCAAATGACATGGCTTTAGGACCTAACGTATACAAGGAATTCAAATAAGAACCTAAGAAAACAAAATTAGGTTTCAATTATGCAAGACCTACACCCAATGTTTAAGGAACATGAACCTAAGATGTAAAGAAGGATATGGATGATGTACTCCAAAAAAGAAGGGATTTTGTAGTGATAAGTCATGTTAAACACTACATGAAGAGCTAATTCTTCATAAGTTCCTTAGTTCTTAAAAGAATTAAAGGAGAAAATTCTCATTTTTAGTTTCACTAACGATCTGCTTATTTTTAACAATGAAATCAAGCCCATTTATAAGCTAAATTAACAACCCTAACCCTATAGATAATGACAAACTTCTTTAATAAGCTAACGACAAATCAACTCCTAATTATTTTAGTAGTTGTTATAAATTAACAATCCTAACCCTAGAGATAATTATAAACTTCCTAAATAAGCAAACAACAAATTTACTCCTTTTCTTTTTTAGGTATTATTGTAAAAATCCTTAAAATGACTTGACATACACCTATTTAGCACACTTAAACAATAAATAAATCCTTGGCCTACATTAACATATGTTTTACTGCCATTCAAACTTGAATTAGCTTCTTCAGCCCAAATTTCTTCAATCAGCCCATTAAGTGCCTCTTTCATCCTTTTAGCTCTTGAATGTGTTATTGGCTCTTCTTAAATGCTTAATGGATCTTTAAAAGCCCTTTATGCATTAAATCATCTATGGATCTCACCATGTTGCCTCTTCTTAAAAAGATTCATCCTTAAATCATCACCTATATAAAAATAATATATGTTAGGAATAAACTTGCACACACTCCCTCATGTGTTTCACTCCATTCTCTCACAATATGACACTCACTCTTATGTTTGCACACTATATAAAATTTGGCTTTTCACTATCACTTCTTTATTAAAATAAATAAGCTTCATCAAAGTCACTTTATAACCAACTAATTCCAACAAATTAGAATCAAAGAAATTTAGGAAAGTGTAATGAATTTAAGGTTATGGATTAGAAGAACTCAACAAGATTAAATTACATAATACCAAAAAAAAAAGGAATTAATTGGATTCAAATCCTTGTAGGAACTAGAAAAAAATAAGGAAATAAATCCTTTATCTCCCTTTCACCTAATTAAATGGGATTTACTTTTGAAAAAAGAAGGAATCAAATATAATATTTATCTTTTCTCTTTTATTTCTTCTTTTTCTTTTCATCTTTATCAAACAAAATTTTCATTTTTTTTTATATGCATTGTGTGTTTCAATTCTAGAATAATGACACTGTCTCTTCATTTGTAATTAATTAGGCTCCCCACTTCATTACAAGGACTCATTTACACAAAATGATGGTGAAATTAATTTTTGTATCTACACAAAACATTATATTAATTGGACCAAGCACATTTGCACACCTTTTGTACTCTAAACCCAGTGAATTCCATCAAGTAAATGAGTTATTAATCTTAATTAACTTTCCTTATAGGTATTGAATGGTTTAATTCTCAAACAATGAGTCCATTTCATTTTTTGATAACAAAACCTCTCTTTTCATTTCAAGGACTCATTACCCCAAAATGATCTCATTGTTAACTTTTGTGCCAACAACAAGCATTATGTTCATTGTAACAAGCTCGTTTGTGCATTTTTGGTGCTCTAAATTCATTGAATTCCATCAAAAATAGGTGTGATTGGTCTAGATTAATTTTTATTATACTAATTAAGTGATTTAATTGCTAAATAATGAGATTGTCTCTTCTTTTCTAACTAACGAGGTTCCTTCTTTCATTGTAAGGACTACTTCATAATGAAATTAACTTTTGTGTCAACACGAGACAAAATATCAATTAAAACAAGCACATTTGAGTGCCCTTGGAACTCTAAATGCATTGAATTTCATCAAGCAAATGAGTTATTAATCTTGATTAGCTTTCCTTACAGGTATAGAATAGTTTTTTTCCTAAACAATGACATTGCTTCTTCATTTTTTTGATAACAATGCTTCTCTTTTCATTACAAGGACTCATTCCCACAAAATGATCTCATAATTAACTTTTGTGTCTACAACAAACATTACATTCAGTGTAACAAGATCTTACTAGTGATGAAATGGACAATGGTCATAAGGCCCTTAATAATTCCATACTTGACATGGATAACCTACCAACAGTCAAAGATCAAATTAACCAAAATTAAGACAACTCAATCCTACTCTGACATTAATGAGTATTTTTAACCACAAGACTCACATGACCATTACTGAGAATTACCTTGGCCAAGGGAGCAATTCAGTTGGTAGTGCAACTGGCATTAAAAACAATGTCAATATTTGACTTGTACTCCTTCTAATTAACACCCACAACAAACACAGGTGCATCTTTGCTTAAGGCCAACATAATAACCTTCTTTGCACCACCCTAAACAAATAACACAATCAAGGTTTACAACTTTAAAGTCTCAAACTCTAAATAATCATAAGCCCTCAAATCCAAAATCAACCACCAACATAGTAACCCATAAGGAATGCAATGTTTTGAATCTTTTGGAATCCCCATTAGGTCACTAGCACATCCCCATCATTGCAACTCTCACTTACAACATAAAAAGAAAAAAAAAATCTAATCTACACAATTTTGAAACCATGCACCTAACCTTGCAATCCCAAGTTCAAATTCATGCTTACCTAATAATGCTTTCCATTCCAAAATAAATAAATGTAAAATCTTACAAATCATAATTAGACCTTAAAGTGTGTTTTTTGCCTTATCCTTGTCAATGAAAAAAAAAAAGTGTGAAGGGCATGCTTTTGTTCGACAAAGGAACCCTTTAAGGCAAACTAATCAATGAGAAAATTGCAAAATAAATGAAATAGCAAATGTCAAGGAAGAAAAATGGCTGACCATAAAAGGAAGAAGAAGAAGGAGAAGAAAAATAAAGGAAAGAATGAAGGAAGATTAAGATGTGGCAAGTGGAGGAATTAAGAAATGAGCCTTGTGGGTGGATAGGTGGGTATGGGTATGGGAGAATCAAAAATTGAGTTGTGTGAGACTATGAGTAAATTAGTTTTCTTTGGGAGCAATAAAGAGTAAAGTAATGGCATTAAGGGTGACTTTTATGGAAAAACAAAAATAGAATATATTATGATAGAAAAACAAACAATTTTTCAATAAGCAATTCCATCCAAGTTGAATCAAATCAAAATCATCCCTCATATTCTAGTCCAAATACTACCTAAAAAAGCCTAGTTTAAGAATTCAATGTCGAGGGTTTTTTTGTCTCCAAATAGAAAATGGAAACATAAAAAAAAGAAAAACAACAAAGAAAAGAAAATTGACAAATTCCTCAAAATATGAGATCCAAAACAAGCTATCTATAAACTTGAATGAAATCCTAAACAAAAAAAGAAAAATGAAAAAAGATGGGACAAAAATGGTCATAGAGAGAATCTACCTATATGTGATAAAAATTGTGCTTTACCCATAGAATCTAGAATCTTTAACTGACAAAAGAGGGACAAGCAAAATCTGAGTTTGAGATAGAGAAGAGAAGTGGAAAATCTCACTTTAAATTTGATTGTCTCCAATCCTCTCTAGATTTGAATAATTTAAAGGGGAGTAGAATCGATTCTACATGGTACATTTCCTTTGTCTCCAAGACGAGGACATATCCAATTTGCATTTATTTAATTTTCGAAAGGAATAGGTAGTGATTTAAGACTACTATTGCATCCCTTTCTTTAAAAAAGAAACAAAAAAAAAAAGGCAATGGTTTAAAATAAATATTTTATCCCTTTATTTAAAAGAAAAATTAGGTATTAGTTCAAGATTGCTATTTTATTCCTTTTTTAGAAAAACATTATGTAATGGTTCAAGATCATTATCTTATCTCTTTATTTTCAAAAGGAATAAGCAATAGTTTAAGATCATTGCCATATCTCTTTATTTTTAAAATGAGCAAGATAAGGCAACAATTCCAAATTGCTACCTCGTCCCTTTAAAAAAAAAATTAACAACAATGCCTTATCCCTTTATTTTCAAAAAGAAATAGGCAATAACTCAAGACCATTATCCTATCCCTTTATTTTTCAAAAGGAATAGGCAACAATCCTTACCCCTTTATTTTTAAAAAAAAAAAAACAAAGATTAGGCTAGACAATTATTTTATCCCATTCTTAAAGAAAAATAAGCAGTGGTTCAAAACCACTACTTAAACATTTATAACCCCTACCTTTTCCTAAGGAAATGCAATGGTTTTAAACCCCTACTATATAACTGCTACCTAAAGTAAAGTATTGCAACACATTATCAAAATATATTTACGTAGTGGTTATAAATGCTGCTTTAGGGGTTTTAGATAATGTTTTATAATCATTGCATAAAAAATATTGCCATAGTCTATTTATTTGGTAGTGTTATAAGCTAAAGATGAAATAGTCTGGCTGAAGCAAAATAATTCACACCTTAATTTGTTAACTCATTGCAAAATGACAACTATCCCATAAACCATTCAATGTTGTGCTTTTTATCTACCAAAATTGGTTCATGCACACTAGTGCACTTGCCTTCTAGTTAAAAGCAACATGAACAAATTTATGGCATTGAAAGTAACTTTAAATAGTGGATATCCCAACCTTGCACTCCTTTCAAGACAAGTAATAACACAAATTACGTGAACTTTAGTTGAAGCAAAATATTTTTAGATGGAGGGGTTCAATAAAAGAAATTTTAGTACATTTTATCTTCTTATTATAAGATTTAAGAAAGAATTAAATGTACCTAATATCATTTTATTTTTAGAAAAAAATTATTTCTATCAGTTGACTACATTGCTTTCATAAAGAGCCTATTTCTTTTACCCAACCATGTGACCAACCACGAGGGCTCAGCCTTCAAAGGTGGTTCAATAAAATGGTCAACAATTTGTAGATAGACTCAATTCATTAATATGATCATGGACTCAAACAGTACAATTTTTTTTTAGGTCCATATGCAGAGTTGTCACCAATCCACATAAAAATTTTTTAAGAAGATATTAAAGGATGACAAAATTAAATGAGCTAGGTTTCATTGTTGGAATGTTGTAGCATGTTCACAGCTGTTTTGAAGACACTTGGTCTTGTCAATTTTGACAAGGGCTTGGGATTCCTAACTAGTTGTTTTCCTTTAGAAATTTGACACATATGGAGAGAATTTTCCAAAGTGAAAAAAAGAAGAAGAACAAGAAGAAGAAGAAACAAGATTTCACACAACGTCCTTATTTGGAGTCTATAAGGGTTGAGAAGAAACCACAAACATGCTCTTTTAATGGCAAGCATATTTGCCTGCAAATGTAATTGCCTCCGAGGTATATAAATAAATCCTGGGTTTGGAAATCATAGCATTAATGCAAACGATACATGAATTTGATATGATGTGGGGAGGACTCACATATATGTATATGATACTATGTTTATTAACCCAAGTATACATCAACTCCAAAAAAGATTAAGAGACAAGGTACCAGATAGGCATTATTGTAAAGTACAACAATTATAAATATTTTACTAAACTTTGTATCTTTAAAAAATATAACTTGAAAAGTTATTATTTTATTCTACCTTATTAAATAATATAAACACAACTAATATTTGATACAAGTACAAGAATATAAGAATATTAACATATTATTACTAAAATTTTGTTTAATAGTATGCTTATAAGAAAGCAAAAAATTAATAAGTACATTTTTTAAAAATTTTAAAAATATTTTAATATGTGTCTAATATATTTGTAATGCCTTAATTCAAAATATTTGATACAAATGTATGGATATTTTTATGAATATATTGTCATATGTATGAAATGTGTTTAAAATGTGTCAGATGAATATCACAATGGATTATGTATCCAAGAGGAACACTCTTCTTCCTTTTAGATGTATAGGTTGTTCATTATAAAATGATTCTATCGATGACTTTGTATTTTGTGCATGATCAACAAGTCAAGTCTCCATACCCTTTCTTGATTATACATGCAGTTCATTTGCTCTAAAGTTAAACTTTTGTTAAATTTAATTATAGCAAAGTCTTTTCATATACTTTTTGCTTAATGAGAAAATTATGGGATATGGAATGGAAATCTTCATGCTAACACCAAATTAACAGTCTTCTGTACTAACAAAAAACTAATTAAACAGCTTTCAAGCAAGGCTTGCTAACAAATACCAAATTTTTAAGGCCACTAGGAATATATTCATGTCCAGAAATTTAGGCAAAGATTTGTCTCACATTATAATAAATAATATTGATAGTGTCACTTTCTAAGTCGATATTAAAGTCTTCATTAAGAGTATGTTAGGCAACGAGCTATATAGTGTGGCAGTCCTTACATCTCGTAAAATATCATTTCCACTATACTTTACTAAGGTTACATAGACTTGTTTGGGTTAAAGATAGATCAAGCTAATATATTTCACCATCATGGCCATTTATTCTATGTATTTTTTTTTATTTTTAATTTTTTATTCTATGTATTTACAATTAATTTGTTTGGTGGCCATGTTAAGACTTCCCCATCTTACTTTATTAATCAGTTCATATATTTATAGTAATTTGTAAAACAAGAGAAACCAATAAAAGCAAACGTATGTCGTTGGTAGATCTCTCATCTACATGCAATCCACACTTGTTTTTTTTGTTTCAGGTATGTTGTCATTATGATATAAATATAAAATAATATTTTTGTTCACTTTAGTTAAGCATAATTTTTTTAAAATTAAAAATTGTAACTAGACTAAAAAAATCAATTTATGTTTGTTCAATTAACCAATTATAAAGTTTGGTTTGATTAACTAGAATTTCAATTTGATTTGGTTGAATTTTATTAGTTAAATGAATTTTTCTAATTTTTCAAATACTCTTAATTGATGCTAGCAAGTGTATCTAGTGGATGTTGGTTATGCTTGAAAAAGCTAAATATTAACATATACAATAAAGATTGTTTAACCATTAAGGTAATTATATTTCAATAACAATTAAAATTGTTTGATGTTGATTGATTGTTAAAATTTTTATTTGATTACAATTGAATTTATACTAATTGATTTATAAAATTTTACTTTAATTATAATTAAATTTCTATAATTTGTGCTATTTTCTAACATGAGCAATGGATGATATTTACAAGGATAGTGATGGCTATACAAACTCCTATATTGTTAGAGATTGTGGTGCCTCATTGCTTAAGAATCCTCTACCCCTTTAAGTTCTAGTTACATTAGCCATGAGTGGGAACAAATTAAAATAACACTTATAAACAAATCATAAATAAATTGTAGATCTTTATATGGTGAAAGTGTTTGCCTTAGGTTCCATCTTTTATAACAAAATTGCAAGAATTATGTATCAATGTATGATTGTACTATCTTTATTTGGATCACAAAGTTATGTGGGTGACATTATGAACTTTGTGAGTAAAAAACAAATTTATTAGCATGTTTCTTTCATATCTATCTGGCTTTGCTTATGCAGGACCTTTGAACATGAATATTTACAAATGTAAGGAAGTCAACTTGAACATGTTTCTTTCATATCAATCTAGCATGGTTATTTAATTTTATGTATTATTTCAAAAATAAGAAATGCAAATATTTACATCAAGAACAAAATAGAATATTATCTTATAGAATATCAAGTTGATTGCATCTTATTTTGACTAGTAAAATAGTTTCATCTATTATTTCTAAAGTGAACATTTTGAGCCACAAATGAAGATACTTTTCTAGCAAAAACTCACAATGTCTTTGATATTTAAACATAAATGTTTACTAATTTGAAAATGTAATTTAATCTAGCATGTGTTATTTAATTTTACTTATTATTTCTGAAGTGGGAAATGGAATATCTTTATAAAAAATTATGTAACTTTTTGACATGGAACCTAATAAGCCCTTTTATGCCCCATGTCTCCCAGCCAATCCATGTAATTGGATCATATTCTTAAAAGAGACAAAAGAAAAGTAGTAGGACAAAGAGATAAGGTATCCAAAACCTTTAAATTTGTGGAGACTAAACTTATATTTAAATTAACCTTAAGGGATATTATGCATTAATGCCTCGTGTGCGTGGCACATAAGGACACTTGTTATTTAAACATGTGACACATAGCAAATTATTAAATTGATCAATATTTTTATTCTAATTTTTACAAATAATAATTATAACAATTAAGCATCAAGTAATATAGTTTATCCAAAACAGTTTTATAATTATTGCTTAAATAGTTTTGTAACTATTACATAAACAATTGTGTCTCAAAATAATTTATAACTGCAACATTAATAGATGTGTCCATTCAGTTATTTTAAAAAGAAATCATTATCTCTAGTTTTACAGTAGGAAATAATGAAGGTGAACTTAAGAACAATTCTGCAAAATCACAAACTCAGGGAAAAGAAAAAAATAAAACTTGATTTTAAAAGTATATTTTATTTTATTTTTAAAAAAAAAACTATATAATCTCTATTATAAATTAATAAAAATATTTTTTTTATAAAAAGTGATATTTTCATATAATTTAAATTTATTAAATAATTTTTATATTGCCTAATTTTCAATTACAAGATTTTCAATAACATTCTTTGTTGGCATAGGGCCAATTGCTACAACGAGGCATGTGAGTGGACATCCAATTTCCCTATGATGGTTAGAGCTTTATCAATTGTTTGCAAATTCTTAAATGACAATTTCACATAAGATAATTAATTTGAGTACTAATTGTGATATTATTGATTAAATTTTAAAGTATTACATGAAACAAAACATTTTTACACTTAATTTTTGAATTGTAATTTGGATTATAGAATAAATTCACAAATTTTAACTTAATTAATTATAGTTGCAAATTTGAAGTTTGCGCAAAAGAGGGGCCATGTTGTTTTTGCCCTCAAACGGTTCATGAAGCAATATGGTTTATTGGAAGGGATTGCATATTTATGGAAAGATATCAATGAAGAGTACATGGCTCTAATGGGATTCCGTTGTCTGATTTCTCATTAAACCTCTGCCTCATTCCCCTTTTCCCGGTGAGGAGACGATTGTGTGGTTGTGGTTCCACGAATATTTTTCAAAGTTAATCACTGACACCCTTTTCTTCTCTTCTCCGAATGATTGTGCGATTTTGTCCACAACAGGGGGAAACATTGTATTCTCATCTCAACCAATCTTACCGTGACATCATAAATATCTGTCCAATTAATAATTGAATGAGTCCTTCGTGATAATGGTGTTTACAATTTTATTCACCAAATTAAACCATAAAAATTGAAATTAAATTAAAAATTTTAGTTAATATTTTTATTAATAAATTTCTAAAATTTTAATTTAAATAATTTTAAAAATATTTGTATATATTTATTAACAAAAATTTATAATTATTATATATATATATATATATATATATATATGATAAATAAGTGGTTATTAAAAATATAATACTATTTTATTTGTTATTTTAACAGTTATTTTAAAAATATTTTTTAAATATTATTAGAATAAAAATATATTTATAAAATAATATTTTAATTTAATTTAATTTAAACATAATTTTTTAAAATTAATAATTATAATTAGATTAAAAAATTAATTTATAACAATTTAATTAATTAATTATAAAATTTGATTTGAATAATAAAAAATTTAATTTGATTTACTTGCATTTTATTGGTTAAATAAATTTTTGAAATTTTTAAACACTTTGAATTGATATCGGTAAACGTGTTGGTTGTAACAATTGTTTTTACCATAGTGTATATCGTGGATAGTTTTTATACCAAAAAAAGATAAATATTTTAATTAGTTAACAAAAATATATTGAATTGAACTATATGTATAATTAGTCGAATTAATTTTTTAGGTAGTTAATTAAGATGCTATGAGTTGAACCAACTATTTATACAATTAGTTTCAAATTTTGTATAGCAAAATGAGTCAAACCAAATAAAAAACAATGTCATTTTTCCTAACCCAATAACTTAACTATTTTGTCTTTTATTTTATATTAGGAGTTTTCGTTGTTAAAATTTAATTAAACTAATTGGTTTTTAACTTAGAGTCTTTTTATTTATTGAAAAATAATTTATTTATATAAGATATTTTTCAAAAATTTTTATTTTGAAAATAATTTTACTATATGACAAAAATTTTAAAAATATTTTTTAATATTTTTTAGAATATAATTTTAAAATACTTATTATATTTATTTATTTATTTTAATATAATTTATTATAATTTTATATCATAAAAATTTATTTTATTATTTTTTATTTTAATTAAATCTCATTTATTATAAAATATAAAATTATTAATAAATTATACTTATAAAAAAATAAATTAAAATTAAAATTTCAATTTAATCAATTACTTAATGAGATATTAGGTGCATTTAATATCATACAAGTGATTTTTAGAGTAATATCATATGGGTGAAAAGTATTATAAGTATTATTGTAAAAAAATATTGAGAATTAAGTGGCATGGAGTGAGATATATTGAATATATATTGTAAATTTCCTGATATTTCATGCATAAGCGAACTTGTTATTTAGACATGCAACACATACTAGTTTATTAAATTAATCAAAATTTTTATTTTTGTGAATAATAATTATAACCATTAATTGTCAATTAAAATAATTCATCCAAATCAATTTTATAATAATTATATAAATAGTTAAGTTTTAAAATAATTCAATTATATTCTAAAATAATTTATAACTATAATATAAACTTATCGTGTTTCCTCTAATTTTTTTTAAAATAAAATTATTATTTCTATTTTTATGTTAGGAAATAAAAAAAAAATAAGATTAAGAAAAATTTTACAAATTACAAACTCTTAAAAAACTTGATTTTTGACATATATTTTATTTTAATTTTTAAAAAATTTACATAATTTTTATTACAAATAAATAAAAATAAATTTTATTTTATAAAAAATAATATTTATATATAATTTAAAGTTATTAAATAATTTTAAATGATATAATTTAACGTTAAAAGACTTTCAACCACATCTTTTATTAGCACGAGGCCAATTGTTGCAATAGAGGCATGTGAGTGAGCATCTAATTTCTCTAAGATGGATAGAGTTCCATCAATTCTTTGCATATTCATGAATAATAATTTCACATAAAATAATTAATTTAAATAAAATAATTAATTTAAATATCAATTATAATATTATTGATCTGATTTTAAAGTATTATATAAAATAAATATTTGTTACTCATTTTTTAAATTATAACGTGAGTTATGAAATAAATTCACAATTTTTAACCTAATTAATTATGGTTGCCAATTTGAAGTTCGAGCGAAAGAGGGGCCATGTTGCTTCTGCCATCAAACGTTTCATGAAGCAACGTGGTTTATCGAAAGAAGAAGAGATTAAATTTCTTCGCCAAGGGATTGCATATTTAGGGAAAGATAGAAACGAAGAGTGCTTCCATTTAATGGGATTTCGTTGTCTCAATTCTCAATAAACCTCTGCCTCATTATCCCAGAGAGAAGGCGATTCTGTGATTGTGGGTCCACCAATCACTGACACTGTTTTCTTCTCTTCTCCTAATAATTGTACGATTATGTCCACACAAAAGTGGGGAACATTGTATTCTCATTTCAATCAATCATTCCATGACACCCTAAATATAGCCGTTCAATCAATAATTTGAGGAATTGTTGATATAAACATATTTATAATTTTTATTATCAAATTTAATTATAAAAATTAAAATTTTAATTAATAATTTTATTATTATTTTTTAAAAATTTTAATTTAAATATTTAAAAAAATATTTTTATATATTTATTAATAAAAATTTATAATTATATATATATATAGAGAATAAATAAGTAATTATTAAGAATATAATAATATTTTATTATTTATTAATAATATAATTATATATAAAATAAAATATAATTAAAATTTTTTTATTAAAAATATTTAAAATTAATTATTAAAAATAATATTTAATGAGAATATATTATGTATAATTTTTTTAATTATTTTTATAAATAAAAATTTGTTATCAAATATTAATTCTACCTGTTCAAGCTCTTACTACACCATATTTGGTTTTCAAACATTGTATTTAGGCAATACCCCACAGCCTATTCCACGGAGTGGCCTATAAATATGGTCTCAAACGAACCCTGTGCCACACACTAGCGAGTAGAGAAGGAAGGAAGGCTGTGGCAGACCAAATTTCAGGAGTTTCTGCTTTACTCAAAGATCAGACATCTAGTGTCAATCGCCCAACTGCTGATTACCATCCCACGATTTGGGGGGATTATTTCCTCTCTCACGTTTCCGACTCCAAGGTAACTAAACCATGCAAAGCCTCTTTTTCCATGCTTAACTAAGTAGAAATTATTGTTGAATCAATGCAGGAAGAAATAAAATATTAGTGACTCTATTAGTAACTTAAATACCGCTAAACATTTGGTATGTTGCGTATAATATATACCGGCCAATTTCTTTTGCAGAAAATAAGCACCTCATTTGCCAACACCATGAAATGCTCAAAGAGGAAGTGAGAAAGATGCTAAGAGATTCCAATCAGCCTTCCCAAAATTTGTGCTTGATTGATTCAATCCAACGCTTAGGCATTACTGAGCATTTCTAGAAAGAGATAGAAGTTGCATTGGAAAAGCTGGTTAGCAGTGGCAGGCATGATGAAGGTGGTGATCTCTACACTATTGCCCTTTGGTTTCGATTGCTTGGACAACAAGAGATCAAAGTGTCATGCGGTAACCTTGTGCTCCAATTAACTTATGGGGTACCTATATCAATGAACATATCTATAACAAAGATTGAATGTATTTGGTTTTGTGATTGATACAGAAGGCATTTGAAAAATTCAAGGACAAAGGAGGAAAGTTTAAGGAATGCTTAATTCATGACCCCCAAGGAAACCAAAGTTTGTCTGAAGCTGCATATCTTTGAATATGTGGACAAGACATCTTGGATGACGCAATCGGCTTCACTACAAGAAACCTTCAGGATGCCTTCTATGTTGAGCCATTTAAGCTCTCAACAAAAATATCAAGTAAAGCATGCCCTTAACCGTCCTATGCACAAATGCCTACCATGGTTGGATGCAAGGCAATATATTGCTGCTTACTTTGAAGATGAATCACATGATGAAACACCATTGAAGTTTGCAAAATTAGACTTCAACATTGTACATAAAGTACATCAGGAAGAGCTGAAGATCATCACAGAGTAAGTCCAAAGTTTTCCCACTATAGCACTCCAGTTATTGGCTGGTTATTGTTCTAAGTAGAGTTCTAAGTCAAAGTAACTTGTGTCCTAGGTGGTGGAAAATTTTAGATGTCGCAACAAAGTTTCCATATGCACGGGACAGAGTTGTGGAGTGCTATTTTTGGATAGTGGGAATCTATTTTGAGCCCCAGTATTCCTTTAGTAGAAAGATCCTAACAAAAATTATTGGCACATTGTCTATTCTAGATGATACGTATGATAATTACAGTACAAGGAAAGAACTCAAGCTCCTTACAGAGGCCATACAAAGGTTATCTTCCTCTGTCCAATTCAATAATGATTTAGTCACAACTCTACTCTTCCAATTTTAGCAGAGGTTTGCGATTGGTATTGATGAGGTTAAGTGGTTAACAACTATATCATCATTAGTCCACTTGGCCATTATAATTTGATTTTTCTACTTTGCTAATGCTAATAGTTTTGTTTTTATTATTTTTAGTAAGTGATAATAAGGAGGCTGAAGCATGTCCATGTGGCTAGCTTTGACTTTAATTGATGTCTGTCTATTTTCAGAGGGAACATTTAGGCTGCAGATATGCTTCCAGAGAATATGAAAATGGTTTATGATTTAGTTCTTGATGTCTACAAGGAATTGGAAGATACAATGAAAAAAGAATGAATGTTGTATGCCATAGAATTCGCTAGAGGAGTGAGTGTGAAACTTGTTAATTTTGCTTTTCAATTTTGTTATGAATTTAGAGTGCTTATGCCTTAGCAATTGATATAACCTTTTATTTTTTATTTTTTCTTTTTTTCTTTTTCAAAAATACTCGTGCATCTCCCAATTCAACCATTCAAAATACTCATGCATCTTCCAGTTCAACCATTCAAGTAAACCTCAAAACAACAATCCAACCATTCAAAATAAACTTCCAGATGTCCCTTACTAGCCGACCAAAATTAAGCTCAATTGGACCATGTGTCAATGTTCATCACATGGTTTACCAAAAATATCATAAGTGAGAGAATAAAAATTTACCAGGATTCAAAAGTATTAATTTTGAAGCAAAAATCTGCCATTGTAGATCACCAAAACAGCTCAATCGAACCACAAACAGCTTTCAATTGCATGATTGATCAAAACTGCATGCAAAAAATGCCAAGAACATAGACACAAAAAAAAAAAAAAAACTAAAGAAAAATCTAGAGTTATAGTGCTCAAAACACAATCTCCATCATTCAAAATCAAGAAGATGTCCTCCATAAGCTATCCAAATTTCAGCTAGATTAGACACTGTTTGCCTTTACATCCAAAAGATATAAGAACATTGCCTCAAGCTAAAATTTCCAACAATCACTCAACTCTCATTTTCTCTCTATTTGCAGCCTCTCTATCATTTTTCATTAGGTTTTCAGTAGCCAAAGAGGAGTATTTATACCATCATTAAGTGTTTTTGAGTTGTGGGCAAAAAATAAATATATTTGAGCTTCATCTCCACAACAATTGGACTCCTACACTACCTAAGAAAGGACTAATGAGCCTAACAACTCTCCCTCTCCTCACTATGTGGACATATTGGCAATTTTGGCTAATGAACACAACTCAAGCTTCTTTCTTGGCAATGCCTTTATCAGTATGTCAACAACATTACCATTTGTATAAATCTTTTTAAGTGGCAACTTTTTAGAATCAAGAACATCACATCTCAAATGATACCATTCATCAATATATTTTGATCCAATATAAAAAGTTGGAATCTTATCAAGATGGATTGTGTTTTGGCTATTACACTACAACACATACTTCAGTTATTTAAAACCCAACTCCTTCACAAATCCTTTCATCCAAAGAAACTCTTTGGATGCTTTGGTTATGATAGTGAACTCTACCTCTATAGTGGTTAATGCAACATACTTTTGCAATTGAAATTGCCAATTGACTACTTCTCTTCTTTAAGAGTAACCAAATAACTTGAAGTAGACTTTGTAGAGTTAATATTACTTATCATATCTAAATTTATGTATCCAACAAGAGTATGTACATCACTCCTAAAACAAAGTCTTAGATTAATAGAGCCTCGCACATATCTCAATATCCACTTCACTGCATTCCAATGCTTCTTACTAGGATTTGAAAGGAACTAACTAACTGTACTAGTTGCATCAGCTATATCAAGCCTCTTACACACCATTGTATACATCAAACTACCCATAGCTGATGCATAAGGAACTTTTTACATCTCTTTCTTCTCTTTCTTTGTGAAAGGACTTAGTTAATTAGATAACCTAAAATGTTTAGCAAAAGGAGTTCTTATCACTTTAGCCTTATTCAATGTATACAAAATTTTGTCTTACTTAACTCAATGTACTGTTTTTGAAACAAATACAACATTTTGTCTTTCCTATCCTAAGTAATTAACACATTGAGGATCTTCTTTGTTGGTCCTAAGTCTTTTATGCCAAATGACTTATTCAACTCTCACTTTAACTTATCAATTCTAGAAGCATTGCAACCAACAATAAGCATATCATCAACATAAAGTAATAAAATGATTAAATCATTGCTAGTGAATCTCTACACAAAAACATAATGATTAGAAGTAGTCTTCTTGTAGCTTTTCTCCCATATACCAAACTCAAACTTCTTATACCATTGCCTTAAAGTTTATTTCAAACCATATAAACTCTTCTTCAACCTATACACATGATCCTCTCTTCCTTTCACCTCAAGGCCCTGTTGCTATTCCATATAAATTTCTTATTTCAAATCACCATGAAGAAAAATCATTTTCACATCCATTTGTTCAACCTATAAGTCTTGGCATGCAGCCAAACTCAATACCACTCGGATGTAAGACATTTTCACCATCAATGAGAAGATCTCTTTGAAGTGAGTTTTCATTCTTATAAATATGTACCACTATATGACCTTAAATTTAAGAAATCAAATACAATTAAGAACTCTAAACTTGTTAGAGACCAATCTCTTCAAGGAGATCAACCAATTTAAGTGATCTATCACTCGACCATACGATTAACTACCAGGTTAGCCCTTCAAAGGTGGTTCAATAAAATGGTCAACAAGTTGTAGGCAAACTTAGTTTTCATGTTGTGGGTCTATATGTGGAGTTTTCACCAGCCCACAAAGATTTCTTGCAAAGATATTAGAGGATGACAAAATTAAGTGAGCTAGGTTTCATCATCGGAATGTTATAGCATGTTCACAATTGTTTTAAGGGCACTAGGTCTTGTCAATTTTGGCAAGGCCTTGGGATTCCTAACTGGTTGTTTTCCTTTTGAAATTTGGCACATTTGGAGAGAATTTTCAAAAGTGATAAAAAAGAAGAAG
This sequence comes from Rhizophora apiculata, assembly GCA_037832385.1. Classification (NCBI taxonomy): domain Eukaryota; kingdom Viridiplantae; phylum Streptophyta; class Magnoliopsida; order Malpighiales; family Rhizophoraceae; genus Rhizophora; species Rhizophora apiculata. Next base: position 12,606,032 of record CM075434.1, on the reverse strand, counting down.
AAGAAGAAGAAAAAAAAAGAAATAAAATTTCATGAAACATCCTTATTTAGAGACTACAAGGTTTGAGCAGATACTACAAATATGCTCTTTTCATGGCAAGCATATTTTCTTGCAAATGTACTTGCCTCCAGGGCATATGAATAAATCTTAGTTTGGAAATCATAATGTTAATGTAAACCATACATAAATTTGCTATAATGTGTGGATAAGGACTCATAAATATGTATATGATACTATGTATGTTGACACGATTATACATCAACACTCACAAAAATTAAGAGATAGGGAACTTATTGTAAAATAAAACAACTATAAATATTTTACTAAACTTAGTATCTTTTAAAGATATAACTTGGAAAGTTATTTTGTTATTCTACTTTACTAAACAATACAAACACTACTAGCATTCAATAAGAGTACTAAAATATAAAAATCTTTACTTTTTATTGCTAAAAAATTGTTTATGAGTATATTGATAAGAAAAGAAAATTTTAATAAGTGTGCTTTTTGAAAATTTTAAAAATACTTTATATGTATCTAATATATTTGAAATAGCTTAATTAGAAATTTCTAATACAAATATATGAATATTTTTATGAACATGTTATTGTATGTCGGATACATGTTTGAAATATGTTGGGCAAATGTCACAACAAAGTATGTATCCAAGAGGTGTAGCCATATTTTTAGAAGTATAGATTGTTCATTATGAAATGATTCCACCAATGATTTTGTATTGTGTGAATGATCATCAAGTCAAGTTTCTATACCTTATCATGATTATACATGTAATTTGTAGGCATTAAAGTTAACCTTTTGCTAAATTTGATTATTGCAAAGTCTTTTTATATACTTTTTACTTGAAGAGGAAATTATGGGATACTAAATGGAAATCTTGGTGCTACCACCAAATTAACAGTCTTCCATACTAACAAGAAAACTAATTAAATAGCTTTCAAGCCAAGCTTGCTAATGGTAGTCATGGCCCAAGGTTCAGCTGGTGGCTTGGCCTTGTTTTGGGATTCTTTTATGTTTTGTGTGACCAATAAACTTGTGGCTGATCACTTTATTGCTCTTGAAGGTGTTTTCACTCTGATGGTGCAGCAAGTAGTTCTAGCTAACATCTATGCTCCTAATAATTTTGTTGAACAAAGTAGGTTTTGTGAGGAATTGAAATGCTTAAAAGATAAATATCAATGGTGGTGGTGCTTGGGTGGTGATTTCAACATTGTGTTGTTAGAGGACCAAAGGCTACACATTTTTATGATAGTGTGGTAGTATGATGCTTTAATGAGTTTATGTATGATATGGAATTGATCAACCTATTGATGCATGGTGAGTGCTTCTCTTAGAGCAATTACTAGGAATGTCCTTTCATGAATTGTATTGATAGGTTCCTCATTAACACAGGTTGGGTGGAGTTGATACTTGGACTCACATAATGGAGAGTGCATTGCACTTTTTTGGATCATTCTAGTGTTTTCCTAGGTTTTAAACAAAAAGGTTGGGGCCTTGTTCCTTTTTGCTTCTTTAATCATTAGTTACAAGATAAGAATGTGAATATGAGGATTAAGGTTGTCTGGGTGAACTCATGTGTTTGTGGTTTTCCTAGTAAGAGGATTAGTAGTCATCTCCAAGTAGTCAAAGATTACCTCCAATCATGGAGCTGGTAAGAGAGAGCAACCAGGGAGGGGAAGGTTCGAGTTCCTAGTACATGGGTCGAGTAGCTTGTGTTGAAACAAGAGTCCTCTCCCCTTATAGCTATTGAGAGGGCTAATTCATTTGGCAATAAAACATCTTATTGGGAATTGATGAGGATTAAGGAGCTTGAATGGTTCCAAAAGTCTAGATTAAAATGGTTGCCCAATGGTGACTGTAACTTTATGGTTTTCCATATTTTGGCATTTAATTATCAATGATAGAATTTAATTGATCATGTTAATATTAAAGGTGCCTGTGTGTCACAACCCAAGGAGCTCAAGTCAGTCACTTTCTCTCATATTCAACATGAGTTGGGAGATTATATGTAGCCTTGCTTGAAAATGAATGAGTCTTTTTTTCCTAAATTGAACACGATTGCGAACTATATTTTGGAGGGACCATTTTTGTTCTTGAAGGTATAGGATGTAGTTTGGGAGTGTGATAATAATAAGGTGTGAAGCCCAAATGGTTTCAATTTCAATTTTATCAAGACAACATTAAGAGTTGATCAAGTAGGATGTGATGAATTTCCTTGTAGATTTTTATGACCACGGGTACCTACCTTGGTTCATCACCTCCTCTTTCATTGTTTTGATTCCCAAAGTGGCACCAACTAAGGAGCTTTCTTAATTTTGTCCAATTTCATTGGTAAGTTGTATCTATAAACTTTTGGCAAAGGTTTTGGCTAATAAATTCTAGTTGGTCATTGAGCAAATTATTGGGGAGTTTCAATCAGCTTTTGTTAAAAGTCAATACATATTGGATAGTATCTTAACAGTCAATGAGATCATTGAAAAACTAAAAAGGCTGAGAGAGGGTGGAGTTGTTCTTAAAATCGATTTTGAAAAAGCTTATGATACACTTGAATGGTCTTTTCTCATTAATGTTATGCAGTTTATGGGCTTTGGCGAACAATGGTGTCAATGGATATGGGAATGTATCTCAACTCCTTAGGTATCTATCCTTGTTAATGCTAGTCCTATGAAGCAATTTTTGATGGCAAGGGATCTGCATTAAGGGGATCATTTTTCCTCATTCCTATTTTTGTTAGTCATGGAAGGACTTAGTATTCATCTGTGGTTCTCTTATCTCTAATTTGCTTACAATACCATTTTGTTCAGTGTTACAATGAATGAGTCCATATGAAACTTCAAATTGATTCTTTGGTGTTTTCAATGTTTTGTGTTGAAAGTTAATCTTACTAAGTTAGCAATTTATGGGGTTAGGGTGGAGGACAAGAGGATACAAAATTGGGCCTCTTACTAGAAGTGTCAATTTGGTTCTCCTCCTATGAATTATTTGGGACTTCCTTTAGGAGTTATTCCATGTCAAAGAGGCTTGTGGGATCTAGTTATCAAGAAGATGGAGGCTTGACTTACTAAATGGAAATCCCATTTTTGGTTAAAGGCAATGCGACTAATTTTGATCAAATCCTCCCTTCATTTGCTGCCGCTTTGCTTGATGTCTATTTTCTGAATGCTACGAAGCATTGAGAACTAGATTGAAAAGATTCAGCAATCTTTCTTCTAAGGAGATAAAGATAGTCATAAAAAGGTCCATCATGTGGGTTGGGGCTTAATGTGTTAAGCCAAATCATGTGGCAGATTGGGTGTTGGTTGAGTGGGTGATTGTAGCCATGGTTTTCTTATTAAATGGCTGTGGTGGCTAGAAAATGAAAAGCATAGGCTCTAGGTGGCAACTCTCAATGTAAGGTATGGCGGGTATCGCTATTGATTGTGGGAATGGTGCTCTAGGCTCACAGAGATGTCCCCCCTATGGTGAGGCTCTTGTTGCTTGGCTTTGAGAATGCTACACCATGTCCTTCCATTTGCCTTTTGTAGTTTTTTCTTTTGGATAATCTTGACATGATACTGCTATTGGTGTGGGTGAATATGGAAGTCTTGCATGTGGCCAACCATTTTATGTGTTGTACAAACTTTAAATTGGGCTCTTATTTATGTATGTGGGAATAGAAGACCACACTACTAAGAAATTTTTTATGAAGCAATGTTGTTTACCAAGCTATTGTAGGAAGATAGCTATTGTTGCATAGTAGATGGACAATTTTGTACTTGAGGCAAGTCTTTGGCCTCCTCCAAAATGGAAGGTTGTTTATGGTTGAAATAACTATGAATAAAATCTCTTGCAATTCAATATATATATATAGTAGTGTAGTTGATAGTATTCAGATTCATAGGAAATTCTTATGCAGTAGTGAAAGGGATCTTAAAATATCTTAGAAGAATCACAAATATCAGTTTGATATGTTGATTTTGATTATGCTAGAGATCTTGATAAGAGAAAAACCTTAACTTTATGATTTCACTCTTTTTAGTTATGTATAAATTGGAAGGGATTTTATAGTCTACAATTGTCTTACCTGCAACACAAGCTAAATACATAATAGTTATAGAAGCAGTGAAAGAGTTCTTATGGTTGCAAGTCTTATTGACAACCTAAGTTTACAACAAGCCCTATTATTGCATATTGTGACAATCAAAGTACTATACATTTGACCAAAAATCAAGTTTACCATAAGAGAACAAAGAATATCGATGTAGAGTATCATTTTGTTTTTGTGATCATATCACAAAAAGCTATATCAGTAGTAAAAATTGGTACAATTAACAATTTTTCAAATATGATGATGCAATCTATTCCAAAGGTCAAATTTAAACATTATTTGGATTTGATTTCTATCCATAGTAAAAGAGGTATGAAAGTAGACAATTAGAGAATGACTATCATTATTTTGATTTAGTTCAAGTTAAGGTGCAGATTTATTAAGATATGTGTCTTGGCTTAAGACCTTACAAAGTAAGCTTCTTCAAGTTAAGAAGACCAAGGCATGGATGTTATCATAACCAAATTAATGCCTATCATTTCATTTCCTATTGAAAGCTAACTTTAGTTGCTGAAGTAAAAAAAGTGAGACCTTAAGGTACTTTGAAGTTCTCAAAAATAAGGAAATTATTATTTTTTTTTTTTATCATTTGTTGGCAACTTTGATGCCTAGAAATTGTTCAAAATAAGAAAAATTATCTTGATGCTGGAAGTTGTTGATAATAAATAACTTTGATCTCTAGAAGTTGCTACTTTTCCATATCATATGTCGACAACTTTCCCCATTTTGTAACATGATTTAAGGCTATAAATAATAGCATTATGTTGTGGAAGTTGTATCCATCTAAGAGAAAAACTAGCAAAGTTTTTGTGTGAAAAATATTGAGTGTTGAGTAACATTAAGTGTATTTAAATATGAGCTAAATGCTAAATTAAGTAAATTCTTATGTCTATGAATTTTGAGGGTATTATTATTTTTATCCCAACTATTATTTCACCTAAATAATTGGTTTAGGTTCAATAGACTAATGAGTTTATTACAACAAAACTTACATGCAAATAAGGGTTAAGAAATTCTCATGAGACAGAATCTCTCATAAAGAACTGGGATCATTATAAAATGAAAAAAAAAGCAATAAGGTCTTCCTCACAAGACATTTTGCAAAAGTAGACTTCAACATTGTGCAAAAAATACATTAGAAAGTGTTAAATAAGTTCAAAATTTTCTTATTATATTCAAATTGGACCCTAAATATTGTTCATATTTTTCTTTTTCTTTTTTTTTTATTTGACTGTTGCTCTTCTAAGTGGAATACTAATGAAAGTGAGTTGTGCCCCAAATGGTGGAGAAATTTGGATGTCGCAACAAGGTTTCCATATGCACAAGCTAGACTTGTGAAGTGTTAATTTTGGATAATCAGAATCTACCATGAACCCTAACATTCTTTTTGCAAAATGAACAAATTGTATAGGAACATTATCTATCCTAGATGATGCATTTATGATAATTATGGCACACAAGGAAATAACTCAAGCATCTTATTGAATTTATACAAAAGTTATTTTCCTATCTTTAATTTAATAATGATTTAGCCACATATGTGCCCTAAAAAATTTGAAATAAACTAGCTTTTAATCGAGTTAGCCTAGGTGATGTAATTTATTTATTTCTTTTTATTTTGTTAGTCAAATTCAGGGTTTGCACTTAGTATTGATGAGGTTAAGGGTCGATTTATCTACTTGACTAACAGTAGTTTGAATTATCTACTTAAAACTCAAATTCCAAAATAGAGTACATCTAAATTGGACTGTTTTTAACCCCCATTAGCTTTTGCCTTCAATTAATTTGTATTAAACAGTGTTTTGTTTTTTGGCTGAAAGGGAAAACTTGAACCCATCCACTAACGCGTTGTCCTGGCCAATCGGCTACTCGGCTGCCTTCTCTAAATACATGCTTAAGTGGGACAAACCATTCTCTTGCAAGCATTTCTTGGCAACTACAAATCAAGTAAAATCGACATATTGGAATGATATTCAATTACAATTCCAATAATACTATCAAATAGTTGAGGACTCATTTGGCGGCTTTGTTAAATTTTTATTGTTAATTTTATGTGTGATATTTTAATTTTATTATTTTTATTTATCTTATAATAATTACAGTTTAATTTTATTTTTTGTTAAAATAATTTTTTAAGAATTAATATTAACATACAATTTATTAATAATAAATTAATAAAATATGATATATTTTGATTTTTAATAAAATAAAAAAATTACATGTTGATACAAAAATATATAATTTATAGAATAAAAATTTATGATAATAAATTTAATATTAAAATTAGTATATAATTTTTATATCATTTATATTAGTTTTGTATAATAAATATTATATAAAAAAATTAAAAAATTAGATTTCATTTAGAATTAAAAATCAAAAGTTAGAAGTATATATATATTATAATTTTTTAAAGATAAATTTTTTTAAAAAAATAATTTCAAAATTTTAAAAAAATTAAGAATTATTTACTAAATATTAAAAATCAAGAAATTGCATTGATACTAAACAAATGCTAAAGTTATGGTTTTTTTCTCAATAAAATTGACACTTTGCTATTCACATCCTTAGTAGATGTTATGGACATTATATAACTATTTTGTAGCCCAAATTCAATTAGAACCCCCCCAAGAAAAATAGAGTTGACTTGGATACATGCTAGTTAGTTTTGTTTTTATTATTTTTAATATTAATGATGCTAAGCTTTGTCCATGTAGGCTCTTAGGAAGCTTTGATTTTATATTAATGCCGATATGAAATCGATGTCATTGTAATGGTAATGGATATGTGATTGTAGGTCCACGAATATTCAATTTACTCATTTACTCGTTGACAACCTTTTATTGTCCTCTCTTGATGATTCTACGATTATGCCCACAAAAGGAGGGAACATTCTATTCTCATTTCAATCAATAAAGAGATGTTCACATATTTGTTTATCAAATTAAACCATAAAAATTTAAATTAAATTAAAAATTTTGGGTAACAATTTATTAAAAAATTTTATAAAATTTAAATTTAAATATTTAAAAAATATTTTTCATGTATTTGTGAATAATAATTTATAATTATCATTATATATATATATATATATTAATGATTATTAAAGATATAATTATACTTTATATTTTTTAATATTAATATATTAAAAATATATATATATATATAATAATATTATAATTAAATTAAAAATAATTAATTCAATCAATTAATTATAAATTTTGATTTGGTTAAATGAATTTTCCAAAATCTTTGAATACTCTTAATTGATGTCAACAAGTGTGATGATTATAATAATTATTTTTGTATAAGTGTATAAGTGAATAATAGTTGTGTTTAAAAAAGTTGAATATTTTAATTAATTGAAAAAAATGAATTGAAAAATCATGTAAGAAAAAGATGTCAGTTTTTTAGCCCAATGACTCACTTGATTTGTCTTTTATATCATTTTAAGAGCCCCTTGTCATAGGCCAACAAATTAAAACCTAAACCATCAAAGGATCCAACCTCGTTACGATGGACCCATGAAGGTTGTAGAAACTCCATAGTAGTTAATCCTATAAAATTTTCTAAAATAAAAACTCTCTAGAACCCTATAATTTGTATATAGTTCTAGAATGTGGTATTCTAGAATACTCAATGTAAATATTTAGGAATATTTTAGATCCAAGGTAAAAGGTTATAAGTATCCTAAGTCTCATTCATTTATATTAAGCAATCAAGCAAAGCTATTGAGAGCAATCCAACCTTCCTTTGTGATTTCTCCTAGCCTTCTCTTATATTTCCCTTTGTTCTTTCTCTAGGCTTACTAACAACCTTCCCTTGAAGTTGTCTAGTGTCGCACGAGTTTTGAAGTGTCTACAAACTCATCCCATGACAGTTGGTATCAAAACCTTGGTTGCTACCATCAAGCACCAAAAATGGCTTCTAATGTGAGTTTCGTGTGGAGGAGCAAAGCCGTGGACGAGAGGAACAATGTGCCTAGGTCACAAGGTGTGGTAAATCCAAGACTACTCTAATGGAGGCCTCAGAGTTCCGTGTTGTAGAATTGGAGAAGAACTTCTCAAGGATAGAACCAACCCTTGAGGAGCACTCCATTCGAATTGACAACTTCGAGACAAAATTTGGAGAAATCACCAATGTGGTGAAATCCACCATTCAGGAGCTTAACCAATCCTTCAAACATGATCTCGATGACATCCGATGAGAGGTACGTGCTAATTGTTCCTTTGTTGAAAATGAGTTACGAGACATTAAACATGAGGTAGAGGGTGTCCGTGCCGATTAGGATGAGCGCAAGCAAACCATTGCTAATAGGTCATGCTCCATCGGTATCATCAACCTTGGCATGATCCAAGTGTTTAAACCTACTACCTATAATAGCACTTGTAACGTTACGGAAGTTGACAACTTCCTTTTCAGCTTGGAACAATACTTTGAGGCCAAGTTTGTTTGAGATAATGTAGCAAGGATTAACACTGCTCCTACATCCCTACAAGATGTCGTGTAACTATGGTGGCGTCGCAAGCATGGCAAGGTTAGCAAAGGTATTTGCTCAATCGACACGTGGGAAGATTTTAAGAGAGAGCTAAAGAAGCACTTTTGCCCAAGCAACGCCGAGAAGGAGGCTTGAGGTTATCCTCGACACTTAAAACTAGTGGGGACCATCCAAGACTACATCAAGGAGTTCATTACCCTCATCCTTAAGATTGAGGACATGTCTAACAAAGATTCCCTCTTTTACTTCATGGATGGACTAAAAGATTGGGCTATAGTTAAACTTAAGAGACATAATGTGCAAAGCTTAGGTGAAGCCATTATCGTTGTCGAGTCTGTCGTGGAATATAACATCTAATCCAAAGAAAGACGATCCAACCAAGGTAAAAGTGGGAGAGAAAGATCTGGATGCAAGGAGTAAGGATCCAAAGATAAAGGAAAGGCCAAAGCCCTGTCGCATGATGATAGGCACAATCGAGGTAAGACTAATTCTCCTAAACCAAAGATACCATGTTTTATTTGCAATGGTTCCCATTGGATGAGGGATTGCCCCAAGCACAAGACCCTTAATACCATCATGAGCCAATTTGAAGATGACCCTTCACAAGACATCTAAGGTCAAACCGAGATGGGATCACTTTGAATCTTGGTAACCATGAAGGGGAAAGCCACACAACCCTATGCCAACCATAAGGGTCTACTATACATCCAAATCACCATCAATTCGAAGTAATCTAAAGCCATGCTAGACACCAAACCTTCCCACAACTTCATTTCCATGGAGGAAGCCAAGTGGCTTGGTCTCAAGCTAACAAACAAGGGTGAAACCTTTAAAGCAGTGAACTCATTAGCAAAACCAATCACTGGCATTGCTATAGACATTCCCACAGCACTTAGTGCATGAAAAGGTAGCATTGACTAATTTGTAGTCCCCATGAATGATTTCCAAGTGGTATGAGGCATGAAGTTCTTTGACAAGGTACAAGCCTTCTTATTCCCTGCTTCTAACTCACTTGGAATATTGGAGGGGGGAAAGGCTTGCACTATCCCTGCTGAACATGCTCATCGATTAGAGGATCCAGCCTTATTTGCACTACAATTTAAGCGACTTATGAAATCTAACCCAAGCTACCTTGCTAACATTCGTAAGCTCAACAATGAGGATGACAACCCCAAGACTACCTTGCCCACCAAAGTAACACAAATCCTTAAAGAGTTCAAGGATGTTATGCCACATGAGTTGCCAAAGAGGCTTCCACCTAGGTGTGAAATGGAACATGAGATCAAGCTGGAGCCAAATGCCAAGCCACCTGCCTTGGCACCATATTACATGGCACCACTCGAATTGCAAGAGTTACGTAAACAACTTCAAGACTTATTGGACTTAGGCTATATCTAACCCTCGAAGTCTCCTTATGGTGTCCCCATGCTCTTCCAAAAGAAGAAAGATGGAAGCCTACACATGTGCATTGATTACCAGGCATTGAACAAGGTCACCATAAAGAACAAATATCCAATACTGTTGATTTCAGATCTCTTCAACCAGCTTGGTGATGCATGATGGTTCTTAAAGTTAGATCTACATTCAGGATATTACCAAGTATGCATTGCAACTGGAGATGTTACCAAGACAGCATGTGTAACAAGGTATGGATCTTTTGAATTCTTGGTTATGCCCTTTGGTCTCACCAATGCACCGACAACATTTTGCACACTTATAAATAAGCTATTCCATCCCTTCCTCAACCAATTCATGGTAGTATACCTAGATGACAACGGGGTGTATAGCTAGACACTTAATGAGCACTTGCAACACCTACAACAAGTCTTCCAAGTACTACACAAGAATGAACTCTACGCCAAAAGAGAGAAATGCACATTCGCCACACAAGAAGTAGAGTTCCTTGGCCACCACATTCTGGATGGGAAGCTTATGATGGATCTAGCAAAGGTAAAGGCCACCATGGATTGGGAGCCACCAACCAGAGTACCTAACTTAAGATCCTTGGTCTAGCTAACTACTATCATTTGTTTATCAAAGGGTACTCAGCTAGGACATTACCCTTGACCGACCTATTAAAGAAGGATCATGCATGGAGATGGAAAGAATAATGCCAACATGCCTTTAAGGATTTGAAGAAAACTATCTCCAAGGAGTCTGTCCTTCGTCTTCCTCATCCAAGTAAAGCCTTCAAGGTACACACCGATACTTCCTACTTTACCATTAGAGGTGTTCTTATGCAAGATAACCATCCCATTGCTTTGAAAGCCATAAGTTAAATGATATAAAGCACCACTACACTGTATATGAGAAGGAGATGATAGCCATTGTCCACTGCCTAAAGACATGGTGACATTATTTACTTGACTCGTATTTCTCCATTCTAGCCAACAATGTGGTTACAACTTATTTCCAGACTCAAAAGAAGTTAAGCCCAAAGTAAGCTCGATGGCAAGATTTCGTTGCCAAATTCGACTACCACTTAAAGTACAAGCCAGGTAAAGCCAATGTGATAGCCGATGCTCTTAGCAGGAAAGTGGAGCTCACTTCGTTAACCATCAGCCAACTTAAGGGCCATATCATCACTCAAATCAAGGAAGGTATAGACAAAGATCCGATAATGCAAAACCTTGTCAAGCTAGCTTGTGAAGGCAAGACACGATGATTTTGGGAAGATAGTGGGCTACTTTTGATCTTCGGTAACTAGATTGTGGTCCCAAGGTATGGAAATTTGAGAAGGGAAATCATCAAAGAATGTCATGATTCTCGATGGGCAGGACATCCTAGCGTTGCACATATTCTTGCCCTTCTTCAATCCTCCTATTACTAGCTACAAATGCAAGACAATGTGGAAGCATACATTCAAACATGCATTGATGCCAACAAGACAAGGTTGATCTACACCACCCCATCGGTCTTTTGGAGCCCCTACCAATCGCCAAAAGACCATGGCAAAGCTTATCCATGGACTTCATCATGGCCTTACCAAAGTCCAAAGGTTATGGAAGCATTATGGTGATTATGGATCGATTTAGCAAGTATGCTACCTTCATTTCAGTTTCTCGGGATTGCACTGCCAAGGAAGCCAACCATGCTTTTCTCAAACATATCATCAAACTTTGGGGAGTACCGCACAACATTATAAGTGATTGAGACCTTCGTTTCACTGGAAGGTTTTAGACAAAATTTTTCAAATTATTGGGGACCGATTTCAACTTCTTAACCAGTTTCCATCCCCAGAGCAACAGTGAAACTGACCACATCAATGGATTACTGGAGCTATATTTGAGGCACTATGTAAGTGTCCATTAGTAGGATTGGACCAAATTACTTGATGTGGCTCAATTTTCCTACAATCTTCAAAGGAGTGAAGCCATAGGTAAAAGCCCCTTTGAGGTTGTTACTGGCCAATAGCCTATGACACCATATGTCATTGCCTCTTCATACAATGGCAAGAGCCCCATGGCACACCAAATTGCTAAGGAGTGACACAAGCAAGCCGATATTGCTCGAGCTTACCTAGATAAGGCTGCTTAAAAGATGAAGAAATGGGCAGATCAAAAGTGGAGACACATTGAGTACCAAGAAGGAGACAAAGTACTTGTTAGGCTACAACCCCAACAATTCAAATCTCATCGCAAAGTACACAAAGGATTAATCCGAAGGTACAAAGGGCCCTTTTCGATCATAAAACATGTTGAAAAAGTCTCCTACCAGGTACAATTGCCACCTAACCTCAAAATCCATCTTGTCTTCCATGTAAGTTTGACATGGAAGACCCCAAGAGAAACAAGTCCAAGTGAGCACCAACGGACGTTACTACCTCCTTCAACAAAGAAGTGAAGAACATTCTTGCTAATTGAATGATCCGAAGAAGGGGTGTACCTAATTATACCGAGTACTTGGTGAAATGGAAGGGACATCCTCATGAAGAGGCCAATTGGGAACGAGTGGATACACTATGACAATTCACCGTCGAAATCCAGCACTACAAAGATAAAGCAGTGCCAAGGACATTGCCAAATTAAGTGGGGAAGGATGTCATGGGCCAACAAATTAAAACCCAAACCATCAAAGGATCCAAGCTTGTTACAATGGACCCAAAAAGGTTCTAGAGACTTCATAGTAGTTAAGCCCATAGAATTCTGTAGAATAGGAACTCTCTAGAACCCTATAACTTATACATAGTTCTAGAATGTGATATTCCAAAATACTTCATGTAAATATCTAGGAATATTTTAAATCTAAGGCAAAGGGCTATAAATACCCCAAGTCTCATTCATTTGTATCAAGCAATCAACCAAAGCTATTAAGAGCAATCCAACCTTCTTATGTGATTTCTCCAAGCTATCTCTTATATTCCCCTTTGCTCTTTCTCTAGGCTTATTAACAACCTTCCCTTGAAATTGTCTAGTGCTACACAAGTTTTGAAGTGTTCACAAACTCATCTCGTGACACCCTAATGTTAAAATTCAATTAAGTTAATTGGTTTTTTTAGCTTAGGGTCCCTTTGGTTGATAGAAAATAACTTGTCTATGTAAGATATTTTTTTAGAGAAAATTTTTTAAAAAATAATTTTACTATTTGGCAAAAACACTAAAATATTTTTTAATATTTGGTGAAAATATGTTGGCATTATTGCAATTGCACCACTAATGAATCTTTCACATTATTGCAAGGCATCTATCCAAATTTATTAGCAATACAACTATGTATAAGATAAAGCACAACTGAAATTTATATATTTATGTATCACTTGTTTAAATTAAACGATAGTGCACGAAAGAGCCATCCCATCTCAGTTGACCAAAACGACGCCTTTCGTCAATGGTACTTTTGGCGATCTCAAGCTCTTCTACACTTTTTTCCGATGATCCACTTTCAATCCCTTAAAAAAATTACATTTGGGATACAAAATTGGCACCAAATAGAATATTTTGGTTAGCCAAGATAATCAGCTTAGATTTCAATTTTACAAAACCGAAACTTTTGGCTCTTGCTATCAAATATTAGTTGTAACTGCTTAAGCTCTTGCTACACCAATTAAACCTATTGGGTTTTCAAACATCGTAGTTGGGTAATACCCCACAGCCTTTTCCGCGGAGTGGGCCTATAAATATGGTCTCAAACGAACTCTATGCCACACACCAGCAGGTAGGGAAGGAAGGAAGGAAGGCTATGGCAGACCAAATTTCAGAAGTTTCTGCTTTACTCCAAAGGCAAACATCTAGTGTCAATCGTCCTACTGTTGATTACCATCCAACGATTTGGGGAGATTATTTCCTCTGTCACGTGTCTGACTCCAAGGTAACTAAACCATGCAAGCCACTTTTTACATGCTTAAGGAAGAAATAAAATATTAGTAACTCTATTAGTAACTTACATACCCCTAAAGTTTGGTACGGTACGTATAATATGTACTTGCCAATTTCTTCTGCAGACAATAAGCACCTCAATTCGCCAACAGCACGAAATGCTCAAAGAGGAAGTGAGAAAGATGCTAAGAGGTTCCAATCAGCCTTCCCAGAGCTTGCGCTTGATTGATTCAATCCAACGCTTTGGCGTTGCTTACCATTTCCAAAAGGAGATAGAAGTTGCATTGGAAAAGCTGGTCAGTAGTGGTTGCCATGATGAGGATGATCACTACACTGCCGCCCTTTGGTTTCGATTGCTCAGACAACAAGGGATCAAAGTGTCATGCGGTAACCTCATGCTTCTGATTAACATATAAGTTACTTGAAGCAATGAACATATCTATAACAAACTTTAAATGCATTTGGATTTTGTGATTGATACAGAGACATTTGAAAAATTCAAGGACAAAGGAGGAAAATTTAAGGAATGCTTAATTCATGACATCAAAGGAAACCTAAGTTTGCAGAGTGCTATTTTTGGATTATGGGAATCACTTTGAGCCCCAATATTCCTGAGGCAGAAAGATCATGACAAAAATTATAGCGACGATATCTATACTAGATGATACATATGATAATTATGGTACAAGGAAAGAACTTGAGCTTCTTACTGAAGCCATACAAAGGTTATTTTCCTTTGTCCAATTCAATAATGATATAGACGCAACTGTGCCCTTCAAATTTTACTAGACCCCAACAAAATTTGGAATTAGTAGGTTGAGTTCAGGGTTTGCAATTGGTATTGATGAGGTTAAGGGGCTAACAACTCTATGATCATTAGTCCACTTGTGGCCATCGTAATTTGAATTATCTATTTTGCTAATACAAATTCCAAATTATAGTTGATCGAGACACATGCTGGCTTGCTTTGTTTTTATTATTTTTAATAAGTGATGTTAAGGAAGCTGAAGCATGTCCACGTGGGCCAACTTTGACATAGACACCTGTCAATTTTTGGATGGGACATTAAGGCTGCCGATATGCTTCCAGAGAATATGAAAATGGTTTATTATTTAGTTCTTGACGTCTACAAGGAACTGGAAGACACAATGGAAAAAGAAAGAATGTTGTATGCTGTAGAGTACGCTAAAGGAGAAGTATGTGTACCACTTGTTAAATTTGCTTTCCAAATTTGATCCGAATTTGGAGTGCTTATGCCTTGACAATTAACATAACCTTTTATTTATTGGTTCATTTTTTTCAAAATACTTGTGTGTCTCCCAGTTGAAGAAAGTGGTCCAATGCTACATGGCTGAAGCAAAGTGGCGGGATTCGGACTATGTTCCAACAACGGAGGAATATTTGGAGATCTCTCTAGTAACTTCTGCCTACCCGATGCTTTCAACATCGTCTTTTGTTGGCATGGGGCCAATTGCTACGAGGGGGGCCTTTGAGTGGGTGTCCAATTTCCCCAAGATCGTTAGAGGTTCATCCATTGTTTGCAGATTCATGGATGACAGTCTCCAGCGAGGTAATTAATCAATTTTAGATTATGGAATCAATCTAAAATTCCAAACTTAATTATGGTTGCAAATTTGCAGTTTGAGCAAAAGAGACGTCATGTTGCTTCTGTAATCCAATGTTACATGAAGCAATATGATGTATCGGAAAAAGATGCCATAAAAATTTTTTGCCAAAAGATTGCATATTCATGGAAAGATATAAATGAAGAGTGCTTGGCTCCAACTCAGTTCCAATGACTCTTCTGCGGTGTATCCTGAACCTCACACACGAGCAATAGATGTTATTTACAAGTACGATGATGGCTACACAAACTCCTATATCCTCAGAGATTGCATTGCCTCATTGTTCAAGGATCCTCTTCCCCTTTTAAGTGCTGCTTACCTTAGCTATGAGTGGGAACAAACTAAAATAAGATGTATAAACAAATTATAAATAAAGTGTCGCTGTTTGTATGGTGAAAGGGTTTACTTTGATTTTGTTGGACACAAAGTTGTGTGAGTATTATTATGAACTTTGTGAATAAAAATAATTTTACTAGCATATTTCTTTTGTACCTATCTAACTTCCCTTGTGCAAGACCTTTGAACATGAATATGTACAAATGTGAAAATGAATTTTCAATGTAAAATGGTAATTTAGGAATTTATCGGTTTATGGACTAAGGGAAAGAAAAGCTACTTTTGTACGATTTCATGTCCAACGGAGACTCTGACGTTGGCTCCACGAGCTGCCGGGCTTGGAATCCAACTTGGAGGAGTGGAGCACCGACACATGGGAGCACCAAACTATTAACGGGTCCCACGTCTACTCTCCTGAAGACAAAACCAAGTGGCTCACGCGCCACGGTATCGCTGTCGGGGTGGCCCGTGGTCTCGCTTACCTCCACGGACAGGACCTTTGAACAAGAATATCTATAAATGTGAAAATAAAAATAAGTAAAAAATAAAAATATTTACAATAAAAATAAAATAAAATATTATTTTATAAAATTATATATTGATTATATTTTATTTTAATTAATAAAATATTTTTACTCATTATTTTTGAACTGTACATTTTGAGCCACAGATAAAAATTTTTTTTCAGTACAAGCTTATAATGTTTTTGAACTTTAAAGCGGGAATGTAACATTTTTTTTTATTCAGAAAAAAATAAAATGTTATTATAAAATTTTATTATAATTATAATTTATTTTGAGTGATATTATTTTAATTCGTAAAATAAATTGGCTTATTAATTTTTTAGGTACAGCTCACAATGTCTATTCGCTCTATGAGTGCTCTTCCTCAAGTCAGATCAAATCAGAAAATAATAATAGCTAGACTTGTACCTAACTACTTAAAAATAATTAAAGAATAATAAAAAGTTGAGATTTCACTTATTATCTTTGGTTCTTGGGCATGTAATGTTGCCTCCACTGCTCATTTTTGCTCTCCAAGACTTTGCCTTTTAGGCTGCCACTTGCAGAGGAAAATGGTATCTTTTCTTACTTTTAATTTTTAATAATAAGATTTATACTAATTTTAATTTTTATAAAAATTTTTTCAATTTAATTTATAAAAAATATCAATAATATGATATTATATATAATTTTTAAAAATTTTTTTATTATTATATAAAAAATATATTACTAATATAAGTTGGACTCACGACATATTGGACCATATCTTAAGCCCAAGTTCGTGTACTGGTTTGATGCATCTGCCTAAAACAATGCTAAGCACGAATCAAGCCCAAGGCCGAAGTTTCACCTAGAGCTTGGTTCCCGTCTCAAACTCTGTCAAGAACTCGACCATTAAACCAGAGAACTTCACTTTCTCATAGACCCTAGCATTGGACAAATTTCTTCAACTGGAAGACACAAAAGTAAATTTTTTTTTTTTTAAAAAAAAAGAAATAATAAAAAAAAGGTCATATCAATTGTTAAGGCATAAGCACTCTAAATCGGTAACAAATTGAAAAGCAAATTTAACAAGTTGCACACGTACTCCTCCTTTAGCCTATTCTACAGCATACAACATTCCTTCTTTCTCCATTGTGTCTTCTAGTTCCTTGTAGACATCAAGAACTAAATCATAAACCATTTTCATATTCTCTGGGAACACATTTGCAGCCTTAATGTTCCATCTGAAGTATGGATTTAATTGAAGGAGATCCTAATCACTATAATCTTACTAGCTAAACTTGCCATGATTATATTTTAAATCCTCTCGTCACCCTAGCCGGTGCATGTCAATTTTTTGGGCTGCCCTGCATGTCCAGGTGCTGCCCAGCACGGCCCATAGGCCACATAGGAGGCAAGAGCTCTACAATGTAATGAGGCCAGAAGATCTGGACAAGGCTAAGTTGTTTGGTTGTCAAGAAAGTGAAAGACATGACATGATCTGTACTTGATTCTTGGGCCTCCCTGTCCTCTTCTAAATAAATAGAGTAGCTTAGTGGATCATATCTACAACCCGGTTGACATCAAGAGCAATTAATACAAAGACTTTAAAGGAGGTATGATTTAGTGCTGATTACTTTAATCTCAGAGTATTTGGTTGTTTGATTATGCTCGTGAGAAAGAAAACAAGCTTGTGTCAAGGGCAAAGAAGAGCATATTCTTGTGTTATGCAAAAGACAACAAAAGATACAGATTGTGGTGTACTCACCCTAATTCACTTAAATTTATTATCAAAGTCTTGTATGCTCTCCTGAAAGCAAAGGAGTCCAAATTCAAAAATCAAGACGGAATAACCCAGTACTTGTCATAGAAAATGTACATTAAAAAAGTTTCAAAAAGATTTGATAAGCAAAATTACAAGTATGTGAGCCCTCTATTAATAACTAATTTCAAATTATTTGTAACACAATCACCTCAAATAGAATAGAATAGGCAATGGAGCAAATGGTATGAGTTTCATATAGTAATGCAATTGGTAGCATCATGTATGCTATGATTTTCACTTGTCTTTATATTTCACACATTGTCAGCATTGTCTTTAGACTCATAAGTAATCCTTAGGAGGTGGTAAAATAGATCCCAAGACATTTTAGATGAACCACAAATGTCAGTTTGGTTTGCAGTAGGAATAAGGACATTGACAATAATATTGTTTGATAATATAGTTTGATATATTGATCATGATGATGTTGGAGATCTTGATAAGAAAAAGACCACCTTGAGAAGATGTTTTCATTCTTTTTGATTGTGCCATCAATTGAAAGGGAATTTAATAAATTATAATTGCCATGTCTACATCATAGAAGTAACAAAAGTAGTGAATGAGTTGTTATGGTTGTAAGGTGTCATTGATAACCAAAGTTTACAATAGGGCCCTATATGTTGTGACAATCAAAGTGCTGTACATTTGACCAAAAAGTGAGGCATTAAGCTGCTTTGAAGGTGCCAAAAATAAGGATATTATTTTTTTTATCATTTGTTAGCAACTTTGATGCTAGGAAGTTGCTAATTTCCCTATCATGTGTCGACAACTTTCTCCATTTTGAGACATGATTTAAGGCCATTGAGTGTTTAGTGACATAAAGTATTTGAACATGAACTAAATACCAAATTAGGTAAATTTTTGTATTTGTAAATTTTGAGTGTATTATTTTTTTGTTCTAATTATTATTTCACTTAAATAATTAGTTTAGAATCAATAGTTTAATGAGTTTATCAAAACAAAACCTACATTCAAATAAAGGTCAAGAAATTTTTGCGAGACAAAATCTCTTAGAGAGAATTGGGATCATTATTAAATGAAAAGAAAGTAAGACGGCTTTCATGAAGGACTCACAAATTTTCTTCGTTTGATGCAAAAACATTCAAAGAATTCAAAGTCAGCGAAGAAAACTTCAAGGCAGGCTTAGTTGACGATGGCGTGCTAGTGCTAGGTATACTATGGTTGTACAAAGTAGGAAATCTTGGCATGCGCGGACATCTTCTCGTTATGATTGTACGAATGTCCACAAAAGGGAAACGTTGGATTCTCATTTTCCTCACCTTATAAATAGCTGTTCAATCAATAATTCGATGATTCGTCGGTGATAGAGATGTTCACAATTTTGTTCACCAAATTAAACCATAAAAATGAAATTAAATTTAAAATTTGGGTTAATTATTTTATTAAAAAATTTAAAATTTTAATTTAAATATTTAAAAAATATTTTTGATATATTTGTTAACAAATATATATATATATATATATGATAAATAAATAATTATTAAAAATATAATAATAGTTTATTATTTTTTTGTTTTAATAGTTACCTTAAAAAATATTTTTTAATATTTTTAAAAATAAAAACATACATATAAAATAATATTTTTGATTCAATTCAATCAAATACAAATTTTAAAATTAAAAATCTTAATTAAACTAAAAAATTAGTTTACATTGATTCAATTAACTTGATTCAATTAACTAAAATTTTAACTTAATCTAATTAGATTTTATCGCTTAAATGAATTTTTTGAATACTTTTAATTGATGCCAATAAGCGTAATGGTTGTAATAATTATTTTTGCAAAAGTGTATTTGGTGGATAGTAACTATGCTACAAAGAGCTGAACATGGACATATACAATGAAGATTGTATTACAATTGTTAATTTAATTTTCAATTTTGTTACGAATTGAGAGTGCTTGTGCCTTAACAATTGATATAACCTTTTTTTTTTCTTATGTTTTTTCTTTCAAAAATACTTGTGCGTCTCGCAATTGAAGAAAGCAGCCCAATGCTTCATGACTAAAGAAAAGTGGCAAGATTTGCACCATGTTACAACAATGAAGGAATATTTGGAAATCTCACTAGTAAGTACTTGTTATCCAATACTTTCAACTATATCTTTTGTTGGTATAGAGCCAATTACTACAAGGGAGGCGTTTGAGTGGGTGTCTAATTTCCCAAAAGAAGGTTATAACTTCATTGATTGTTTGCATATTCATGGATGACATAGTCTCCCGCAAGGTAATTAATCAATTTCTAAACAGTTCTCTTGATTATGCTATCAATCTAAAATTCCAAACTTAATTATGGTTGTGAATTTACAATTTGGGCAAAATAGATACCATGTTGCTTTTGGAATCCAATGCTACATGAATATCATTATATATAGTGAATATTGTTTTACAGTTAAGGTAATTATATTTCAATAATATTTATACTAATTGATTCATAAAATTTTATTTTAATTGTAATTAATTTTTTATAATTGTAGTAATTTCTACAATCTCACTTAACTTCTAATATCTTATATTTATGTTGGGCTATATTGAATAGTTGACGTAAGTATATTCTTGGGCTAATAGGTTAATTCATTTTTTGTGGTTTTGTAAAAGGCAATTGATTGTGAGTTATACAATTAGGAATGTACATAATGCTTTTTTTTTTTTTTTTTGTTATCTCATGAATCAATCTAAATTCTTATTGGTTGGCATGTTGCTCTTACCAACACTAATAAGTGATTTGAAGTGATAATTGATATAAAAATATTTGAAAAAACCTATATTGCATGTGACACCCATCCCAACCTTTTAGAACATTAAATATTTGGCAAGAAAATTGCAAGAAAATGCAAGAGAATAAGGAATATCCAACAAATATTAAATGATCCATGTCGAAACATGTCACCGTATGTAATAAAGGAGGAGTATGTGTGAATCTTGTTTAATTTGCTTTCCAATTTTGTTACGAATTTAGAGTGCTTATGCCTTAACAATTGATATAACCTTTTATTTTTTTTATTATTTCTTCTTTTTTTTCAAAAATACTTGTGTGTCTCCTAGTTGAAGAAATTGGTCCAATGCTACATGGCTGAAGCAAAGTGGCAAGATTCGAATCATGTTCCAACAATGGAAGAATATTTGGAGATATCACCAGTAAGTAGTGGCTACCTAATGCTTTCAACCACATCTTTTGTTGGCATGGGGCCAATTGCCACAGGCCTTTGAGTGGGCGTCCAATTTCCCAAAGATGGTTAGAGCTTTATCTATTGTTAGTAGATTCATGGATGACATAGCCTCCTATGTGGTAATCAATTGTTAAATAGTAATCTTGATTATAGTATGAATCTAAAATTCCAAAAAAAATTATCATTATTAATTTACAGTTTGAGCGAAAGAGATACCATGTTGCTTCTAGAATCCAATGTTACATGAATCAATATGATGTATTGAAAAAAGATGCCATAAAAATTTTTTGCCAAGAGATTGCATATTCATGGAAAAATATAAATGAAGAGTGCTTGACTCCAACTCTAGTTCCAATGGCTCTTTTGCAACGTATCCTCAACCTCACATGAGCAATGGATGTTATTTACAAGGACGGTGATGGCTACACAAACTCCTATATCCTCAGAGATTGTGTTGCTTCATTGCTGAAGGATCCTCTTCTCCTTTGAGTTCTAGTTGCCTTAGCCATAAGTAGGAACAAACTAAAAGATTACGTATAAACAAATCTTAAATAATATGATGGTCATTATAAGGTGAAAGGGTTTACCTTGGGTTCATCTTTTATGGTGGAATTACAATAATTATGCATCAATGTATGTGTCATACTATCTTTATTTAGATTACAAAGTTATGTGGGTGATATTATGAACTTTTTGAGTAAAAATAAGTTTATTAGCATTTTTCTTTCATATTTATCTAGCTTCCCTTGTGTAGGACCTTTAAAAATGAATATATACAAATGTGGAAATGAAAATAAGTAAAAAAATGCAAATGTTTACACTTAAGGCAAAACAAAATATTACCTTACAAAATGTCAAGTTGGTCACATTTTATTTTGACTGATAAAATGTTTGAAGTAAGCATTTTGAGCCATAAATGAAGATTCCTTTCCAACATAAGCTTACAATGTTTTTAGTATGTAAACATAAATGTCTACTAATTTGGAAATGAAATTTAATCTAGCATGTGTTATTGAATTTCACCCATTATTTCTTAAATGAGAAATACATCTTTATACCAAAAGTAAAAGAAAATGTTGTTATATAATCTCATGGTAGTCACAATTTATTTTGGGTGATATTATTTTGACTCATAAAATGAATTTACCCATTATTTCTAAATTAGGGCATGAACATTTCGAGTAGTAGATAAAGCAGGTAGAAGCCCGCAATATCTATCTGCTATATGGGTGCTTCATCTTAGGTCAAATGGAATCATAAAATAATAATAGGCCAAGCTCGTATCTAACTACTTAAAAGTAATCAGAGAATGATAAAAGTTAAGATTTCACTGATTGTCTTCAGTTCCTAGGCATGTAACATTACCTTGATTGCTCAATTTTGCTCTCAAAGACTTTGCCTTTTGTAGGGGAAAAAGATATCTTCTCTTGCTTTTGATTTTTAATGAGAAAATTTTTGCTAATTTTAACTTTTACAGAAATTCTTTTGATCTAATTTATAAAAAAGACTAATAATATGATTTTGTACATGAATTTTAGAAAATCTTTTACCACAATATGTTGGACTATAGCTTATGTCCAAGTTTGCATACTAGTTTGATGCCATTTATGAAGAACAATGCCAAGCATGAATTAAGCTCAAGGCCAAAGCTCTACCTAAAGCTTAGGTCCTTATTACAAGCTCTACTAATAGCTCGACCATTAAACTAGAGAACTTCACTTTCTCATAAACACTTGTATAAGGAGTGCCAATTATGTTAGCTTAAGATCTCCAACTCTCACTCCCTTGGAATTAACAAGTACATTATAGGTTTTGTCATCCATCATGTTGACATTTAAAATTCACTCCTTAAGGCCATTAAAGACCTATGTGAAGCCCATTAAGTCATGGGACAAGGTAAACTACTTTCTAATTTCTTATACTTCTCTCTTCTCTTTGCATACTCTTGCACTTTTAAAACCAAAAAATGGCTTGGTCAAAGTGTCAATGAGTCAATGTAGAGAAATAAGTTTTGATCTTAATTTTCACTTGTCTTATAGGCCTTTCTCATCACTCTCAATGGGATAAGGCAAAAAATAGTTCTCAACCATTCCAATTTTTTTAACTTTTTATTTTTTTTAATTTCAATTTTAAATGTTACTAATTCTTTTTAATGTTGTGCAATTGAAGATGGAAAAAAAGCCATATGTTATATCTCTTGGTCAATGTATAAATATATATACAAAAATATGTGTTGGTGACCAAGATACTTCTCCAAATACCATAGATAATCTATCCCATAAACAAGAGTTTGTAAATGTATGAAAATATACACAAAAATGAGAATTAACAAAGTATTTTTATAGGTTGATAGATAAATATAATGTCTAACTTACTTTTTATCCTCAAGAGGACCACATTGAAAAGGATTAGTAATGTTTAAAATTGAATTGAGAAAAAAAAAAAAAAAGAAAGGTTCATGATTACATTGAAAAAATTGGAAAGGTTGAGGACTATTTGTTGGCTTATTCCTCACTCTTAAACCACTAGCATGTCTAGCCTAAGAATCATCGATTGGTCCTATTTGTAGGAATAACTCACTATATGTCTTTGTTCTCTTATGATTATAGTTCTTGGTCGAAATCACAAGATCTTTCATTTAGGTTTCTTCTTTGAACACTTATAAAGCACCTAACATTGTCTCTCTTCCCTTCTTCTTCACTTGCACAATCCCTTATAACTCCAAGACCACACCCTTAACTTAAAACAAAATCTAGCTTCTTCATTATCTTTCACTTTAATTAGGACAATGAAAGGACATGGCATAAGAACAAAGGTAACTTCCATTAGTCAAGCTTTATGCATCATGATGGCTACCTATTGCATCTTTAGGAAACCATGTTGATGCCTTTATTACAAGTCCTACTACATTCCTTGTAGTATGAGGAATCCTCATTCCATAAGTGGTAGATAATCCTTGGGGGTTGTCAAGGCATTGAGGTCATGTAGAGCCCATTATCAAAACTTAAAGGTAAAACCACCAATAACCCATGGGAGGAACAAACGAATTAAGACCTAATTAATACCTTAAGGGATGGGAGGTCAAGATCATAGAAAGCCCTTTAATGAAGAGCAAGCAAAGGCATCTTTCTAATGATGAGCCAAGGTTCGCTAATGGCTTTCTTATGGGACCCATAGAGATCTTAACCCATGTCACCTTTAGCTTCTTGTCATAATTGATATGCATCTTGTAGTTGTTATCTTGTCTTTTAAAGTAGCATTAAAAGACCCCTTGATGAGGAGTAGTAAAATCTTGGCAAGTTGTTCCTCACTTTGAGCAAAATCTTTAATTGGCTTAGCAGCTTAAGAAAGTGCAAGAGCAAATAATGGCTCTAAAAGGGTAACATTGCATTTTTGTGAAGGAACCTTGGAAAGGTTTGGAGCTTCCCCTTGATAAAGATATCTAAACTTTGTCTATTCAAATTAAGTTCAAACTTCCCACTCTAAATACACATGATAGAATTACAAACCTAGTAGAGCATTAAAGTAGGTTTTGTAAACATATATCACTCCATCCAACCTTACATGCATTGATGTGTAATACCACTCACCACCATACTAAGAGGCATAACACAATTATGATATTTTATACACCCACATTCCACTAAGAGTTTTGAACAATTGAGCAACCTATCCATAGTTAGGTTCATTATAAGTTGGAGAACATAAGAAAATGTATGCCACTCTCATCTTTGTTCATCAGAAGCTAGGTAAGCCCTTTCAAGATTTTGTGTCCATGTTCAATATGACAATGTTGGGATGCAAGAAAAGATTATGCAGCTACAACAAAATTTGAAATGGGAATTGATGGTAATTTTAAACATGTTTCTTCCCCATATATAACTAACAGAAAAAAATCTAGTGGAGTTAAGTATCACTTAAGATCATTTGCCTCCAGTTATGATTAAGAGTGTTTGTATTTTAAGCCCTCAAACATAGCACTCATTTTTAGCAATAAGAAAAATATTTCTTTTTCTAAGCAAAAAGGTTTTTTCTTTTTTTTTTTTTTTTCTTTTTTGGAGTAAAAGCAAAAGGTTTCATTCACCTTCAAATATCAATACCAAAGCACTAAAGAATAAACATAATCACATTGCCAATTCTTACCTACAATCTAAATGTTTTTTGAACCAAAATATTCATCAAATTGGAAATGACAAAAGTTTAAAATTTAATTAGTTTAATCAGTTAAATTAAATTACTTTATAATATAAAACAAAATGGTTCACAATTTAACAAAAAAAAAGAATATAATATAAAAGATACATGTATTTTTCTAGCAAAGAATGAAACTTTACTATGTATAAATTACAAGTTGTTTATATTTATCTTGTTATTGTACTTAAAAGAAAGAGATAATATAGAATACTAAATCAAGCAAATATGATAAATGAATTTATCATTGAGGTTAACATATTAAAGGAAGCATGACAATTATTTTAAAGCTTTTCCTTTTAAAAAAACCTAAATAGTATTATATTGAAAAAATTATTGAGAATCAAATTAATAATTGAGATGTATCATTGAATAAAATTTATTGTAAAGTAGATGGTGCAAACTATTAATGACTTGTTATCATTTCATCTAAGCTATCTTGGGCAAGAATAAAAGCATCAAAAGAAGAGTTTTTGGGCCTTTTATCTTAGCCACATGGGATTCTTTAAATGTCTGATGTGGTTAAAAGTAACTCACTATCAAATCAAATGAATCAAAAAGATTGGGAACCGTTCAATGGTTTATAATTTGATTAACTAGTTTAAAGATTTTTTATTGGTTCAATTTTTATCCAATTTCTGAAGGAAAATCAAACTTACAAATAAATCAATTTTCAATTTTTTTAGTTAAATCAACTAATTTGATTTAATTTCAAAAATACTGTTATACATTTGATGAAAAGACTAGCATAATTCCCTTTTCTTATTTAGGGCAACTTCTTGATGAAGCAAGTGCCCTGTTATAATGAAAAACTATTTAGAAATGTTCTTTTGAAGAATAACATTACATGTGAGTATCCCCATAATTAATTTGAAAAACATAAGTAGGAAATGATCCAAACTCATCTTATGATCATTATGTAGTGATGGCAATTTCTATGCAAGGTGGTGCTTCTTTACTTGTAATAAAGAATCATAAATAAGATCATAATGTACTTATGGGATAGGATGACTTAGTATAAAATAGGCAAGTCTTATATCATCATGTTTGTATTTAAGAAGTTATTTGGATAGATTAATATGGGATTGCTATCTCACCATTATGGACTAGTTTTATCCCATCAAGCTTCATGAGTTAAAATATCCATCACATATGCTAAGTTTAATCTCTGTGGACGTGTTGCAGATTCACATGTAAATTTGAGAATTCTCTACAACATTGCATGACTAACTTAATTGTGACAAAGAAAACACATTCCTTTTAACACACAAGACCGTAGACTCTTATCTTTTGTAACCACAACTCAAACAAGCAGGGGTTCCGTCTATAACAAGGCAATGTAATCTCTTAGGAGGTAAGAGTTTGCATAGCTGTCCTTGTCTTTGTATATAGAATCAATTACCTATGCGAGATTCAGGATACGATCTAGGAGAGGCATTGGTATCCCTTCATTTATATCTTTCCATGCATTTGCAATCCCTTCGTGGAACAATTTGTCACATCTTCTTCTGAAACACCAAATTGTCTTGTGTAACATTCAATAGCTGAAGCGACATGCAATCTTTGTTTCTCAAGCTACAAATTTGAATCCATTAAAATTAAAGCTTTAAGTTAAAAATTTCCAGGTTCACAGAAAAAGAAAGGAAAAAGTTTTAGAATTAGGAGATAAAAAACAAAAAGAGTTTTTAAAATCAAGTTTAGGGGCAACATACTAGTCTCCACAGAACATCAGGAGTTAACCTACATTGTTGGATCAAGCAGGGGAATACAGAAGAACTCTTCAACCCGATTTTCAATAGAGCATCATCCATCAACACCATCATTGTCCCAGTCATGACGACAAACACAGCTAGTACAAAGGATAGGATGGCTAAATTAGGAAAAGAACCAATATATACCCTATCTCAAAGGAAAAACTCTAGTATAGGCCAATCCTAAGACTAGAGTAGAGTGATCGACTCCTCTTGGGTTCACTCTTGAGATAATTTGAGACAACACTTTAATGACAAATAGATAACAAGGTGAGCTAGTGTAAGTCTAGTTCTCCACCTTTATTGCTTCGTTATCTAACAGTATATGATAACAAACACCATGCGGTTGCAACAAAGTGCTACTAATCAAAGCTCTTAGATGTACATCAAATTGTACACAAAACAAATTGAGTAGCTCAACATGCTCTTGGGTTACCAACCACAAATTGGGTTTCTCAATAGATTCTTTAGCACTTTGTCACGGGCCAACAAGTTCAAACCCTATCTATCGGAGGTTCTAACACGTTAATCGAGACACTTCCTAGATAAGGGCAATTCGTTGAATGTAGACGTCTCCTCGGGAAGGGACGCACATTGGAACTTGTAATGTATTAAATAGGAAGATGAAAGGATGTAATATCCACCATTAGATCAAGGAGGGATCTAACGGTTGTAGTTTGTCCAAAACTTGTATAAAAGGGGACCTCCTCCCCCTCATTTGTACACACTCCATTCTTGAAGTAACACATACTTCTAAAAGCCTCTCTAGTCTTTGTTCTCTCTCTCTTTAGGCTTACTAGCAACATTCCCTAGAAGTTGTCTAGTGCCGCACAGGTTTAGAGTGTCCGCAAACTCGTCCCATGACAGTTGGTATCAGAGCCTTGGTTGCTACCATTAAGCACCAAAGATGGCTTCCGACAATGAAGTTCGTGTGGAGGAGCAAAGACGTGGATGAGAGGAACAACGTGCCAACTTCACAAGACGCGGTAAATCCAAGACCGCTCTAATGGAGGCCTTGGAGTTTTGTATTGCAGAGTTGGAGAAGAACTTCTCAAGGATAGAACCTATCGTTGAGGAGCAGTCTGCCCGGATTGACAACATGGAGATGGAATTTGGAGAAGTCACCCATGTGGTAAAATCCACCCTTCGGGAGATCAGTCAATCCTTCAAGCATGATCTTGACGACATCCGACGAGAGGTATGTAGTAATCGTTCCTTTATTGAAGTTGAATTACGAGACCTTAGACATGAGGTAGATGATGTTCATAAGCAAACCATTGCTAATGGGTCATGCTCCACTGGCCCTATCAACTTTGGCACAATCGACGTGCCCAAACCTGCTACGTACAATGGCACTCGTAATGCTACGGAAGTTGAGAACTTCCTCTTCGGCTTAGAACAATACTTTGAAGCCAAGTTCGTTCAAGATAATGCAGCAAGGATTTGCACTGCCCCCACGTTTCTACGAGATGCCGCTCAACTATGGTGGCGTCGCAAGCATGGTGAGATTGGCAAAGGTATTTGCTCCATTGACACTTGGGAAGACTTCAAGTGAGAGTTAAGGAAGCACTTCTGCCCAAGCAATGCCGAAAGGGAAGCTCGAGGTCGTCTCCGACGATTGAAGCAAGAAGGGACCATCCGTGACTACATCAAGGAGTTCACCACCCTCATCCTTGAGATTGAGGACATGTCTGACCATGATTCTCTCTTTTATTTCATGGATGGATTGAAAGATTGGGCCAAAGTTGAACTTGAGAGATGTAATGTGCAAAGCTTGGATGACGCCATTGCCGCTGCCGAGTCTCTCGTGGAATACAACACTCGATCCAAAGAAAAACGATCCAACCAAAGTGATAATGGGGGAGAAAAATCCCCACAAAAGCAGCAAGAGCCCAAGGATAAAGGGAAGGCCAAAGCCTCGTCATATGGTGAAAGGCATGATCGAGGTAAGACCGACTCCCCTAAACCAAAAACCCCATGTTTTATTTGCAATGGTTTCCATTGGATGAAGGATTGCCCCAAGTGCAAGACCCTCAATGCCATCATGAGCCAGTTTGAAGATGACTCTTCGCAAGATGAGCAAGGTCAAACCGAGATGGGATCACTTCGAATCCTGGCAACCATGAAGGGGAAAAGCGCACAACCACATGTGGACCACAAAGGGTTACTATATGTCCAAACCACCATCAACAGGAAGCAATCTAGAGCAATGCTAGACACCGGAGCTTCCCATAACTTCATTTCCATGGAAGAGGCCAAGCGGCTTGGCCTCAGGCTAGCAAGCAAGGGCGGAACCCTCAAAGCAGTGAACTCACTAGTAAAACCAATTGCTGGCATTGCCAAAAACATTCCCACAACCCTTGGCGCATGGAAAGGAAGCATCAACTACTCCGTTGTCCCCATGGATGATTTCCAAGTGATATTAGGCATGGAGTTCTTTGATAAGGTACACGCCTTTTTATTCCCAGCTTCTAACTCACTTGGAATATTGGAAGGAGGGAAGGCTTGCACCATACCCATAGAGCGTGCTCGACGAATGGAGGGTCAGGCCTTATCTGCATTACAATTCAAACAAGGTATGAAATCTGACCCAAGCCCCAAAGTCACCTTGCCCAACGAAGTGGCATAAGCCCTAGAAGAGTTCAAGAACGTCATGCCATAAGAGCTATTGAAGAGACTCCCACCTAGGCATGAGGTAGACCATGCAATTGAGTTGGAGCCAAATGCCAAGCCTCCTGCCTTGGCATCACCCACCATTGCCTCCCCATATAGAGACAAGAGCCCCATGGTGCATCAAATCACCAAGGAATGGCACAAGCACGCTGACATCGCCCAAGCTCACCAAAGCAAGGTCACCCAGAAGATGAAGAAATGGGCGGATCATAGATGGAGGCACATTGAGTACCAAGAAGGGGACAAAGTGCTCATCCGACGACTCCCACAGCAATTCAAGTCCCACCACAAAGTCCACAAAGGGCTAATTCGAAGTTTCCTCAAACCATACCATGAAGACATGGAGAGAAGTAAGTCCAAATGAGCACCAACGGCCGTTACCACCGCCTTCAACAAGGAAGCAGAGAGCATCCTTGTAGATCAAATGATCCGCAAAAGAGGTATACCCAATTATACAGAGTACTTGGTAAAATGGAAGGGACATCCTCACAAGGAAGCCAGTTGGGAACAGGAGGACACACTATGGCAATTCCCCAACGAAATCCAGTGCTACAAGGATAAAATGATGACGAGGACGTCGCCGAATTAAGTGGGGGAGAATGTCACGGGCCAACAAGTTCAAACCCTATCTATCGGAGGTTCTAACACGTTAATCGAGATACCTCCTAGATAAGGGCAATTCGTTGAATGTAGACGTCTCCTCGGGAAGGGACGCACATTAGAACTTGTAATGTATTAAATAGGAAGATGAAAGGATGTAATATCCACCATTAGATCAAGGAGGGATCTAACGGTTGTAGTTTGTCCAAAACTTGTATAAAAGGGGACCTCCTCCCCCTCATTTGTACACACTCCATTCTTGAAGTAAAGCATACTTCTAAAAGCCTCTCTAGTCTTTGTTCTCTCTCTCTTTAGGCTTACTAGCAACCTTCCCTAGAAGTTGTCTAGTGCCGCACGGGTTTAGAGTGTCCGTAAACTCGTCCCGTGACAACTTGCCTTAATGTGAGGTTGATGGAGCTCACAAATGCCAAGCGCAAGAATGGTGAACTTGTTATTGAGTACATCAACATGGCAATCACTCAGCCTAGATTACAAGGCTTACCTAACTGAAACCTTCGCCATGGATACATGCTTCTCAAGGATGCATTGGGTGTTGCTCTACATCCATTAAGGCATCAAGTCTGTAACATTCAAGGAGCTCGTGAATTGGGCCCATGACATGGAGATAAGCATCCAAGCATCCCAGATCACAGTTCCTTTCCATCTAGACCAATGAAGGGACAAAAAGAAGGCTAAGAAGTTTGACAAGTTCAATAAAAGTAAGGAAATGATGACCATTGACACTTTGATAGTGGAAGGTGGAGCCAAAGCAAAGGCAAGTTGTTTGACATCATCAAGTTAGTAAACAGAGAAGGCAACGGATGATGTTGCGGGAGCTCGAACAGAAGAAGTATCCATTCCCTGAATTTAATGTTCCTGACTTTCATCACTAGCTCTTAGACATTAAGTTCTTAGAACTCCCACAGCCCAAGTGACCCAACAAGAATAACTGAGCCCAAGTTCCTTTTCTTTGTCTCTCTCTCTGTCTTTTGTTTTTCTATATATTCCACATAACATTCCATTACATAAATTTGGACATCGTTGGCTTTATGTCTATGTTGACTTCTATTTCCGACTGAACAGCTAAAATCATGATAATTGAAGAGGAAATGTTGTTCATGGTCATGAGGAGATGATAGGATATCCAAAGGTAGACCAGAGAACAGCTAAAATCAGGATTTCCTGAAATTTGGCTACCATATCCTTCCTTCCTTCTCTACTTCTTGAAGACAATCACCGCTACTGCTCAATTGCCAATGTGTGCCGTAGTGTTCATCTGATACTGTATTTGTCGGCCCATTTCAAATTGTCATGTCAGGGGCTTGCCTTAATGGTCGAGAATGAAGGGTTGCCTACTAACCCCTGTGAGCTCTTGATATTGGTGGTCATAGCAGTCAATATTAATGCCAATATCAAATCGAGGCATTGTAGAGGGCAATAATGTCATGGGCATTGGATCTATGACAAGTCGCATGATTTTTTCTATTTTTTTTTTGTCCTCTTTCTTCTTTCTTGAGCTGCTATATGTTATGACAACTACAATAATTAGCCTTGCAGAAAGCAGGAGACAGGCAATTAAGATCCCTTGCAAAATCATACGAGTGATTTTTGGATTAAGATCATATGAGAGAAAAATGTTACAAGTGGATGTTTATAAAATCATAGGTGGAACTAAATGTATATTTAAAATTAGAAATAATTTGTTTGATACTATATTTGTACACCCATTTTAACCAAAAAAAGAAAAATATTAATATCAAATTCGCTTATAGTTGGATTAAAATTAAAAATTAGAAAAGTAATTATGTTAAATGATACAGACAAAATCTTTTACTAATTAACATTTTTCAAGGAGTTATAAATATAAAAAAAATTAGTCATTCAGTGAAGTACAAATTAGATATTAAATTTGAAATATGCAAATTATATGCAAGCACATTTGAGTGAAAATGTAGACAAAATATATACTCATAACTTTTTGATCATATGTCATTCAATTTAAAAACTTAAAGCTATTGGGCATATTAAGCCTTGGCAACCATATATTTCTTCTATTAGTACACCAATTTTCACTACATGTTATAATTTCTACTCTTTCGGCATTCATTTACACATGGTACAATGTGTTGACTTTTTGGTACATATCTGTTAGTATTACCAAAGCTGCCTCTGCTGAGCACCTTGTGGCACGAGTAGCCTTTCGAACCAGTTAGCTGAAGCTTTTGGTATCGTGGTGAGATTGTTTGTCATAATCAACGAAATAGAGTCCAAATCGGTGTCACTGGAATTCCATTCCCAGTTATCAAGCAAAGGCCAAACAAAGGAGCCACTTACATTGCAGTTGTCGTGCATGTCATGTTGGTTTAACTTTCTGGTCAGGCGGCAGAAATGCCTCTGGGCCAGCAATTGAAGGATTCATTAGGAATTCAAAGACACTTGCTAATTACCTTATGGCTGCAGAAAGGTTTGATAGGTAGTCTTTGTGATATTCTATCCTTTTCTGATCCTGTAATGCCTTGTCAAGAGGTATAAATGGTATATTTAGATCATCCATGCCTACAATGATGAAGTAGGTTATCTGATGATTCAGATTTTTGAGCTTGTTTTTGCTCATTTTGAAGCCTGGGACATACGTACCATTTTCTTTTATAATAACTTCTGGATTCCTATACATATCTTTCAAATAGTTGACCAATTCATGAATGCCCCATGGTACTATGTGTAGCCAGTGGGAAGCTTCCTATGAAGGAATTGCAAGTGAGTTGATTTCTGATGTCAATACACATGACAAGATCCTATTGCTTAGTCTGTTGGTTAGTGACATACTCATTCTCCAATAGCAATGTTGTGCCGATGAGCTGCAATTGAGAACATTGTAAAGATCATTAGTCAATTGTTCTACATGCATCTTTCTTCAGGAGTAAAAGATGGTGCTTTTGTTGGCTTACAAGTGATGATAACAGCAGGGTCAGAATATGCATCCTGCAAAACTTGTTTCCAAGTGTGAGTCCTATCGTTCTGTACTTACAATGTTGTGTAATGATTTACGCCAACAAAATCTAAGGACCCCACTAAGAATTTTGACATCTTTGGGGGGAATTTTGGGTAGCCTTGCACCTCCAACCTTTCTCATTGAAAGAGGGTATTTGCCAAGGAAAAGTGGATAGAGGAACCCGGTTCACTTCAGGTCATGAAAATGTATGCATGTTGAAGGTCATTGTCTTTGCTGCAGCAAACTGACCTCAAAATCCTTGCAACTAACTTTCCTGCCAAGTATGAGTTATGTCAGTTATGGTAGTTATGGCAGTTAAAAAAACTTGCTCCAGAAGCTTTCTAGCAAGCATTTCTAGTAACTTTTTGTTGTATTGATATATTTAATTTAAATTTAAAGTATTTTGAATTTAAATTAATATATAATTATGCAACTTTGTATTTAAATTTAAATTATGAAATTTAAATTTGTAAAAACCTATTTTTGTAAACCATCTAGTATATATCGAAGAAAAAGTTGGAAAACAATGAGCTTTTTGCACATATCCCAGCTTTGTTGTCCCTGCCTTGATCCAATTCTCTGATTCTCCTTTTCCTTCCGTTGCAAGCAACCACGAATCATCACAATCCATCCAACATTCTGATATCAAAGCAAGGAGCATCCGTGGGCCCTGAAAGCAAACAGGTGTGAAGGAAAGAAAGGAGACCCAGTCAACTGTTGTGTGAGGAGCAAAATACTAGGAGAAACCTGCACAAAACCCAAGTCATATTCTTGTAACATGGCTTCCTCTAGTTTTTCTCTAGTCCCACCACTAAAGTTCACTGGGAAAAACTATCCTTAATGGATAGTAATGATGATAGCCTATCTGAGAGTGTTTGATTTTTGGCAAGCCACTATAAAAGGTATAGAGCTAACTCCTTTGCTTGCCAATCCCTCTCTTGCACAACTCAATTTCCATAGTGAGCAAACAACCAAACAATACAAGGCACTGACTTATATCCATTCAGCTATAACTGAGACCATCTTCAATAGAATCATGGCCTATAAAATAGCCAAAGATGCATGGGACAAGTTAAAGGAGGAGTTTTAGGTAGTGAGAAAACCAAAAACATGCAACTCCTTAACCTCAAAAGAGAATTAGAACTTCTGAGGATGAAAGAAACAGACACCATCAAGGAGTATGGTGATAGGCTTCTCAAGCTAGTCAATCAAATTAGGGTCTTGGGAGAGGACTCTCCTAATAGAAACATTGTGCAAAAGGTCTTGGTGAGCATTTTAGAGAGGTTTGAAGCAAAGATCTCCTCTCTAGAAGACTCAAAAGATCTCAACTCTATAAGTCTGCCAAAATTAATTAATTCTCTTCAAGGTCAAGAGCAGAGAAGGCTTGTAAGGCAAGAAAAGCATATTAAAGGAGTTTTTTTCCATGCAACAACACTATAAATCTTAAAGCAAGAAGAGGCAACAAGGTAAGCAGGAGAAAAGGTTAAAAGATCACCCTAAGTCTAAAGGCAGAAAACAATTTCCACTATGTGATTATTGTAAAAAGACTAATCACATGTCTAGATACTATTGGAAGAGGCCTAATCTAGTGCACAAATTCTACAATATGAAAGGGCAAGCCAAGAGGATCTATTGACATAAAGGGAAGTAGCAACAACAATAAGCATAGAAACCTCAACAGACACAAGTAACTAATGAGGAACAAATGTTGGAGGAGTAGTTATTTGACACAGCAGCCAACTCCATTAGCAAGAGTAGCAATACATGGCTTGTTGATAGTGGTTGTACAATCCATATGTCACTTGATTTACAACTTTTCAAAAGGCTTGATAGGTCTTTTACAACTAAGGTGAAAATTGGCAATGGTGACATGATTCTAGTAGCAGGAAAAGGCTATGTTGCCATCCATACAAATGCAGGTATCAAGTTCATACCTAATATTTTATATGTGCCTAAAGTTAGTTGTAACGTGCTCAATGTAGGGTAGTTATTAGAAAGAGGATATAACTTAGTCTTTAAAGATAGGGCTTGCCTTATTTCAAATGCCAAAGGTATCTTCCTAATCAAGGTACTATATAAGGCAAAACCTTTCAACTGGAAGCAAGTAAGGTACAACACCTTGCATTACCTACATAAACACAAGACATTGTGTTTTGGCAAAAAGGCTAGACCACATCAACTTCACTAGTTTGAAAAGGATGTAAAGAAAGGGAATAGTGCATGGTTTGCCTGAGGTAGCAAAACTCAAGTCTATTTGTGAGACTTGTGAACTTGGTAAATAAACTAGGCTACCATTCTCATGTAGAACATCATCTAGAGCAAATGAGAAGTTATAGCTTCTTCACAATGATCTTTGTGGTCCTATGGATCATAAATCTATAAATGACAATAGGTACTAAGTCATCTTCATAGATGACGTGACCAAGTTTACTTGGATTTTCTTTCTCATGAAAAAGTTTGAAGTGCCAATTGTCTTCAATCAATTTAAGGGTTGGATTAAGAAGTAATTTGGCTTCCAAATCAAGGCCACCATGTTAGACAATGGCTTAGAATATACATCTGAGTCATTTAAGAAAATTTGTAGGGATGTGAGAATTCAGCAATAGCTTACAACACGTTACACATCCCAACAAAATGGGGTTAGTGAGAGGAAGAATAGATCCATTGTAGTCATGACCAAATGCTTGCTAATAGAGAAGGGTCTTTCTAGATCTTTTTTGTTAAAGGCAGCAACTATCTTAGTGTACTTGTTGAATATGCAACCCAGCAAGGCTTTTGCTGATTCCACACCTTGTGAGTGTTGGTTTGGCATCAAGTCATTTCTAAAACACCTTAAGGTGTTTGGAGGCTTATGTTATGTTCAAATACCTCAAACAAAGAAAGGCAAGCTAGATCCAAGTGCTTCAATGGTTGTATTTGTTGGTTACACAAATATAGTACATACTTATAGGGTTTATGGCCCTATCTCCATCAAAGTCTTAGTAAGTAGAGACTTAAGTTTTGATGAAACCTTGAGATGGAATTAGGGAAAGGTAGCTGTTGAGGCTTGTAAGAGCTTAACCTCAAGTTCCAATTAGCCTATGCCACTTGTACACTAAGAGTTTGACTCCTTAAAAGAAGACAATGTTGACAACTTACCTATTAAGGGCACTAGATCTCTCACTAATATAGATGAAAGATGCAATGTAGCTCTTAAAGAACCAATAAGCTATGATGAAGCATCAAAACTTCTAGATTGAAAAGCTACAATGCAAGAGGAGTTTCAAGTTTTGGAGAAAAACAACACTTGGATTCTAGTACCAAGGCCACATGATAAAAAAGTCATAGGAGCTAAATGGATTCATAAAGTGAAGCTGATTGTAGATGGAAGCTTGTACAAGCTTAAGGCCAAATTGGTTGCTAAGAGTTTCTCATAGCAAGCAAGAGTTGACTACACAAATACCTTTGCACCTATGTCAAGGATGGACACCATTAAGCTTCTATTAGTTATTGCAACTCACAAACTAATGGGGGTTGTAGCAAATCAATGTCAAGTCTACCTTTTTAAATGGTTTTTTGCAAGAAGAAATCTTTCTTGAACATCCATCTTCTTGGAGAAGAAGGTATACTTACTAAAGAAAGTTCTTTATGGGCTAAAGCAAACTCCTAGAGCTTGGTATAGTAGGATATACATATACCTGCTCAAGTTTGGCTTTACAAGGAGTGTGTCTAAAGTAACTCTCTATGTTAAAACAGAAGCTACTTAAGTTCTTTACATCTACCACTATGTTGATGATCTCATGATCATTAGTGACAATAATATGCTTATTCATCAAGTTAAAGCAGAACTAAAGAAATAATTTGAAATGATAAATTTAAAGAAGATAAAGTATTTCTTGGATTTACAAAGCCATCAATCTCAAAAGGCATTTTTGTTTCTTAAGTTAAATATGCAAGGCGTATTCTGCAAAAATTTCATATACAACATTGCAAGTTAGCAATAACTCTACTAGCTCAAGAAATCAAGATGTAGAAAGAGGACAACTTACCCAAGACTGATGCAAAGAAATTCAAAAGTCTCATTGGATATCTCATGTATCTTTTAGCCTCTAAATTAGATATTATGTTCTTTATGAGCATGCTATCCACGTTCATGCAAAACCCCTTTATTTTGCATTACAAAGTAGGAAAAAGAGTGCTGAGGTACATTAAAGGCACTATTAATTTTGGAATCATGTTCAAAAACACAACAAACACTAAGTTAAAAGGTTATACAAATAGTGACTAAGTTGGATCAAATGAGGATATGAGAAGCACTTTAGGATATGCTTTCACCCTTGGTTTAGCTATTTTCTACTAGAGCACAAGGAAATAAACTATTGTGGCTCAATCCATAACTAAAATATAATACATAGCTGCTACCTCAATTGTGAATCAAGCCTTATGGATCAAGAAGATCATGGTAGACTTGAAGCTGGAGCAAAAGGAGGCTACCATAATTCACTGTGACAATCAAACAACCATTGCTATATTAAAGAATCCAATCATGCATGGTAAAACTAAACATTTCAACACAAAGCTTCATTTTGTGAGGTAAATACATGAGAATCAAGAAGTGGAGCTGAGTTTTGTCCTTCCAAAGATTAGGTTGCTATACCTTAACCAAAGGATTGCAAAAGATAGATTTGATAAATTAAGGATGAAATTGGCAATGCAAAGAAGCAGCACTAAAGAGGATTGAAGGTCATGATGCCCTTGCTTTGTTACAGCAAACTAACCTCAAAACCCTTACAACTAACTTTCCTACCAAGTATTAGTTATGTCAATTATGACAATAGAAGAAACTTGCTCTAAAAGCTTTCTACCAATCATTTTTAGCAACTTTTTGTTGTATTGATATATTTAATTCAAATTTAAAATATTTTGAATTTAAATCAATGTATATTCATATAGCCTTATTTTTAAATTCAAATTATGAAATTTTAATTTCTAAAAACTTGTTTTTGTAAACTATCAAGTATATATTAAAGAAGAAGCTAGAAAACAATGAGCTTTTTGCACATATCCCAATTTTGTTGTCCCTGCCTTGATCCATCTCTTTGGTCCTTCTTCTTTTCCTTTTATTACAAGCAACCATGAATCATCATAATCAATCCAACATATGTCCTTTTGAAATGCCATGAATCCAAGGCATTTACTTTTTACCATCCGATTGAAAATTTCATTGCTCCACTTATTACATCTTTGTCCTCGTCAGCATCAAATAATGGTTCACGCCACTTGAATCCAAGGCTATTCCAATATGACTTCCTTTTTTTTTCCTAGAAGACCCAACAAATTGGTAGAAGGCCAACATCTTGTGTTAGGCTTATTCAATTTTATGGTTGGATTAAGATGTTTGGTGGCAAAAGACTACATTTGAGCAAAGAGCTACCTCAAAATTTGATTGATAATAATGATATGTAGCAATGTGCGAGAAGAGGATGTGGTGAGCTATAATGTAAGGTTCACTGGATGAATTTCCAATCTTACAAAGTATATGGCCAAGAATAAAGCACCTTGTAGGAGCTTGGATTCTAGTATCTTAGCCTTGGATTGCAAAATTGTGGGGTTCATTAAAGGTGATCCAGTGCTTTACTCTATCACCAAATGCTTAGAAGTAGGTGAATGCATAATGCTCAAAGTCCTCTCTGTAAGTGATCCATTTGTTTTCTTAAAGCTATATTTTCATAGCCAAAAGCATCCCATTCAATTCCAATATACTTACACTAATTGTTTACTCAACCATCCTTCATATTTATCTTGAAGCATTTGTAGAAGATCCTAATGGTATAGAGTTACATAAGTCTAGATTTCTAATTGGAAATAACAGCTTATGCTTCAATAATATAGCCTTTTTCTACTAAACTACAAGGCATGGATCATTGAGTGACCTTTTTCTACTAGAGCATTTATAAGGCTATTATTGTAATTTACCCCCACTTAATTTGGCTCCCCAATTCCATCTGTTAAAAGACTATGATCAAAACTCTTGGCAATTTAAAAAGATATTTAGCAAAAGAATATGATTAAAGTTTTTTAAAATTGACTGACTCAAAAAAATTCTTGGACAAGATATATAAAATTTGTATGCATCCCTTCCCATTTCCTTCATTAAGCCTATATGTCAACATGTGTCATTTGAAATGTCCCTACTGAGACAATTTAGTGCTATAGCCCTTCTCCAATTAGAAACATTTTTGTCCTACAAGCAATGTATCTGTGATTTACGATCTATTGTTTAATGCTTTTAGCATGAATGGAACCTGTTATGAACATATATGTGGCCTATATTGCACATATGATTTGAGACAAGGCTTTATATTACTTTTTGGCAAGGAAATTATAAATTAAATTACTTTGAGGCTTTTTAGTGACAACCTACTGTAACACAAAAAGAAAAGGTTGTCAAACTTAAAATCCCCAGCTTGTCTGCTGGGTTGCTAGACATTTTATGCTTTACTATGAAATGCCATTTGTTTGCATGGCTTATCATACATGTACACAATGTGCCTTTCAACTACAATTCAAATTATTCAACGCTTAAGTCTTAGTCCATTCATATTCCTAGCAACCATCACAACTTGTGCTTAGGCTTTATTAGACCAAGTGTTTTCTTAATTTATTTATCAAATGGCTCATTTTTGGCCTCAAGCTTTCATTAATGTTACATGAATTCTTAAGCCACAATTTTTGCTTTATAGACCCTTACACTACCAAATAAATAGGCTACAACAGTGATTCAAAATCGCTGCCTTTGAGCTAAAAACCATTACATGAAGTCTAATATAGTGGTTTTGTGTTCGCTAAATTTGCGAGTGCTACAATAGATCTAACATAATGATTTTCTTTGCATATAGCAATATATATGAAATTATTGCCTAAAGGTGGTTTTAGCAATGGTTTTAAATGATAATTGCAATAGTTTTTATAATCTTTATGCAATGGCTTTTTAGTAAAATATGCGACCATTTTTGTATGGAATACACAATAGTTGTTTTTTGTAAAATACAGAATAATTATTTTAATAGAATATGCAGCAGTTTATTTCTAGATTACACAACAATTTTTTAATAGAATACACAACAGTTTTTGGGTGGAATATACAACTTTTCTTTTTTTGTAGAATACATAATGGTCATTTTAATAGAATATGTATCAATGTTTTTAAGAGAATATATTATGGCTTTTCAAAGAAAATATGTAGTGATTTTGTTATAAAATACTTGAGGTTTTTAATTGAAATATGTAGTAATTTTTTTTGTAGAATACAAATCAATTTTTTTACTAAAATATGCAATGATTTTTTATTACAATAGCTAGCATTTTTAGTGAAATACACATCAATTTTTTAATATCATACAAAGTCATTTTTGATATATTGAGCAACGATTGCACTTAAAATATGCATCATGTTGTTCCCATAACCTTATATAAGTTGTAATTGTTGTCAATTAGATTTAAGTGTGCAAGCAAAAGTGGCTTATTCAAGCATTCAAGGGATGAGTTTTCAATAGAAAGAAAAGGGCAAGAAAAATAAATTAAGGAGGATAATACTGAATTTTGAATGGAACAGTAATATGAAGTCACATGGAGGGACAAGAAAGGAAATCCACCGCAGTTACAGTAAGCCCTACTAGGGTTTTCATAGAAGGGAGTATATAAACCAAGACTTATCACTTTTGAAAAATAAAAACCACCCAAAAAATAGTGAAACAGAGCAGATCAGAATTGGTGAGAGCAGACCAGAATTGGTGGAACCACCGTAAGAGAGGAAATCAGAGACGTGAGACCAAACCCAGAAACGTGCGATGGTGTGAGCAGACCAGAAACGTGCGACGATGTGAGCAAACCAGAAATGTGCGATGGTGAGAGCAGACCCAGAAATGTGCGACGGTGTGAGCAGAACAGAAACGTGTGACGGTGTGAGCAGACCAGAAACGTGCGACGGTGTGAGCAGACCCAAAAACCCTGCGACGGTGTGAGCAAACCAGAAACGTGTGATGGTGTGAGCAGACCAGAAACGTGCGATGGTAAGAGCAGACTAGAAACGTGCGACGGTGAAAAACAGACCAGAAACGTGGGAGACGAGGAAAGGGTGAAACATCGTGAGACCAGGTGAGGAGTGAGACCAGAAAAGGGTGAAACGGGTGACACCAGAACACACCAAAAGACTAGAATTGGTGAGATTAGAAAAGGGTGAAACGGGTGACACTAGAACACACCGAAAGACCAGAATTAATGAGACCAGAAAAGGGTGAAACGGGTGACACCAGAACACACCGGAAGACCAGAATTGGTGAGATCAGAAAAGGGTGAAACGGGTGACACCAAAACACACCGAAAGACCAGAATTGATGAGACCAGAAAAGGGTGAAACGGGTGACACCAGAACACACCGGAAGACCAGAATTGATGAGACCAGAAAAGGGTGAAATGTGTGACATCAGAACACACCGTGAGACCCATAATCGGTGAGACCAGAAAATGGGTGAGATTGTAAGATGGTGAGAAGGTGAGACAGTGAGACCAGAAGATGGGTAAGACCATCAAATAGTGAGACCAGGAGTTGGGTGAGATAACCTAAAGAAGAAATTCAGTGAAACATTTGAGAGAACTCAACGAATTTTCAAATTTCTTCAAGAGAGGTTAGAGAGTGTTTTGGAGATCTTCCAAGCGGTAGTGAAGCAGCCTATTCAAATCAAACAGAGGCAACATAAGCTAGAAGAAGGGTAGACACAGTAAGTGACACTCTTTGTATTATGATTACTTTGTATTTGTAATAGTGAAAGGAGTTGAAGATTAAGACATCCATTGTAATCATAGGGGATATCACACTGGTGTTCTCACGTATAGTGGATTGTCTCGGTAGAGGAAGAATCCCTACTACCATGGAGTACGTCACATTAACGGAACCATGTAAATCTCTCGTGTCTTAACTTTGAATTTACATTCTGTGTTTTGAATTGAGTTGTGAACACAGCTAAAGAATCATCAAACCCATAACCTAAAAGAAGACATAGTCAAGAACAACTGATTCATCTAATAGGCAAGGTGTCTGAAAGGTAACTTTGGGGACTATTGTGATCAGTAGGTAACAATGGATCTACCTTAATTGAATTTGGGAAAGAGTTCATTTTGGCTTAAATTATTAGAGTTTTTTAAGGGGCATGATACTGATTCACCCTCTCTCAGTATTACAAACTAGTAGATCTTAGGGTGAAGTTGGGAACTTCAATTGGTATCAGAGCCTGGTTCACTAGTTTGAAGTTTAACAGCTTGGTGTACTAGTTTGAAGGGTTTCAGAAGTTTGAACTTGTTCAGCATACTGAGAAATGGATGTCAATACTAGCATCAGCACTACTTACAGTAAGAAGGTTCCAATCTTTAATGGAACCAACTACCATATATGGAGAACGAGAATGTAGGTGGTATTTGCAACCATTGGCATGAACATGGTGAAATCTGTACAGGAGGGTTTTGAGCCTTTAAAAGAAGGTAAAGATCCAACTCCAGAGGAATTAAGATAGTTTGAGATCAATGGGAAGGCCTCAAATGTCATCATTTCAACATTGACAGATGTTGAATATGCTAAAGTTATGGACTGCAAATCTGCTAAGGAGATATGGGACAGATTACAGAATGTCTATGAAGGTGATGGCAGAATAAAG
Source organism: Rhizophora apiculata (assembly GCA_037832385.1). Classification (NCBI taxonomy): domain Eukaryota; kingdom Viridiplantae; phylum Streptophyta; class Magnoliopsida; order Malpighiales; family Rhizophoraceae; genus Rhizophora; species Rhizophora apiculata. The sequence continues at coordinate 12,562,760 of CM075434.1, read as the reverse complement.
GAGGCCAAGCTTCAAGTTTTCAAAGAAAGATATGAATCCCTCAGAATGCAGAAGAATGAGACAGTCTAAGAGTTCTTCACCAGGGTTATTGATGCTGTAAATGACCTTAGAAGTCATGGGAAGAACAAGAAGGACTCATCTATTGTGAAGAAAATTCTGAGAATTCTGCTTGAGAGGTTTGCCTAAAAAGTGGTAGCCATAGAGGAGAGTAGAGATCTCAATTCTATGTCACTACATGATCTCTAGAGCAATCTTATTGCATATGAGATGAGAATAAAGTCATCTGAAAGCTCCTCAACATCAAAGCTATCAAAGGAGGCAGCTTTCAAAACTATGAGACACTTGAAGATAAGAGAAGAGGAAGAATCATCCAACGAGGATGATGATGATGATGAGGAAGAAAGTGAAGGTGAAGTGTTGGCTTACTTTACAAGGAAATTCAAAAAGGGGTCTAAGAAGGAAAAAGGATAGTTGTCCTTTAAATGTTATCGTTGTGGGCAAACTGAACACTTTGCTTCTCAGTGCAAAGTGAAACTTAATGATGAAGATGAGGATGGTGATGATGAGCAGAATTCAAAATGGAGAAGACCATCATCCAAGTCAAGGAAGTCCAGTAAGAAGACTGCTAACCCACAGAAGAAGAAGAGAGGCTCATTCAAGAGTTACATGAGCCAGACAAAAGAAGCCGATGAGGAGGAAGATGTAGACTCATCAGATGAGCATGCCTTTATGGCATCAGCTCGATGTGGTAGTTCAACCTCTGAAGAGGTAAAGGAGATTGATGAAGAAGAACCAGATCTTGAAGCTGAGTTAGAAGTAACTTCAAAGAAGATAATCAGAAGGGGTAGAATCATAAGAAGGTTGGAGGCCCATATAAAACAAGTTGAAGCAAAGATTGAGGAAGCAGAAAGTCAAAAGGATGAAATAGGGTTGAACATGTTGATTTGAAGAACAGATCAAAATATGTGAAGACCTTACTCTGGAGCTTGGCTTAAGGATTTCAACAATTAAAGAAATGGAGATAGAGTTGCTGAGACTTCAGCAACAACTCAAAAGGAGTGAAGAGAACTTGCAGAAGTTTGAAGTGATAGGAGAAACAAGCTCTGCAAGAGAAAAGAAGAATGAAGAGAAAGTGCAGTAATCTGAGGCTGCATTGCCTAAAGATAATGAGACTTTGCCACAGAAGTTGAAAGAGAAGGTTAAGTTTCAGAAAGAAAAGACTGATCAGTCAGGAATAGTGAAGGTTGAAAATAAAGAAGATCTGAAGAAGCAACCTAGGGTTGCAAACAAAAATGAAGAAAAGAAAGTTAGCCAACAAAGGGCTATGGCTGAACAGAAGAAGGAGAAGAAGGTGATTGAAATGAAAGCCACACGAGCAAAGAAGCCAGAAACCTTGCCTACACAGCAAGTAGTGAACAAAAGAAAACAAGCTATGATTAGACCTAAGAAGAGGTAGTTTCAAGGTTACTGTCTTTATTGTAAAGTTTGGGGTCATAAGGCAAGTAAATGCTGGTGGAGAAGGCCAGTATATGTCTCCAACTTGAGAAGATCCAATGCTGCATACAGGGGGAGACAATACAAAATTCAAAGGAAAACACCTGTCGTGAGTTCTTGCACATACTGTAAAAAGCAAGGGCACACTGACAAGGTTTGTTGGTGGAAGCCCAAACCAGTGGTTTTAAAAAACAAGTTTGCTATATTGGCAGACTTGGAACAGTGTGAAAGGTGCGGGCAGGATGGCCATAATGCTAAGAGATGCATGACACTTCTCCCTGAGTAAGAGAAGGCACTCAATGGCACAGTAAAACTAACTGGTACAGTTAAAGCTGAGAAAAAGGAGAAAGTTATCTTTAAGCCAGTTCAAAAGAAGGAATATAGAGCTAAAAAGGAGGAGGCTAATATAGCTGAAATTGCACTAAATGCTGACTACAAGGATAAGCAGTGGATCCTTGATAGTGGATGCACTTCACACATGACAGGAGATAAGAGTAAATTATCAAAATTGAACAAGTTAAGAGAAGGTAGAGTCAAGTTTGGTAATGAGAATTCACTCAACATCAGTGGTTGAGGGTCAATAAATATTGGAAAAGGAAAGCTAAAAGATGTTCTGCACGTTGAAAGACTCAGATATAATCTAGCATATGTCAGCCAACTATGCAATGAAGACCATAAAGTGATATTCACAAAAACTGGTTGCCAAGTAAAGAGTAAAGAAGGCAACTGTTGCAGCCGGGAAGAGAACACTTGGAAATTTATATGTGATTGATGAGGATAAGACAAGTAGCTGTTTACTTACAAAAGAAGAAGAAAATCAACTATGGCATAAGAGGCTAAGACACTTAACATAGAAGAACATGAGGAAGTTGACCACTACTCATGTAATCAGGGACATTTCAGACCTCAAGAGAGAGAGGAAGTATGTCTGTTCAGCATGCTCTAAAGGAAAATATGTCAGAAAGTAGTATAAGACCAAAGAGTTTAGTTTTGAAGCAGTGCTTGACATTGTACATACTGATTTGTGTGGGCTAATGAAAACAAAAGGGTTGAATGGTGAAAGGTACTTTATCTTGTTTGTTGATGATTATTCCAGAAGGACCTACATCATACACCTCAAACACAAGTTATAAGTCTTGAAATGCTTCAAGAGATATAGAAGATTGGCTGAAAATGAGAGTAGAAAGAAGATCAAAGTATTGAGGTTAGATCAAGGCATTGAATTCACAAATGAAGCTTTTGAAGATTACCTTGAGAAGCATGGAATTCACCATCAGATGATAACAGTAAGAACACCTCAACAGAACGGGGTAGTAGAGAGGAAAAATAAAGCTGCAGTTGAAATGACAAGAACTTTACTGTTGGAATCCAAGCTTCACACAAGATTTTGGACAGAAGCAATATTTACAACTGTGCACCTACTGAACAGAGTTTTACTAAGACCTAATACTGATAAGACTCCATATGAACTATGGAGTGGGAAGAAGACAACAGCCAAGTATCTTAGAATCTTTGGCAGCCCATGTTTTGTGAAGAATAAAGAGCAAAACTTGGGAAAATTCCACACTAGGTCAGATAAAGGCATCTTTGTGGGATACTTGGCAAAGACAAAAGGTTATAGAGTTTTTCTGCATAAACTGGGAAAAGTGGTCACTTCCAGTGATGTAAGAATAGATAAAAACTAAAAAATAATGCATAATAGAGAAGCTGAGGACAGTGATGAAAATGACTTCAAGATAGATGAAGAATCAAAACAACATGAAGAAGAGGGAAAAGAAGTAAGTTCAAACTCAGAGAAGAGTGAGTCTGAAGATGAAGAAAGAGATTCTCTTGCAACTAAGACTGTGCAAGAGAGAAAGATAAAGGAAACATGGACCAGTGCTCATCAAGGCAATCAGATCATAGGTGACCCATCAATAGGAGTTACAACAAGAAGAAGAATTGTGGGAGCTACTGCTTTACTCTCACAAGGTGAACCTAAATCTGTTGAAGAGGCTGCACAAGACAAAACCTGGGTCAAAGATATCAATGAGGAGCTAGATCAAATCGAGAAGAATGAAACATGGGAGCTGGTTCCAAGACCCACTAACAAGAATGTCATAGGAATAAAATGGGTGTTTAGAAATAAACACAATGAAGATGGCAAGGTGGTGAGGAACAAGGCTATGCTGGTTTGCAAAGGCTACACTCAGATAGAAGGAGTAGATGTTGATGAAACTTTTGCACCAGTAGCAAGGTTGGAAACTATCAGAATGTTCTTAACTTTGGCAGCACATAAGAGGTATAAAGTTACTAGATGGATGTGAAATCAGCCTTTCTGAATGGGCTCCTGAAAGAAGAAGTGTATATTGAACAACCCGATGGAGTACAAATCAGTGAGGATGAGACACACATGTGCAAGCTGAAGAAAGCCTTGTATGGCCTTAAACAAGCCCTAAGAGCATGGTACAGTAGGTTGGATGCGTATTTGAGAAGGTTGAACTTCAGAAGAGGAACAGTTGATAATAACCTATATATGTTCAATTCAGAGAAAAGCCAACTGATAATCATAGTATATGTAGATGACATCATCTTTGGAAGGGATCACTCTGAGCTATGCCAAGAATTTGCATAAAAGATGAGTGAGGAGTTTGAGATTTCATTGATTGGAGAAATGACTTACTTTCTTAGATTATAGATAAAACAGTGTGAAGAAGGTATTTTTATTTCTTAGACAAAATATGCCAAAGAGATGTTGAAAAAGTTTGGCATGGAGGATAGCAGACCTGTCAGCACTCCTATGACAGTGGGCTGCAAGTTAACAAAAGATCAGGAAGGAAGGAGTACAAGCCCCATGGAATACAGGAAGATGATAGGGAGCCTTCTGTACCTTACAGCATCAAGGCCTGATCTCATGCAAGCTGTGTGCATCGTCAGCAGATTTCAAGCTAATCCTAAGGAATCTCATGTGTTAGCAGTGAAAAGAATCCTAAGATACCTCAAAGGGACACTGGAAATGGGTTTGTGGTATCCTGCCATGGATTCTGTAAAACTTCGAGCATACACTGATGCAGACTGGGCAGAAAGTACAGATGATAGAAAATCAATCAGTGGTTGTAGTTTCTACTTGGGTTCAAAGTGTGTTGTATGGTTAAGTAGAAAGCAAAACAATGTTGCTTTGAGCACAGCTGAGGCTAAGTACATGGCTGCTTATGCAGCATGTACTCAAGTGATATGGATGCAAAGACAATTGGTAGATTTGGGTATTGAAGTGAAGTTACCAGTGAGTATACTTTGTGATAATCAAAGTGCAATTGATCTCAGCAAGAATCTAGTTCAACATTCAAGGAGCAAGTATATTGACATCTGGTATCACTTTATCAAGGATCAAGTGGAAGAGGGCATGATTCAGTTGGAGTATGTTGGCATTAAAGATCAACTCTCAGATATTCTAACTAAACCTCTGTCCACAGAGTTGTTTGAAAAGCATAAAATGAGTCTGTCTGTGCAAATGCCTCCTTAAGCCTGAAGTTCAGGTGAATCCTCCATCTGTACTTTGTGGGTTTTTCAAATTTGTAATTGGTTGGTAAAGGGGGAGAGAAGCAACAGTGCAGAGGTAGCTGTTAAGGAAGGGGGAGTGCATATTTAAGGGGAGGTGTAATCCATCTGCTTCTGGATTACTGCATAATGGTTTTTATTATGAGTGTTGCCAATAATTACAAAGGGGGAGATTGTTGTTCCCACAGCCTTGTATGGGTTGTAATTGTTGTCAACCAGATTTAAGTGTGCAAGCAGAAGTGGCTCATTCAAGCATTCAAGGGATGAGTTTTCAGTAGAAAGAAAAGGATAAGAAAAATAAATTAAGAAGGAGGATAATGCTAAATTTTGAATGGAATAGTAATATGAAGCCACATAGAGGGGTAAGAAAGGAAATTTGCCGCAGCTACAGTAAGCCCTACTAGGGTTTTCATAAAAGAGAGTATATAAACCAAGACTTATCTCTTTTGAAAAATAAAAACCACTCAAAAAATAGTGAAATAGAGCAGATCAGAATCAGTGAGAGCAGACCATAATTGGTGGAACCACCGTAAGAGAGGAAATCAGAGACGTGAGACCAGACCTAGAAACATGCGACGGTGTGAGCAGACCAGAAACGTGCGACAGTGTGAGCAGACTAGAAACGTGCGACGGTGTGAGCAAACTAGAAACATGCGACAGTGAGAGCAGACCCAGAAATGTGCGATGGTGTGAGTAAACCAGAAACATGCGACGGTGAGAGCAGACCAGAAATGTGTGATGGTGAAAAACAGACCAGAAATGCGGGAGACGAGAAAAGGGTGAAACACCGTGAGAATAGGTGAGGCGTGAGATCAGGTGAGACGTGAGACCAGGTGAGGTGTGAGACTAGAAAAGGGTGAAATGGGTGACACCAAAACACACCGAAAGACTAGAATTGGTGAGATCAAAAAAGGGTGAAACAGGTGACACCAAAACACACCGAAAGACCAGAATTGGTGAGACCAGAAAAGGGTGAAATGGGTGACACCAGAACACACTGAAAGACCAAAATTGGTGAGACCAGAAAAGGGTGAAACGGGTGACACCAGAATATACCGGAAGACCAAAATTGGTGAGACTAGAAAAGGGTGAAATGTGTGACATCAGAACACACTATGAGACTCAAAATCGGTGAAACTAGAAAATAGGTGAGACCAAACTAGGTAAGACGGTGAGACCAGAAAATGGGTGAGACGGTGAGATCAAAAGACGAGTGAGACCGTGAGATGGTGAGACCAGTAGTTGGGTGAGACAACCTAGAGAAGAAATTCGGTGAAGCATTTAAGAGAACTCAACGAATTTTCAAATTTCTTCAAGAGAGGTTAGAAAATGTTTTAGTGATTTTCCAAGCCATAGTGAAGTAGCCTATTCAAATCAAACAGAGGCAACACAAGCTAAAAGAAGGGTAGATACAGTAAGTGACACTCTTTGTATTGTGATTGCTTTGTATTCGTAATAGTGAAAGGAGTAGAAGATTAAGACATCCATTGTAATCATAGGGGATACCACACTGGTATTCTCACGTATAATGGATTGTCTCGGTAGAGGAAGAATCCCTACCACTATGGAGTATTTCACATTGACGGAACCACGTAAATCTCTCATGTTCTTACTTTAAATTTACGTTTTGTGTTTTGAATTGAGTTGTGAACACAGTTAAAGAATCATCAAACCCATAACCTAAAAGAAGACATAGTCAAAAACAACTGATTCGTCTAATAGTTAAGGTGTTTGAAAGGTAACTTTGGGGACTATTGTGATCAGTAAGTAACAATAGATCTACCTTAGTTGAATCTGGGAAAGAGTTCATTTTGGCTTAAATTATTAGAATTTTTTTTAAGGGGTGTGATACTGATTCACCCCCCTCTTAGTATCATAGACTAGTAGATTTTAGGATGAAATTAGGAACTTCACATCACATAAATGTACAAACATTATTGCAAATATAATTAAATTAAATAATACAAACAACAATTAATATTTAACAAATCTCACATAATGTCAATGCATAATCAAAAGTTGTAAATGGTTATGTACATAAATTGTGAAGTCCTCAGCCTTGAAAGGAAGTATTATTTTACAAAAGATAAACATGATTTTTGATCTGAACTTAAAAACATTTAAAATAAAGTAAAAAAATAAAAATAAGTAAAAAGGATAAATAAATTACATACTAGCAAAGATTAAGATTAAAAAAAAAAAAAGGAAGAATACCTGAATATATGGGTTTATAATTTGAACCCTTAAACATCATAACCCAGTACGAAGAAAAGGACTCATTTATTGCTAACTTCAAAGGCACAATTAAATGCCTACATACTCTAATACAATACTTCACAAGAGCAGGGCATTGAGACACTCATCAATTCTAGCTTTAAGCTTGAACAGATGCCATATGGACAATCGAGTCAATCACATGAAGCCATGTGGACAATCAAGTCAATCACATGGGTACTATAGAAACAAAAGAATAATAGGTGTCATACAAATGCGTTGCATTAATGAACAAGAAAGGATAACAAGCTCTATAAAGGGCATCAAGATGACCAAACTGAGAAAGAGATATGATCAACACCTGTAGCCTACTTCATTGTCATACCAAGTCATAACTTTAATGAAATTCTTGTTCAAAGCAATTCTAGCCTTGGTATCAAAGATACTTGACCTACACAAAACACATTCAAGTCAACAAAGTTAGCATTACCATGCACCTATTAGCATACCTTAGCAACTCTAATGCTGCTGGGAATGATCTTAAAGGAAGTGGCTCTTCCACCCCTCTAGTCCTTACTTGATGGACCATCAACTATCTTCTAAGTGGCTGAATTGTAAAGACAAATAATGCTTAATTTTCAATTTCATATTTTAATAGGGGCAAATTGCATCATGTTACTTGAACATCTTACCAATAATGGAGGGGATAGTGGTCAGAAGGCCCTCAGTAATTCCAAACCTGACATGGATAACCTACCAGCAATCAAAGATCAAATTAACCAAAACTAAAATAACTCAATCCTACTCCAACATAGATAAGTATTTTTAACCACAGGACCTACGTGACCATTACCAAGAATTACCTTAGCCAAGGGAGCAAGGTAGTTGGTAGTGTAGCTAGCATTAGAAACAATGTCAATATCCAACTTGTACTCCTACTCATTAACACCCACATCAAACATGGGTGCATCTTTGCTTGGGGCCAAGATAATAACCTTCTTTACATTGCCTTAAGGTTTACAACTTTAGAATCTCAAACTTTGAACAATCATAAGCCCTCAAATCCAAAATCAACCACCAACATAGTAACCCATAAGGAATGCAATGTTTTGAATCTTTTGGAATCCCCCTTAGGTCATTAGCACATCCTTATCACTACAACTCCCACTTATAACATAAAAAAAAAAAAAAAATCTAATCTATGTGATTCTGAGACCATGTGCCTAGCCCTCACAATCCCAAGTTCAAGTTCATACTTACCTAATGAAGTTTTCCATCCCAAAATAAATAAATGTAAAATCTCGCCAATTAGAATTAGACCTTAAAGTGTGTTGCTACCTTGTCCTTGTCAATGAAAAAAAAAATGTAAAGGGCATGCTTTTGTTCAATAGGGGAACCCTTTGATACAAACCAATCAATGAGAAAATTGCAAAATAAATGAAGAAGCAAATGTCGAGGAAACAAAAACAACAAACCATAAAAAGAAGAAAAAGAAGGAGAAGAAGAATAAAGGAAAGAATGAAGGAAGATTAAGATGCGGCAAATAGAGGAATTAAGAAACAAGCCTTGTGGGTGGTAGGTGGGTATGGGTATGGGAGAATCAAAAATTAAGGCATGTGAGACTATGAGTAAATTAGTTTTCTTTGTGAGGAATAAAGAGTAAAGTAGTGGCATTGGGGGTGACTTTTGTGGGGAAAAAAAAATATATTTTTTGATAGAAAAACAAACAATTTTTCAATAAGCAATTCCATCCAAGTTGAATCAAATCAAAATCATCCCTCATATTCTAGTCCTAATATTGCCTAAAAAAGCCTAGTTCAAGAACTCAATATCTAGGGTTTGCTTATTACAAATAGAAAACATAAATGTAACCAAAAAAAAAAATTAAAGAAAAGAAAATTGACAAATTCTTCAAAATATGAGATCCAAAACAAGTTATCTATAAACTTGAATGAAATCCTAAACAAAAAATAAAAAAAGACAGGACAAAAATGGTCACAGAGAGAATCTACTTATATGTAATAAAGATTGCGCTTTACTTGTAGGATCTAGAGTCTTTAACTAACAAAAGATGGATAAGTAGAATTTGAGTTTAAGATAGAGAAGAGAAGTGGAAAATCTCACTTTGAATTTGATAGTTTCCAATCCTTTCTAGATTTGAATAATTTAAAGGGGAGTAAAATCAATTCTACACGGTGCATTTCCTTTGTCTCTAAGATGATGACATATCCAATTCGCATTTATCTAATTTTCAAAGGGAATAGGTTGTGATTCAAAATTGCTGTTGTATCCCTTTATTATCCCTATTTTTAAAAAAGAAACAAAAAAAAAGGTAACAGCACAATATCTCTACCTTATTCCAATTTTAGAAAAAAAAAAAAAAGGGTAGTGGTTCAATATCATTGCATTATCCTTTTATTTTCAAAAGGAATAGGCCGTAGTTCAAGATCATTGTTGTATCTCTTTAATTTTAAAAGGAAAAAGATAAGGTAGTAGTTCCAAACTGCTACCTCATCCCTTTTCATATTTAAAAAAAAAAATAGCAACAATGCCTTGTCTTTTTACTTTCACAATGGAATAAGCAACAACTCAAGACCATTGTCCTATGCCTTTATTTTTCAAAAGGAATAGGCATCAATTTAAGATCGTTGTCTTATCCCTTTATTTGAAAAAAAAAAAAAAAGATTAGGTTAGAACAATGTCTTATTCCTTTCTTAGAGAAAAAATAGGTAATGGTTCAAGATCGTTGCTTAAACATTTGTAACCCCTGCCCTTTTCCAAGAAAATGCAATGGTTTTAAACCCCTATCATATAACTCCTACCTAAAGTAAACTATTGCTACACATTATCAACATATATTTACATAGTGGTTATAAGTGCTGCTTCAGGGGTTTTAGGTAATGGTTTATAATCACTACATAAAAACAGTTGCCATTGTCCATTTATTTGGTAGTGGTATAGGCTAAAGATGAAATATTACGGTTGAAGCAAAATATTTCACACCTTAATTTGTTGACTCATTACAAAATGACAGTTGTCCCATAAACCATTCAATGTTGCACTTCTTATCTACCAAAATTGGTTCATGCACACTAGTGCATTTGCCTTCTAATTAAAACAACATAGAAAAATTTATGGCATTGAAAGTAACTTTAAACAATGGATATCCTAACCTTGCACTCCTTTCAAGACAAGAAATAACATACATTACATGAAATTCAGTTGGAGCAAAATATTCTTAGATGGAGGGGTTCAATAAAAGATATTTTTAGTACGTTTTATTTTCTTATTATAAGATTTAAGAAAAAAAAAATAAATGCACCTAGTATCATTTTATTTTTTTAAAAAAATCATTTTTGCCATTCGACTACTTTGCTTTCATAATGAGCCTATTTCCTTTACCTAGCCATGTGACCAACCATGAGGGCTTGACCTTCAAAGGTGGTTAAATAAAATGGTCAAAAATTTGTAGATAAACTCAATTCACTAATATGGTCGTGGACTTAAACTATATAATTTTTTTTGGGTCCATATGCATACTTGTCACCAATCCACATAGAGATTTCTTGGGAAGATATTAAAGGATGACAACATTAAGTGAGCTAGGTTTCATTGCTAGAATGTTGCAGCATGTTCACAACTACATTAAAGACACTTGGTCTTGTCAAATTTGACAAGGCCTTAGGATTCCTAACTAGTTGTTTTCCTTTAGAAATTTGACACATTTGGAGAGAATTTTCCAAAGTGAAAAAAAAAAAAAAAAAAGAAAGAAGAAACAAGATTTCACAAAATATCCTTATTTGGAGTCTGTGAGGGTTGAGAAGATACCAAAAACATGTTCTTTTGATGGCAAGTATATTTGCCTACAAATGTACTTGCCTCCAAGGTATATAAATAAATCATGGGTTTGGAAATCATAGCATTAATGCAAACGATACATGAATTTGATAACATGTGTGGAGGACTCACAAATATGTATGTGATACTATGTACATTGACCCAAGTATACATCAACTCCTAAAATGATTAAGAGACAGGGTACTAGATAGACATTATTGTAAAATACAACAATTATAAATATTTTACTAAACTTTGTATCTTTTAAAGATATAACTTTTCAAGTTATTAGGTTATTCTATCTTACTAAATAATACAAATACAACTAATATTCGATACAAGTACTAAAATATAAAAATATTAACTTATTATTACTAAAATTTTGTTTAATAGTATGTTTATAAGAAAGAAAAAAATTAATAAGTACATTTTTTGAAAAATTTTAAAAATATTTTTATATGTGTCTAATATATTTGTAATACCTTAATTCAAAATATTTGATACAAATGTATAGATATTTTTATGAACATATTGTCATATGGGTGAAATGTGTTAGATGAATATCACAATGGATTATGTATCTAAGAGGAACGCTCTTCTTCTTTTTAGATATATACATTGTTCATTATAAAATGATTCCATCAATGATTTTGTATTGTGTGCACAATCAGTAAGTCAAGTCTTTATACCTGTATCATGATTATAGATGCAGTTCATTTGCACTAAAGTCAAACTTTTGTTAAATTTAATTATTATAAAGTCTTTTTATATGCTTTTTTCTTGATGAGAAAATTATGGGGTATAAAATTGGAAATCTTCGTGCTACCACCAAATTAATAGTCTTCTATATTAACAAAAAACTAATTAAATAGCTTTCAAGCAAGGCTTGCTAACAAATACCAAATTTTTAAGGCCATAAGGAATATATTCATGTCCAAAAATTTAGGCAAAGATTTGTCTCACGATATAATAAATAATATTGATAGTGTCATTTTCTGAGTTGATCTTAAAGTCTTCATTAAAAGTCCATTAGGCAATGAGCTATACATAGTAGTAGTCCTTACATCTCATAAAATATCATTTCCCCCATACTTTACTAAGGTTACATAGACTTGCTTGGGTTGATGATAGATGCAAGCTAATATATTTCCCCATCAAGGCCATTTATTCTATGTATTTGTTTTTTTATTATATATTTTTTATTCTACGTATTTACAATTAATTCATTTAGTGGCCGTCTCATGACTTCTCCACCTTACTTTATTAATCAGTTAATATATTTATAGTAACTTATAAAACAAAAGAAACCAAAAAGAACAAATGTATGCCATTGGTAGATCTCTAATATGCATACAATCCACACTTACTTTTTTAGTTTTAGGTATATTGTCACTATGATAAACATAAAAAATAATTTTTTTTCACTTCAATTAAGCACAATTTTTTTAAAATTAAAAATTGTAACTAGACTAAAAAAAATAGTTTACATCTATTCGATTAACCAATTATAAAGTTTAATTTGATTAATTAGAATTTCAATTTGATTTGGTTGGATTTTATTGGTTAAATGAATTTTTTAATTTTTCAAACACTCTTAAGTGATGTTGGCAAGTGTGATGGTTGTAACAATTATTTTTGCATGAGTGTATCTGTTGGATGGTGGTTGTACTCGAAAAAGCTGAATATCGACATATACAATGGAGATTGTTCAACAATTAAGGTAATTATATTTCAATAACATTAAAATTGTTTGATGTTGATTGATTGTTAAAATTTTTATTTGATTACAGTTGAATTTATACTAATTGATTTATAAAATTTTACTTTAATTATAATTAAATTTCTATAATTTGTGCTATTTTCTAACATGAGCAATGGATGATATTTACAAGGATGATGATGGCTATACAAACTCCTATATTGTTAGAGATTGTGTTGCCTCATTGCTCAAGAATCCTCTACCCCTTTATGTTCTAGTTACCTTAGCCATGAGTGGGAACAAACTAAAAGAACACTTATAAACAAATCATAAATAAATTGTAGATCTTTATATGGTGAAAGGGTTTACCTTGGGGTTCCATCTGTTATAGCAAAATTACAATAATTATGTATCAATGTATGCATTGTACTATCTTTATTTGGGTTACAAATCTATATGGGTGATATTATGAACTTTGTAAGTAAAAATAAGTTTATTAGCATGTTTCTTTCATATCTATCTAGCTTTGCATATGCAGGACCTTTGACCATGAATATTTACAAATGTGAAAATGAAAATCAATCTAGCATGGTTATTTAATTTTACCTATTATTTCAAAAATAAGAAATGCAAATATTTTTATCAAGAACAAAATAGAATATTATCTTATAGAATATCAAGCTAATTGCAATTTATTTTGACTAATAAAATATTTTCGTCCATTATTTCTAAAGTGAACATTTTAAGCCACAAATGAAGATACTTTTCTAGCAAAAGCTCACAATGTCTTTGATATGTAAACATAAATGTTTACTGATTTGAAAATATAACTTAATCTAGCATGTGTTCTTTAATTTCACTTATTATTTTTGAAGTGGAAAATGCAATATCTTTGTAAAAATGAACTTTTTGACTTGGAACCCAAAGATCTCTTTTATGCACCCATGTCTCCTTGTCGATCCATGTAATTGGATCATATTTTTGAAAGAGACAAATGAAAAGTAGTGGGATAAAGAAATAAGGTATCTAAAATATTTTAATTGGAAGACTAAAATTACTTTTAAATTAACCTTGAGGGATATTATGCATTAATGCGTCGTGTGCATGGCGCATAAGGGTATAGTAAATTATTAAATTGATCAATAATTTTATTATAATTTTTGTAAATAATAATTATAACAATTAAGTGCTAATTAAAATAATTTATCCAATACAATTTTATAATTATTACATAAATAGTTGTATCTTAAAAATAGTTTTGTAACTATTATATAAATAGTTGTATCTCAAAATAATTTATAACCACAACATAAAGAGGTGTGTCCCTCCAATTATTTTAAAAAGAAATCATTGTCCCTAGTTTTATAACAAGAAATAATGAAGGGGAGCTTCAAAAAAATTATGCAAATCACAAACTCAAAAAAAAAAAAAAAAACTTAATTTTAAAAGTATATTTTATTTTATTTTGAAAAAAAAAACTATATAATTTCTATTACAAATCAATAAAAATAAATTTTATTTTATACAAAGTGATATTTACATATAATTTAAATTTATTAAATAATTTTCAAATTGTCTAATTTTTTATTACAAGATTTTCAATAACATCATTTATTGGCGAATTGCTACAATGAGAGTGGACGTCCAATTTCCCTATGATGGTTAGAGCTTTATCAATTGTTTGCAAATTTGAGTACTAATTATAATATTATTGATTAAATTTTAAAGTATTACATGAAATAAATATTTTTATACCTAATTTTTGAATTGTAATTTGGGTTATAGAATAAATTCACAAATTTTAACTTAATTAATTATAGTTGCAAATTTGAAGTTTGAGCAAAAGAGGGGCCATGTTAAAGCAATATGGTTTATTGGAAGAAGATGAGATTAAATTTCTTCGCCAGGGGATTGCATATTTATGGAAAGATATCAATTAAGTACATGGCTCTAATGGGATTCAAGGTTTTCAGAACCTTGAATCCTAACAAATATTGCTAGCACATTATGTATTCTAGATGATACGTATGATAATTATGGTACATGGAAAGAACTCGAGCTTCTTACTGAAGCCATTCAAAGGTTATCTTTCTCCGTGCAATTCAATAATGATTGTCACAACTGTGCCTTTCCAATTTTAGTAGACCCCAATAAAAGTCGAAGTTGGTTAAGTTTTAATCGAGCTAGCTTAGCTTAGGCAATCAATTTTTTTGGTTGGTTGAGTTTAGGGTTTGCAATTGGTATTGATGAGGTTAAGGGGCTAACAACTCCATCATCATTAGCCCATTTGGGCATCGTAATTTGAATTATCTACTTTGCTAATACAAATTCCAAATTAAAGCTGAAGCGTGTCCATGTGGCCAACTTTGACATTAATAGACATCTGTCAATTTTCAAATGGGACATTAAGGCTGCCGATATGCTTCCAAAGAATATGAAAATGGTTTATGATTTAGTTCTTGATGTCTACAAGGAACTGGAAGATACAAAGCCGTAGAATACGCTAAAGGAGAAGTATGTGTGCCACTTGTTAAATTTGCTTTCCAAATTTGTTCCGAATTTGGAGTGCTTATGCCTTGACAATTGACATAACCTTTTATTTATTCGTTATTTTTTTCAAAATACTTGTGTGTCTCCCAGTTGAAGAAAGTGGTCCAATGCCACATGGCTGAAGCAAGGTGGCGGGATTCGGACAATGTTCCAACAATGGAGGAGTATCTGGAGATCTCTCTAGTAACTTGTTGCTACCCGATGCTTTCAACGATGTCTTTTGTTGGCATGGGGCCAATTGCTACAAGGGAGGCCTTTGAGTGGGTGTCCAATTTCGCAAAGATGGTTAGAGCCTCATCGATTGTTTGCAGATTTATCAATAACATAGTCTCCAACGAGGTACTTAATCAATTTCTGAATAGCAATCTTGATTATGGTATTTATCTAAAATTCCAAATTTAAATATGGTTGTGAATTTGCAGTTTGAGCAAAAGAGACACCATGTTGCTTCTGGAATCCAATGTTACATGAAGCAATATGACATATCGGAAAAAGATGCCATAAAAATTTTTTGCCTAGAGATTGCATATTCGTGGAAAGATACAAATGAAGAGTGCTTGTCTCCAACTCCCGTTCCAATGGCCCTTTTGCAGTGTATCCTGAACCTCGCACGAGCAATAGATGTTATTTACAAGGATGGTGATGGCCACACAAACTCTTATTTCATCAAAGATTGCCTTGACTCATTACTCATGGATCCTCAACCCCTTTAAGTTCTGGATACCTTAGCCATGAGTGGGAGAAGAGGTAGCAGAGTACAAATAATCCAAGAGACTTCTTCCACTTGCTTGATCCTATGGGGAGATGATTGAATAATAAATATGACAGTTAAAACAATCACATAAGAGAATACACCAATTTTTTCCCTTGTCACACAAAGAAACTAAACTACAAGGCATGGATCATTGAGTAACCTTTTTCCAGTAAAGCATCTATGAGGCTGTTATAGTAATTTATCCCTTCTTGATTTGGCTCCCCTGTTCCATCTGTTAAAAGACTATGATCAAAACTCTTGGCAATTTAAAAAGCACTCAGCAAAAGAATATGATTAAAGTTCTTTAAAATTGACTCTCATGGAAAATTTCTTGGCCAGGATATGGAGAATCTGTATGTATCCATCCGCAATTCATTCATCAAGCCTATATCGTCCTGGAAAAATATTTGTGTTTTATTCCTTGTTCTGTGAGATACAACTAAAACAAGTCCTCATTGGCTTATAATGTTTTTTCAATCTCTTCTAATTGTGTTTTACTTGGGATCCTTTGCCCTTCTTTAGTGCTTCAAGTTGGTGACACATCATAATTATCCTCGTCTCCTCATCCTTATCATATGAATTGGTTTAATTGAGAATTGACATCCAATTGATTTCAACAATCTTTGGTCACTAGTCAAAATCGGTGCACAAGTTGATCAGCTTTCTTTCAAATAGTTTTGCAATCGTCCTCTTTGGAAAACGAACCTCAAAGCAAAGTTGCCTTAACACAAGAAATGACAAGAAATGGCAAGTTCTTTGCTTTTTTGTCATGCTGAAAATTTCTTTGCCTTTTTTTTTTTTTTTCCCATTTTCTCTCTATCTCTCTCAAGAAATGACAAGTTCCTGAGGATTGTTGGATAGATAGGAGCGGATTCTATTAGTGTATATAAGGGAAAGCGGAGTGTAGCAGTTGGGTGTTCTTGGCATAGTTTGGTGTGGTTTTGCACTTTTTGTGCACGTTATTGCGTGAACCATATAGATTATACTTGAGAAAAAAGAAAAAGGAGGGAAGAGGGGGCAAAATGGCTTGTCTTATATGCAATAATGATTGACTCGTTGATCAATGCTAATTAGTTGAAAGAATATAAATTTATTTTACATATGCACAAGAAAAAAGAAAAGAAAATATATTTGGTTAATATATTTTGGAAACTGCAGTTACACCACTAATGAATCTTTCACATATTATTGCGAGGGATATATCCAAATTTATTAGCAATATAATTATGTATAAGATAACAAAGCATAACTGAAATTTATACATTTACGTATCACTGGCTTAACTAAACGATAGTTCACAAAAGAGCCATCCCATCTCACTTCACCAAGACGACGCCTAATCGTCGATGGTACTCTTGGCGCTCTCAAGCTCCTCTACACCTTTTTCGATGCTCCACTTTTAATCCCTTGAAAAGTTTACATTTGGGATACAAAATCGGCAAGTTGGTTTATATTCCACACAGCAGGCAAGAAAGCAATGAACTGAAAAAAGTTTCGCTCATGCATCAAAAATTTGAAACGGCAAAACAAACAATCATGTTGCTATAGCACTAGAATTTTCCAATTGTCTTTGCTGTTTTCACTATTTCATCTATGAAAGATATTATTATAAAACACTGTATCAGGTCTGTCCAGTTTTGATAGCGTGCAACTAGCTAGAAACTATGTTAGTCAGTGATTAATTGTTAGCAGTTGTCGTTGAAGAGAACAAACAGACAATAAGCACCTCAATTCGCCAACACCATGAAACACTCAAAGAGTAAGTGGGAAAGATGCTAATAGATTCCAATTAGCCTTCCCAAAGTTTGTGCCTGATTGATTCAATCCAACGCTTAGGCGTTACTTACCATTTCCAGAAAGAGATAGAAGTTGCATTGGAAATATTGGTTAGTAGTGGCAGCCATGATGAGGTTGATCTCTACACTGCCGCCCGTCGGTTTCGATTGCTCAGACAACAAGCCTATAGCAACGAACATATCTATAACGAACGTTGAATGTACTTGGCTTTTGTGATTGATACAGAGGCATTTGAAAAATTTACGGACAATGGAAGAATGTTTAAGGAAATTCTAGTTCATGACGTCCAAGGAAAACTAAGTTTGTATGAAGCTGCGTGTCTTGGAATACGCGGAGAAGACATCTTGGATGAAGCAATAGACTTCACTACCAGAAAGCTTCAGTCCGTGTTGACCCATTTAAGCTCTCAACTAACAGATCAAGTAAGCCATGCCTTGAACCGTCCCATCCACACATGCCTGCCAAGCTAGCATGTGTCTCGATCAACTCTAATTTGGGATTTGTATTAGCAAAGTAGATAATTCAAATTACGATGGCCACAAGTGGACTAATGATCATAGAGTTGTTAGCCCCTTAACCTCATCAATACCAATTGCAAACCCAGAACTCAACCTACTAATTCCAAATTTTGTTGGGGTCTAGTAAAATTGGAAGGGCACAGTTGCGACTATATCATTATTGAATTGGACAGAGGAAGATAGCCTTTGTATGGCTTCAGTAAGGAGCTCAAGTTCTTTCCTCATACCGTAATTATCATATGCATCATGTAGTATAGATAATATCGCTATAGTTTTTGTTAGGATCTTTCTGCCAAAGGAATATTGGGGTTCAAAGTAGACTCCCATAATCCAAAACTAGCACCCACAACTCTGTCTCGTGTATATGGGAACTTTGTTGCGACATCCAAATATTTCCACCACCTGAGACACAAGTCATTTTGACTCCACTGAGCAAAAATAATGGACCAAAAACTGGAAGCTGAAGCATGTCAATGTGGCCAGCTTTGACATTAATAGACATGTGTCAGTTTTCAGATGGGACATTAAGGCTGCCGATATGCTTCCAGAGAATGTGAAAATGTTTATGATTTAGTTCTTGATGTCTACAAGGAAGTGGAAGACACAATGGAAAAAGAAGGAATGTTGTATGCCGTAGAATATGCTCAAGGAGAAGTATGTGCACCACTTGTTAAATTTGCTTTCCAAATTTGTTACGAATTTGGAGTGTTTATGTCCTGATAATTGATATAACCTTTCATTTATTCGTTTATTTTTTATTTCAAAAATACTTGTGTGTCTCCCAGTTGAAGAAAGTGGTCCAATGCTACATGGCTGAAGCTAAGTAGTGGGATTCAGACTGTGTTCCAACAATGGAGGAATATTTGGTGATCTCCCGAGTAACTTCTTGCTACTCGATGCTTTCAACCACGTCTTTTGTTGGCATGGGCCAATTGCTACAAAGGACGCCTTTAAGTGGGGTTCTAATTTCCCAAAGATGGTTAAAGCTTCATCGATTGTTTGCAGATTCATGGAATGACATAGTCTCCGACGAGGTAATTAATCTATTTCTGAATAGTAATCTTGATTGTGGTATCAATCTAAAATTCCAAACTCAATTGTGGTTGTGAATTTGTAGTTTGAGCTAAAAAGATGCCATAAAAATTTTGGCCAAGAGATTGCATATTCATGGAAAGATATAAATGAAGGGTGCTTGGCTCCAACTCCAGTTCCAGTGGCTCTTTTGCAGTGTATCCTGAACCTGACACGAGCAATTGATGTTATTTACAAGGACGCTGATGGCTACACAAACTCCTATGTCCTCAGGGCTTGCGTTGCCTCATTGCTCAAGGATCCTCTTCCCCTTCAAGTTCTGGTTACCTTAGCCATGAGTGGGAATAAACTAAAAGAACACGTAAAAACAAATCATAAATGAAGTGTCAGTCTTTATACGGTGAAAGGGATTACCTTGGGTTCTGTCTTTTATAGCAGAATTTATGTATCAATATGTGCATTATACAATCTTTATTTGGATACAAAGCTGAATGAGTGTTATTATGAACTTTGTGAGTAAAAATAATTTTATTAGCATGTTTCTTTCGTATCTATCTAGCTTCCCTTGTGTAACACCTTTGAACATGAATATCTACAATTGTGGAAATGAATTTTCCATGTGAAATGAAAATTTTGGGATTTATTGGTTTAAGGACTAAGGTAAAGAAAAGTTGCTGTTGTACGAGTTCATGTCCAACGGAGGCTCTGACGTTGGCTCCACAATCTGCCGGCCTTGGAACCCAACGTGGAGGACTGGACCATTTACACATGGGAGCACCAAATTGTTAACACGTCCAACATCTACCCTCCTGAAGGTCTCACTTACCTCTACCATGCAAGTGATAAAAAATAATGAGAATATTGTAATTTTATTAATATGATAAAATAGTCAAATTGACACTTAAATTTATTTAAATAGTTAAATTTAAATTAAATTCAATTAAATTTTTATTATAATAGACTCCTAATTTGAATTATTATTAACATCCTCTTAATTCTAATTAGATTATATTCTCAATCCCAACATTTGGTTCAACTTAACAAATGTTTTGTTCTTCAATGACTTCATGAGAATATCAATCATTTGATCTTCAAATTTATAATAAACTAATTAATTTTTTTTTATCAACTTGATCTCTTAAAAAATGAAAACAAGTATCAATATGTTTACTTCTTCCATATGTTACTGAATTTTTAGCTAAATTAATAACAGAAATATTATCAATAAATATTTTTTTAGGAACTTCTATTAGAACATATATATTATTTAACAAATTACAAAACCAATAGCTTGAAAAGGATTTGAAGTTATAGCTACATCCTCTACTTCACAAGTTGAAAGTGTAACAATAAATTGTTTCTTAAATGACCATGAACAAGTAGTAGTTCCAAAGTTGAAACAATATGCAAAAGTACTTCTACAATCATCTACATCTCCACCCTAATCATTTTTAGAATAGCTTATAAGAGTACAACTTCAAGATTATGAATTAAATAAGTCATGATCATAAATTTCTTTTATATAACGCGTAATCCTTTTAGCAACTTGCATATAAGGTTGGTGGGGAAACACCAAAAATTTATTGATCAAACCAACTCCATAAAATATGTTAGGTTTTGTGCATGTCAAATATCTTAAACTCCCAACAATTTGTTTGAAAAGTATAGAATCAATGGATACTTCATTGCCTTCTTTAGACAATCTAGTACCAACTTCTATTAGAGTTCTCATAAGATTATAATCATACATTTGAAATTTCTTTAATAGCTTAGTAGCTTACCTCTTATGACAAGTAAAGATTCCATCATCTCCTCTAGTCACTTCACTTTCAAGAAAATAAGACATTAGGCCCAAATTTGTCATCTTAAATTCATGCATCATGGACTTCTTAAAGTCTTCAATCATTCTGAGATTGTTGCTTATGAAGATCAAATCATCCACATATAGAAACACTAATAAGAGATCACTTGAATAATTGATTTTCACATATAAGGCATCCTTAAAAGGACACTTTTAAAAATTATTTTCTTGGAAGAAGAAATATGTGTTTGTTCCATGCTCTAAGGGCTTGTTTCAAACCATACAGTGCTTTCATTAGCTCATATACTTTCTCTTCACTTCCTTAATTCATAAAGCCTTATGGTTGCTTAACAAACACTTTCTCTTTAAGAGGACCATTAAGAAAAGCTGACTTCATATCTATTTGATAAATTTTCCAATGATTCTATGTAGCCAAAGCAATTATAAGTCTGATAGTTCCATTTGAGCAATAAAAGAGATTAGTATTCCTGACATTCATCCACTTTGTATCTTGAATTGCCTCATCAAATGACATTAGTTCACAATCTGCAAACATGGTAGGATGCACCAAATGCCCATTATCATTAATAACATTATTAGGGATTACTTCATAATTTTGTAATCTAACTGATTGTTAGTGATTTCTCCTTGGTCTTCTATTCTATTGTAGAGCCTATGATGTAGGATTTTGTGCACCAACTAATGAGACTTCCCCATTTATAGTGGGGATTATAGTTTGAGTTTCCTCTTATCCCAAAATAGCAATTAGATGTCTTTGAAAGTTATTTTGCTTCTTAGCATCAAAGTTTTGATCTTCATTTTCAACAAAAGTCACATCTTTACTCATAATTGCATTCTTTGTCATAAAATTAAATAGCTTATATCCTCCTTTTATGTAGCCAAGAAAAATTGCCTTTACTCCTCGATCATCTAACTTTGTCCTTGTCTTTGCTAGAAAGTGACTATA
Source organism: Rhizophora apiculata (assembly GCA_037832385.1). Lineage (NCBI taxonomy): Eukaryota > Viridiplantae > Streptophyta > Magnoliopsida > Malpighiales > Rhizophoraceae > Rhizophora > Rhizophora apiculata. The sequence continues at coordinate 12,540,560 of CM075434.1, read as the reverse complement.
AGTAATAGAATTAAACACCTTGAGATGTCTTACATTAAGCTTAAAATTACTTTATGCTTCTTCAAGAGTGACATTCTAAATACTTGTTGTTGGAAATCTATTCAACAAGTAAACAAAACATAAAGCAACTTCTGCCCAAAATAGTTAAGAACTCCTATGGCTTTAACACATTTCTCGTCATATTTATAATTAATCTGTTTTTTCTTTCAACAACTCCATTATATTATAAGATATAGGGAATTATGACTTCATACTTTATTTCCTATCCTTCATAGTATTCCTTGAACTTATTAGAAATATACTCACCACCTTCATTAATTCTCAGAATTTTAATATATTATCCACTTTGTCTTTCAATATAGGCATTAAATTTCTTAAAACAACTAAACACCTTAAACTTTCTTTGTATACAATAACCCACATCTTCCTTGCAAAATCATTAATGAAGGTAAGAGAATACCTATTATTACCATGTGATAAAACACTTATTGGGTCATAAACATCAAAGTGGATAAGCTGAAGTGGTTGTCTTGCATGCCAATTCTTTGTCATAAATGGTAGTTTGCTTTGTTTTGCAAGAATACATATTTCACAAATTTGATTAGGATGATGTATCCTAGGCAAGTTTATCACCATGTTTCCTCATGTAAGTAACTTTAAACTTCAAAAATTTAGATGGCCAAAATGAAGATGATACACCCAAGACTTATCTTTAATAATAGCACTAAGACAAGTATAAATATCAGTAGTAATATCAATTCGAAACATTTAATTCTTTGTTAAAGTGGATTTGAGAATGAGTATACCTCTCTCATTAAGAATTGAGAGACAATTATCATGTAATTGTCTATTATAACATTTTTCAAGCAATTGGCCAAAACAAAGTAGGTTGCTTTTCATGTCTAGTACATAAAATACATCTAAGATGTAATTATGATCTCTATTCTTTAACTTGATGGAAATTCACCCTTTTCTCATCATTAGAACAATGTTATCATCAGAAAACTTGACTGTGAAGCAAGTAGACTTATCAAGACCAACAAAAAGCTTTTTTTTTTTTTTCATACATATAATTGGTACACCTGGTATCAAGGAACTAGATATTGTAATTTAGTTTTTTAGCAGCCGCAATAACCATCATAAGTGCTTCATTTCCACCATATGAATCTCCCTATTATGCACAATGAGTTATTAGATTATGCTCTTAAGACTTGCACTCACTAGCATAATAACCATGCTTGCGACATGAGTAACACTTAACATAAGACTTGTTATACCTTTCTTTACCACAACCTCTTCTTTGGCCTTGACCTCAACTTCTATATGCTTGGTTTGATTACCTTTGGCCCTTGTATTGATTGTCACCATCTTGATAGTTGTTATAATGACCTTCTCGACCTCTATTATTATAGTAATTATTACCACTTCCTTATCCTTTAACACAAGAAGGACCTTGTTTTTACTTTAATTAATCACTTTGATTGCTTTTGGTAAAAGTCTGACTTTGAAGTGCTTACTCTACTAGCTTCTCAATGTGCTTCTCATTCATGCATTGTTCGAGCCTATAATGTGCCTGTTAGTACATCAATTAACATCTAGTACATATCATGCCCTTCTTCTATGACAACCACAATATGCTCATATTATGATGTGAGTGTTCACAAGATCTGTTCAACTTTCACCTAATCATTCAGTTGCTTTCCATAAGTTCTCATTTGATTTGTCAAGGTAAGAAGTCTGCTTATATAAATTGAAACAAGTTTTGAAGCTTCTATCTACAAAAACTCAAACTAATGTTGTAAGATTTGGAGTTTCACATTTTTAACTTTGTTTGCACCTTGGAATGACATTGTCAAGATATCCCATGCCTACTTTAATGAGGTTGCTCTTGCAATCTTCTAAAAAATTTCATCACTCACCCCTTGATAGATGGAATAGAGTGCCTTTTTATCATTTTTTTTGTAACTTTCTGTGAGCAATACTCTATGTTTTCATGGCATCTTCTATGAGTTTTGTAACTCTATTCTGCACAATACTTAACAATTCATTGTAGTCAAACAAAATTTTCATCTACACATACCAGTAGTTGTAATTTTTTCTATCCAAAATAAGAATTGAAACAGGGATCATGTTATTTATATAGAAATTCATGATTTTTTTGATTTGCCCCTAAACTTTTTTTATTTGTAATTTAACCCAAAATTTTTGTTACTTATAATTTGGTCCCTTAACTTTTATTATTTTAATTAGACCCACATATTTTTTTATTTTCAATTTGGCCCCTCAACATTAACAAAATGACATGAAGGAGAAGCAAGTTTTATTTGGATCACAAAGCTCTGTGGGTGATATTATGAACTTTGTGAGTAAAAATAAGTTTATTAGTATGTTTCTTTCGTGTTTATCTAATTTTGCTTGTCCAAGACCTTTGAACATGAATATCCATAAATGTGGAACTGAAAATCAATCTAGTAAGGCTATTTAATTTCACCTATTGTTTCTAAAATAAGAAATGCAAATATTTACATTAAGAATAAACAAAATATTATCTCTTAAAATGTCAAGCTGATTGCATTTTATTTTGATCGATAAAATATTTTCATATATTATTTTTAAAGTGAACTTTGAGCCACAAATGAAGATTCCTTTTTAGCACATACTCACAATGTCTTTGATATATAAAGCGGGTAATTTAACATCTTCGTTAAAAAAAAAAAAAAGGAAAATGTAACTTTTTGACATGAAACCGAAAGAGCCCTTTTATGCCCCTGTTACAATTAAGTACCAATTAAAATAGTTTATACTAAATATTTTTATAATTGTTGCATAAATAGTTGTATCCTAAAAATAGCTCTGCAACTGTTATATAAACAGTTGGGTCTCAAAACAATTTATAACCACAACATAAACAGTTGTGCCCCTCCGGTTATTTTAAAAGGAAATCATCTTTGGTTTTCCTGCAAGAAATAAAGAAGGTGAGCTTTAAGAACAATCTTGCCAATCACAAACTCCAAAAAGAACTAGATTTTAGAAGTATATTTTATTTTATCTTTAAAAAAAATTATATAATCTATTACAGACTAGTAAAAATAAATTTTATTTTATGAAAAATGATATTTACATGTGATTTAAAGTGACTAGTAATTTTCAGATAATCTAATTTTTGGTTACAAGACTTTTAACAACATCCTTTGTTGGAGCGGGGACAATTGTTATGACAGAGGCATGTGAATGGGCATCCAATTTCCTCATAATGGTTAGAGCTTCATCGATCATGTGCAGATTCATGAATGACAGTCTTACATGAGGTAATTAATTTGAGTATTGGTAGCAATATTGTTGATTGAATTTTAAAGTGTTGCATGAAATAAACATTTGTGACTTAATTTTTCACTGTTAATGATATTATTATATCAACATTGTATCAGGTCTGTGCAGTTTTGATAGCGTGCAAAGCGTGGGTTTTCAAACACCTATTCAGCCTATTCCACGGAGTGGGCCTATAAATATGGTCTCAAACGAACTCTATGCCACACACTAGCAGGTAGAGAAGGAAGGAAGGAAGGCTATGGGAGACCAAATTTCAGGAGTTTCTGCTTTACTCCAAAAGCAAACATCTAGTGTCAATCGTCCTATTGTTGATTACCATCCTACGATTTGGGGGGATTATCTCCTCTCTCACGTGTCTGACTCCAAGGTAACTAAACCATGCAAGCCTCTTTTTACATGCTTAAGGAAGAAATAAAATATTAGTAACTCTATTAGTAACTTAATACCCCTAAACGTTTGGTACGGTACGTATAATGTATACTTGCTAATTTCTTCTGCAGACAATAAGCATCTCAATTCGCCAACAGCATGAAATGCTCAAAGAGGAAGTGAGAAAGATGCTAAGAGATTCCAATCAGCCTTCCCAAAGTTTGCGCTTGATTGATTCAATCCAACGCTTTGGCATTGCTTACCATTTCCAAAAAGAGATAGAAGTTGCATTGGAAAAGCTACTTAGTAGTGGTTGCCATGATGAGGAAGATCTCTACACTGCCGCCCTTTGGTTTCGATTGCTCAGACAACAAGGGATCAAAGTGTCATGCGGTAACCTCATGCTCCCGATTAACATGTAAGTTACTTGGAGCAATTAACATATCTATAACAAATGTTGAATGTATTTGGATTTTGTGATTGATACAGAGGCATTTGAAATTTTCAAGGACAAAGGAGGAAAGTTTAAGGAATGCTTAATTCATGACATCAAAGGAAACTTCAGTTTGTATGAAGCTGCGTATCTTGGAATTTGCGGAGAAGACATTTTGGACAAAGCGATAGACTTCACTACTAGAAACCTTCAGTCCATGTTGACCCATTTAAGCTTTCATCTAACAAATCGAGTAAGGCATGCCCTTAACCGACCTATCCACAAATGCCTACCAAAGTTGGATACAAGGCACTATATTGATGTTTACTTTGAAGACGAGTCACATAATGAAACACTATTGAAGTTTGCAAAATTAGACTTCAACATTTTACAAAAAGTACATCAAGAAGAGTTAAAGATCATCAAAGAGTAAGTTCAAAATTTTCCCATTATACCAAAGTTGGCTTGTTATTTTTCTGAGCGGAGTTCTGAGTCAAGGTGACTTGTGTCCCAGGTGGTGGAAAAATTTGGATGTCGCAACAAAGTTTCCATTTGCACGGGACAGAGTTGTGGAGTGCTATTTTTGGACCATAGGAATCTGCTTTGAGCCCCAATATTCCTTTGGCAGAAAGATCCTAACAAAAATTATTGGCACATTATCTATTCTAGATGATACGTATGATAATTACGGTACGGGGAAAGAACTCGAGCTCCTTACTGAAGCCATACAAAGGTTATCTTCCTCCGTCCAATTTGATAATAATTTAGTTGCAATAAAATTTGGAATTGGCTAAGTTTTAATTGAGCTAGCTTAAGTTATGTAAACTATTTTTTGGTTATGCTAGCTGGCTTTGTTTTTATTATTTTTAGGAAGTGATAATAAGGAAGCTGAAGCATGTCCATGTGGCCAGCTTTGACTTTAATTGACATGTGTCTGTTTTCAGATGGGACATTAAGGCTGCAGATGTGCTTCCAAAGAATATGAAAATAGTTTATGATTTAGTTCTTGATGTCTACAAGGAATTGGAGCAGACAATGGAAAAAGAAGGAATGTTGTATGCTGCAGAATACGCTAAAGAAGGAGTATGTGTTTGGCTTATTAAATTTGCTTTTCAATTTTATTATTTAGAATACTTGTGTCTTAACAATTGATATAATCTTTATTTTTTTAAAATATTTCTTTTGTTTTCAAAAATACTTGTGCGTCTCCCAGTTGAAGAAAGCGGTCCATTGCTACGTGGCTGAAGCAAAGTGGCGGGATTCGAACCATGTTCCAGCAATGGAGGAATATTTGGAGATCTCTCTAGTAAGTTCTTGCTGCCTGATGGTTTCGACCATATCTTTTGTTGGCATGGAGCCAATCGCCACAGAGGAGACCTTGGAGTGGGTGTTCAATTTCCCAAAGATGGTTAGAGCTTCATCCATTGTTTGCAGATTCATGGATAACATAGTCTCCAGCGAGGTAATTAATCAATTTCTGAATAGCATCTAAAATTCCAAACTTAATTATGGTCATGAATTTGCAGTTTGAGCAAAAGAGACACCATGTTGCTTCTGGAATCCAATGTTACATGAAGCAATATGGTGTATCGAAGGAAGATGCCACAAATATTTTTTGCCAAGAGATTGCACATTCATGGAAAGATATAAATGAAGAGTGCCTGGCTCCAATTCCAGTTCCAATGGCTCTTTTACAGCTTATCCTGAACTTCACACAAGCAGTGGATGTTATTTACAAGGACGCTGATGGCTTCACAAACTCCTATATCATCAGAGATTATGTTGCCTCATTGCTCAAGGATCCTCTACCCTTTTAAGTTCCGGTGACCTTAGCCATGAGTGGTAACAAACTAAAAGAGCATTTATAAATAAGTCATAAATAAAGTGTGGGTCTTTTATGGTGAAAGGTTTTACCTTGGGTTCTGTCTTTCATAGCGGAATTACAAGAATTATGTATCAATGTATGTGTCATAGTATCTTTAATTGGATCACAAAGCTGTGTGGGTGAGATTATGAACTTTGTGAGTAAAAATAAGTTTATTTGCATCCTTCCTTTTGATGGGAGAAGGGGCAGCAGAGTACGAATAATGCAGAAGACTTCTCCTCCTCGGTTGAACCTATGAAGAGATGATTGAATAACAAATATGAAAAGAATACTCCAATTTTTATGTGGAAAACCCCTCCAAATTAAAAAGAGCGAAAATCACAGGACACTCCGGTCCAGAAAACAACTCTACTAGAGGTATTCGAAGTCAATTACATCTAATAAATTGAACAAATTCAATTTGGACCAAATAAGAGGCTAATGAGTTAACCAAAACAAACTAGACATATTCTATCTACTACAACTTAATGCACAGATCTCAAAACAACAATCCAACTGTTCAAAATTAACCTCTAGATGTCTCCTATCAGTTGACCAAAATTTGGCTCAATCAAACCATGGATCAATATTCATCCACGTGATTTATCAAAACTGTCACAGATGAGAGAACAGAAATTTACCAAAATTCAAAAGTCTCCGTTCTAAAGTAAAAACCTGCCCTTGCAGATCACCAAAATACAATCCAACCATCCAAAATAAAGATATATGTGTCTTCTATGAACTGACAAAGAATGAGCTTGATCGGACCACAAATCGACTTCCAATTGCACAATTGATCAAAACTGCATGCAGAAAAACGCCCAAAATGTAGACCAACAAAACTGAAGAAAAAACCCAAGTTATAGTGCTCAAAACACAATCTCCACTGTTCAAAATCAAGAAGAAGTTGTCCTCTATCTGCTGTCCAATTGGACAATGTTTGTCTTTTTAACTACAAGATATAAAACATCGTCTCAAGCTGAAAATTCCAACTTCCCTCTTTCATCTTTCAAGACATGAACAAAAGCCTTTCAGCAAAAGACCCACAAACACTATCTGTAACATAACCCTGCAAAGGGACACTAAGAGACATATTAATCACATGTGTCACTTTATTGAATTTCACCCCAAAAGGATCTAGGCAATTTTGCATTTGAGAATAGACATCTAAGTCTCTCAATCATTGTTATGTTCATTCCTTCAACTAAGCTATTCAATTGTGGTGTCTTAAGAGGTGTCTTCTAGTGTTTGATCCCATGTACTCTACAATACCCATCAAATGAGTCACTGTAGTCACTACCATTATTAGTACAGATACATTTTGACTTCTTCCTATTTGCCTCTCAACCAAGACATGAAATTGTTTGAGTACGTCAAAAACCTTATCTTTAGTCTTCAAAGTATAAACTTGAAACTTCCTTAAGTGATCATCAATAAAAGTCACAAAATAATAAACACCACCAAGTGAATGTACCTTCAAAGGATCACACCTCTTAAAATGCACTAACTCAAGCAACTCTAATTTCCTTGAAAGCGAGTAACTCTTGAATGTAACAACATGTTTCCCAACTAAATAGCAAGGAAACTTCTTCAAAATTGCACTCTTCATCTTCGGAAACTTGTTTTTCCTTGCCAAACAATTCGTTCCCTTTTGACTTATATGACTAAGCCACTTATACCATAATCTAGCAAAATTTTCATTCTTTATTGCATTTACAGCATCTTTGAAGTTTGCATGAAATATAAACTAAAACATTTATTATCTCATGCCACAACCAGGGAGCCTTTAGTAAGCTTTTATTAGCCATCATTGAAGGACTATAAAATCCCTCATCATTAAGCTTTTTCATTGAAATTTTCAAATAGATATCTAGGACATGTCTAACATCCCTTAATTTTAGTTGTGCTCCACTGTTGGTTTTTAAGTAAATATCACCAATATTAGTAACTTTTGCTAAGATGTTAATACCTATCTTCAACACCTCATGATTATTAGGTGTATATGTATTGAAAAATTTCTTTTGTGAAGTAACATGGAGGGAGGCACCACTATCTATTACCTAATCTATCTCATATGATGACAAATTGATCACATTTTCATCACAAACAAAGGTCACTAATCCCGAAGGTTGATGCAGTAGTAACGCAATTATTGTCACCATTCTTGTTTTCATGCTTATCACTGCCATCTTTATTTTCTCTCTTCCACATGTAGTAGTACTTTTAAATATGACCGATCTTCCCAACAATAGTAATATAGGAATACTACCTCAAGTTGAAAATTTTAGTAATCACTCAACTCTCATTTTCTCTTTGTTTGTAGCCTCCTTGTCATTCTTAATTAGGTTTTCAATAGCCAAAGAAGGATATTTATACCATTATTAAGTGTTTTTGGGTTTTAGGCCAAAAACAAATATATTTGAACTTTATCTCCACAATAATTAAACTCTTGAACCACATAAAAGGGACCCATGAGCCTAACACTTTTTGTATCTATCTTGCTCCCCTAGTGCAAGACCTTTGAACATAAATATTTGCAAATGTTGAAATCAAAATTAATCTAACATGGGTTATTTAATTTCACCCATTATTTTTGGAAAAGGAAATGCAAATTTTTACACCAATGGGAAAATAGGATATTACCATATAGAATGACATACTAGTTACAATTTATTTTGACTAAAACTACTTTTACCCATTCTTTTTAAAGTAAACATTTTGAGCCACAATTGAAGATTTCTTTCCAACACAAGCTCACAATATCTTTGATTAGTAAATATAATGTTTACTAATTTGGGAATAAAAATTAATTTAGTATGTGTTATTGAATTTCATCCATTATTTCTAAGGTGTGAAATGTAACATCTTTCTTCCAAAGACAAAACAAAATGTTACTATAAAATCTCATGATGGTCACAATTTTTTTTAGGTGATATTATTTCAATTTATAAAATAAATTCACCCATTATTTATGAAGTAATGTGAAAATTTTGAACCTTAAATGAAGCTAAAAGAAGCCCACAATGTTTATTTGCTCTATGAGCGCTTCACTTCAGGTCAGAAGAAACCTAAAAGTAATAATGGCAGGCCAACACCCAACTACTTAAAAATACTCAAAAAATGATAAAAAAATCAAAGTTTCCCTTATTGTCATGGTTCTTGAGCATGTAATTTTGCCTTATTTGCTCAATTTTGCTCTCAAAGGCTTTGCCTTTTAAGTTGCAATATATTGGGGGAGGAAGAACTTCTCTTGCTTTTGATTTTTTATCAAAACATTTTTGCTGATTTTTATTTTAATAAAAAATTTTCTAATCTAATTTATGAAAAGAACAAATAAAATGATATTGTACATGATTTTAAGATAATTTTTTATTAATATATAAAAATATATTATTAAAATAAAATTGACCAACAAGTTGGACTATAGCCTAAGTCTCCGAAATGGGTGGCCCATGGTCTCGCTTACCTCCACAATGTGGGCTCCACCCATGGACATCTCCTCTCCTCCAACTTACTCTTTTCGTATTCCCTCGAGCCGCGTGTGGCCGATTTTGGTCTCTGAAATACTGGGTCAAGGAGCGGAGATGCGGGAGGGGATGGTAAGCTCCACGGCGACTCGGTTGAATTTGATGTACTTTGTTTTGTAGTCGTGTTAATAGAGATATTGACGGGTAAGCAAGGGAGCGGAGGGATGGTAGGATCAATTCGGAGGCTGGTGAGGGAAGGACTGGGCATCGACGCGATTGACTGGAGGAGGCTGAGGGTCGGCGGCGATTCGGTAAGTGAAATGAATGAGTGCCTCCGAGTTGGGCATCTTTGTCCTGCTGAGTTGCCCCAGAAGAGGCCCAATATGCGGCAGGTTTTGGGTTTGCTCAACGATAAAGCCAGAGAATCTCACTTGTTGAAAAAATTGGAAAGGTTAAGGACAATTTGTTGGATTATCCGTCACTCTCAAACTACTAGCATCTTTGTCATATATTAATAAATTATAAATTATTTATATTTATATTATTATTATATTTATAAGAAAAAGATAATATAAAATATTAGATTAAGTTAATATGATAAGTAATTTTATTATTGATATTAACATATTAGAGAAAATAAGACAATTTTATAAATTTTTCTCTTAAAAAAATATAGATATTATTGTATTAAGAAATTTATTGAAAATTGAATTAATAATTGAAGTATATTATTGAATAAATTTTATTATAAAAAAAATAATGTAAACTATTAATGAGTAGTTATCATTTCACCTGAGCTATCTTGGGCAAGAATAAAAGCACCAAAAGTAAAGTTTTGGGCTTTTTATCTTGGTCACATGGTGCTCTATGAATGTCCCATGCGGTTAAAAGTAACTCATTGTCAAATCGAATGAACCAAAAAGATTGGGAACCATTTAAACTTACAAAGAAATTAGTTTTTAATTTTTTTCATTAAATTAACTAATTCAATTTATTTTCCAAAACACTATTATGCATTTGGTGAAAAAAACTAGCATAATTGATAGTGAGTGTTCTTGTTTAGGGCAACTTAATCAAGCAAGTGCCCTATTATAATGAAAAAGTAAACTATTTAGAATTTTTCTTTTGAAGAATAATATTACATGTGAGTATCCCTATAATTAGATTGAAAAATATATGTAGGCAATGATCTAAATTCATGTTATGATCATGACGTAGAAATGACAATTTTTATATAAAGTGGTGCTTCTTTACTTGTAATGAAGAATTATAAATAAGATCAAAATGTACTTATGGGATCAGATGACTCAATATAAAATAAGCAAGTCTTATATCATCATATATGTATTTAAGAAGTTATTTGGATAGATTAATGTGAGATTACTATTTATTGTGGATTAGTTTTATCCCATCAAGATTTATGAGTTAGAATATTCATCATATAGGCTAATTTTAATCCCAAAATATCTTAAATATAAAAGCCAATAATGTTAGCTTAAATCCATTTGTTCTTGTCTTCTCTCTTTTTTGTTTCTGTCACTGTCATTATTGCTAACCACAGTCATAGTTATCATAATTGTTATCATCGTTGTTGTCATCACTTTCATTACCATCATCACTACGACCACTAATGTCTCTATTGTCCCTATAGTCATTGCCACTGCTAACACCACTATTGCTTTCATCCTTATCCCCACTATTATTACTACCATTATAATTTCTGCCACCATTATCAACTACCATAAAAACTAAAAATTTTTTTGAATAATATTTTAAGAAAAATAGTTTGTCTAATCTATAATTTCAAACATAAAGTATGCTAATATGATAGGATTTCTTAATTAGTGAAATTATTATCAATCATATTATTTGATATTTTTTTTATTTTAGTATGAAATAATTTAGAAAGTAATTTTAAAGATTGATTTTACTTCTAAATTTAATGCTTTGCTTAATTTTTATGTCAAGCTTACAATCTTATAAATATGTACCACTGAATGACTTTAACTTATTGGAGGTTGATCTTCTCAAAAAGATCTACCAATCTCCTTGAAGAGATTGATATCACCAATTTTCACGAGTTTTATCCTTTAATCCTTAGGTTCATATCATCTACCATTAAAGTGACAATTTTAAGGCTTTCACTTCTATTCCATTGTCCTACCATCACTACAAAGAAAAGAAATAAAAAAGAAAAAACATGTTCAATTTATGTCCCTTACACCCAAAACAAAAATAATCTTAGTGTAATTGATTTGCATATATATTTCATGTCTTCACACAATTTATCTTCTTCAAATGGTAGAATATCTCTTATAGAAGAATCCATAGAGAAGCATAAAGAGATGTTTCTTGTTCATGTGAAATCACAGTTAAGAGATAATGCCTCTAAGTGTACTAGCAAGTAAAAATAATCAAGAAAATCTCTTAAAGACATAACTTGTAACTATATGTATCCACAACTGAAAGTGCAATTTTCTATTTGGATAAGACTAATTATATAGTTTGGATTTCTAAAGCTAAAAATATATATTTTTTTTCATCACACAAAAGAATCCTTTAAGATGAAAATTACTCCCATTTAATTAATTGGTGATGCTATCTAGTGGTACAATTGGTTTGAAATTTGACTAAAATTTTGACTTAAGCTAATTTCACTGAAGGTTTTCTTGTTCATTTTAGGCCTTTAAAATATCAAAATGTATATGGAAAACTTGCTAAAATATGCCATATATCAATAGTCCAAGAGTACTAGAGTCATTTTAAATAACTTATCAATCATGCTAAAGATTATTTTGAAAGATAACTGATGGGTATGTTGATTGAAAGACTTATTCTTGCAATTTGATGTGAGGTCAAAGCTCACCAACCATGAAAAATGGTAGCCAATATCCCTTATGCATGATTTGAAGAAGAGAAATTGACTTTTAAAATTCATTATACATTTACTAAAGGAGTTAGCAAATATTTTGAAAACAATATTGCTTCTATTTCTACTACAGCCAAATGCATAATGTAAGAGAAGTTAAAATTATAATCATTAAAGGAATTGTATTAACTTTGTGATAAGAAAAGGCATAAGAAGCATCATCGTAAGTAAGGAAAATTTTTGATAGTTGAACTAGCAAAGAAAATGGTGAGGTGTAGGATGATAATTCATATGTAGATCGTGATGATTAGAAAACTACATATGAGTTTGTAGTATTTATGTTTCATGCCTTTGCTAGCTATCCAATCTACAAACCAAGAAGATTAATAGGTCCCTTAAATAACAATTAGTCATTACATTAGTTTATTTGGGCAGCATTAACAATTTCATGGATAAAAATATTATCAAAATATTTACTTCTCCCCTAAAGCACTATGACAAGTTTTATGTAAAGATTACAAATAGTGGAAACTTAATATGTTAAAATAAACACGAGGGTAAAACTTTCATAGCAATATTAGCTAATTTATTCTAATATGTTTTTGTTATTGATAAAGAACCATGAAATTATTTTTGGTATTGATTGGTTGCAAATTTTGAGACATTTTTTCAAAATTTTCCAAGTTAATAATGAAATTTCCATTGAATGAGCACATTGTAGTTACTATTAAGGGAAATTCCAATGGTAAAATCAATACAATCAATAAACATCATATAGAGAGAGCTTTATGTCAAATAAGATTGAAGAAAATAATTGATTAAAATAAGATTCTTACTATTGAGGATGCTACCTATTTGTCTTTTATAGAGAATGACCATAGTCAAACATAAAGGAGCAAAAAATTATTAGAACAAATTTTAATTAAGAGTTTGAAACATTAATTAAGTAATAATTTTATTATATTAATGAATATTTTTTATTTTGACTTTTTTTTTTTGTGAATTTAACTTATTTATTATCTTATACCATATAATAAATAGGATCTACTTAAAATAAAATTAAAATAATAAAATAAATTTTTATGGTGTAAGATAACAAGTTATATTCACAAAAAAGATGAATAAACTAAGTATGTAGATGAAATAATAATAACAATGAAAATAATGACATATGTTTCTAGCCAACTAATTTGTTTAGTGTTTCATGACTTTTAAGTGGCATGTTAGCTTGAAAGAAGAGTTTCTAGATTACATAAAGGTAACTTTCATATGGTATTGGACTTATATGCTGAAGTTATGCAGGAAGTAAGCATGCAAGAGGGGTCATTTTAAGCTTATTAAACTAAGGTTGTGGAAAGTTGATTCAAATTTGAATACTATTGCTATTTTATCTCTATCTCCTTTTTTGTTTTCTCTATTGTTGCTAATTATCTCTTCTTTTTTTTTTTTTTCCTCCTTTATCATTAGAGTTATGCACATTTCTTGTTAATAGCCACCACATATATGTTAAAGTGACTATATTTTATAAGTTTATTTTGTTATTTATATTACCTATAAATAGGCAAAGTTTTTGTAAAAATAAAATTTGGCAATTTGAATATTTTTAGTCCACCATTATTGAATTTTTTTTTTCTCATGTGAGTTTGTGGTTTTTTCATATATGTTTCAACAAATATGGTATTAAAGCTAAGTTTCGTCACTTGACTAGGTGATTGAGAGAAACATGAGAGATTAAGGGTTTTGCAAGTATGGCATCAAACATGTTCTCAATATCTCAATCATTAATCCCAATCTTTAGCGAAAAAAAGTATGATTATTGGAAGATTAAGATGAAGTCTTTATTTAAGTCTTTGGAACTATAAGACTTGGTTGAGCATGGCTACCTCGATCCAAATGATGAAGTTTGGATTCAAAAGCTCTCGTCTTCATCCAGCAAGCAATGCATGATAGTATTTTTCGCAAGATTGTTGTTCTTATTGTCTTAACCATTGATCCTAATCTTTAGTAGAGAAGAGTATGAATTTTGGAATATTAAGATGTAGGCTTTGTTTAAGACTTATGAACTACAGGACTTGGTTAAGCATGGCTACCTCAATCTAGATGATGAAGTTTGGTTGAGAGAAAATAAGAAAAGAGATTCAAAAGCTCTCTTCTTCATCTAGCAAGTAATGCACAACAATATTTTTTGTAGGATTATTAAAGCAAACACCTTCAAAGAGGCATGGTAGATTCTAACGAAGGAATTTCAAGGTGACTTAAAAGTGATTATGGTGAAACTTCAACTCCTCTGATATGACTTAAGACTACATCAATGAGATATAGTGAGTTTGTCCAAGAATTTCTTTCATAGGTATCAACAATTGTAAGTTAGATGAGAACATATGATGAGAGAAATTTTGTCTATATTGTTGTTACAAAGGTTTTAAGGAGTTTAACATGAAAATTTGATCATATAGTTGCTATAATAAAGGAATCCAAGGACTTATCTATTGTTTCCACAGCCTTGTATGGGTTGTAATTGTTGTCAACTAGGTTTAAGTGTGTAAGAAAGTAAGGCCACATGGAAGGGCAAGAAGGTAAAAGCCAAATCGAGGGGCAAGAACGTAAAAGCCACATGGAAGGGAAAGACAGTAAATTTGCCGCAAGTAAACCCTATTAGGGTGTCATGGAGAAGTATATAAAGGCCATTGGAAGACAACAAAAACAGTCAGGCAATTGAGCAAAATGGATAGAAAACCTAGACAAACAGCCGATCAAAGAGAGAAGCCGTTGGAAGAGAGAGAAAAATTATATATGGCAAAATCAAAGTGGATGGCAAAGGAGAAAAAAAAACCCAACGGCCAAATAAGGGACACCACCGGCAAGAGAGAGAAACCCGTGAGGAGTGGCACACCACCGGCACACCAGCGATTGATGGTGAGAGATCCAGCAGAATAGGGGCTGGACGGAAAAACAGAAACCAACGGTGAGAGATCCGGCAGAACAGGGACTAGACAGGAAAAATAGAAACTGACGGTAAAAAGATCCGGTTGGATGGCGTGAGACCAGAGAGATCCGACTGGACGGTGAAGAGATTCGGCTGGACGATGTGAGACCAGAGAGATCCGACTGGACGGTGAAGAGATCCAGCTGGACGGCGTGAGACCAGAAAGATCCGACTGGACGGTGAAGAGATCCGGCTGAATGGCGAAGAGATCCGACTGGACGGTGAAGAGATCTGGCTGAACGGCGAAGAGATCCGACTGGACGGCGTGAGACCAGAAAGATCCGGCTGGATGGCTGGACGGTGAGACCAGAAAGATCCGGCTGGATGATGAGAGAAATCTGGTTGGATGGTGAGAGAGATCCGACTGAACGGTGAAGAGATCCGACTGAATGGTGAAGGGATCCAGCTGGACGGCGTAAGACCAGAAACGTGTGTGAGGTGTGAGACCAGTAAAGGGTGCAAACCAGAAATGTGCGTGAGACATGGAACAAAAAACCAAAAATGTGAGGCGAGTCGTAAGACAAGGAGACGGGTGAGATCGTGAGACGGTGAAAGCAGGAGCTGTGTGAGACAACCTAAAGAAGGAATTTGGCGAAGTATCAGAAAGAACTCAATGTATTTCTAGATTTCTTCAAGAGAGGTTAAAGAGTATTACGGTGAACTTCTAAGCAGCAGTAGAGCAGCCTTTCAATTCAATAGAGGCAAGATAAGCTAAAAGAAGGGTAGACACAGTAAGTGACACTTTTTGTATTGTACTTGCTTAGTATTTGCAATAGTGAAAGGAGCAAAGGATTAAGACATCCATTATAACTGGATTTCTTAAGTATAGTGAATAGTCTCGGTAAGGGAGAGTCCCTACCACTCTGGATGTACGTCACATTGACGGAACCACGTAAATCTCATGTGTCCTTAATTTACTTTACATTCTATGTTTTGAATTGAGTTATGAATGCAACTAAAGTATCAGCCAACCCATAACCTAACGAAGGCCTAAACAAGAACATTTGAATTGTCTATTAGGCAAGGTGTCTAAAAGGTGACTTAGGGGACTATTGTGATTAGTAAGTAGCAATAGATCTACCTTAGTCAAGTTTGAGAAAGAGTTTGCTTCTAAGAAGAGGTTGAAGTTGTTCACTTACCTACGAATTGCGAATTGTGGTGATACTGATTCACCCCCCTCTCAGTATCACAAACTAGTAGATCCTAAGGAGAAGTCGGGAACTTCAATTGGTATCAGAGCACAGGTTCACCAATTTGAAGCTTAACAGCTTGGTGTACTAGTTTGAAGGGATCTAAAAGTTTGACTTGTTCAGCATACTAAGAAATAGAAACCGGTACCAGCACTAGCACCATTTACAGCAAGAAGATTCCAATCTTCAACGGAACCAACAATCACATGTGGAGAGCAAGAATGCAAGTGGTATTTGCAACCATGGGCATGAACGTGGTGAAATATGCACACAGGAGGGTTTTGTGGCTCTAGAAGAAGGTAAAGACCTAACCCCAGAGGAGTTGAGGTAGTTTGAGATAAATGGGAAGGCCTCAAATGTCATCATTTCAACATTGACAGATGTTGAGTATGCTAAAGTTATGGACTGCAAATCTGCCAAGGAGATATGGGACAGATTGCAGAAAGTCTATGAAGGTGATGGCAGAATGAAGGAGGCTAAGCTTCAAGTGTTCAAAAAGAGATATGAATCTCTCAGAATGCAGAAGAATGAGACAGTTCAAGAGTTCTTCACCAGGGTTATTGATGCTGTGAACGACCTAAGAAGTCATGGGAAGAACAAGAAGGACTCATCGATTGTGAAGAAAATTCTGAGAATTTTGCCTGAGAGATTTGCCTTAAAGGTGATAGCCATAGAGGAGAGTAGAGATCTCAATTCTATGTCTCTGCATGATCTTCAGTGCAATCTCATTACATATGAGATAAGAATAAAGTCAACTAAGAGCTCATCAATGTCAAAGGTATCAAAGGAGGTAGCTTTCAAAGCTATGAAACACTTAAAGATAAAAGAAGAGGAAAAATCATCCAATGAGGATAATGATGATGATGAGGAAGAAAGCGAAGTTGAAGTATTGGCTTACTTCACAAGGAAATTCAAAAAAAAGGTCTAAGAAGGGAAAAGGATAGTTGTCCTTGAGATGTTATTGTTGTGGGCAGACTGGACACTTTGCTTCTCAATGCAAAGTGAAACTTGATGATGAAGATGAGGATGGTGATGATGAGCAAAATTCAAGATGGAGAAGATCATCATTCAAATCAAAGAAGACCAGTAAGAAGATTGCCAACCCACAGAGGAAGATGAGAGGCGCATTCAAGAGTTATATGAGTTAGACAAAAGAAGCTAATGAGGAGGAAGATGAAGACTCATTAGATGAGTATGTCTTTATGGCATCAGCATAAGGTGGTAGTTCAACCTCTGAAGAGGAAGAGGAAGTTGATGAAGAAGAGCTAGATCTTGAAACTGAGCTGGAAGCAGCTTCAAAGGAGATAATCAGAAAGGGCTGAACCATAAGAAGGTTAGAGGCCCATGTAAAACAAGTTGAAGCAAAGTCTAAGGAAGCTAAAAGTCAAAAGGATGAAATAAGGGCTGAGCATATTGACTTGAAGAGAAGATTTGAGGAACATATCAAAATATGTGAAGACCTTATAGTAGAGCTTGGCTCAAGGGCTTCAAAAATCGAAGAAATGGAGAAAGAGTTGCTGAGACTTCAGCAACAACTCAAAAGTAGCAAAGAGAATTTGCAGAAGTTGAAATGATAGGAGAAACAAGTTCTGAAAAAGGAGAGAAGAATGTAGAGAAAGTGCAACAATCTGAGGCTGCATTGGCTAAAGAAAATAAGACTGTGCCATAGAAGTTGAAAGAAAAGGTTGTGACTCAGAAGAAGATAGTTGAGAATAAAGAAGATCTGAAGAAGCAACCTAGGGTGGCAAATAAGAAGGAAGAAAAGAAAGTCAACCAGCAGAGGGCTACAACTGAACAGAAGAAGGAGAAGAAGGTGACTGAAATGAAAGTCACACAAGCAAAGAAGCTAGCTACTTTGCCTATACAGCAAGTGATGAACAGAAGAAGACAAACTGTGATCAGACCTAAGAAGAGGTAGTTTCAAGGTCATTGCCTTTATTGTGGAGTTTGGGGTCATAAGGCGAGTAACTGCTGGTGGAGAAGGCCAGTATATGTCTCCAATTTGAGAAGATATAATGCTGCATACAGGGGGAGACAATACAGAATTTAGAAGAGAATATCTGTCGGGAGTTCTTGCACATACTGTAAAATGCAAGGACACGCTGACAAAGATTATTGGTGAAAGCCCAAACTAGTGGTTTCAAAAAACAAGTTTGCTATATTAGCAAATTTGGAACACTGTGAAAGGTGCAGGCAGGATGACCATAATGCCAAGAGATGCATGACACTTCTCCCTGAGCAAGAGAAGGCACTCAATGGCATAGTGGAAACTAGTGGTGTAGTCAAAGCTGAGAAAAAGGAAAAAACTATCTTCCAGCCAGTTCAAAAGAAGGAATATAAAGCTAAAAGGGAGGTGGCTAATATAGCTGAAATTGCACTCAAAACTGACTGCAAGGATAAGCAGTGGATCCTTGATAATGGATGCACTTCGCACATGACGGGAGACAAGAGTAAATTATCAAAGCTAAACAAATCAAGAGAAGGCAAAGTCAAGTTTGGCAATAATGATTCACTCAACATCAATGGTCAGGGGTCAGTAAAGATTGGAAGAGGAAAGCTGAAAGATATTCTGCACGTTGAAGGACTCAGATATAATTTAGCATCTATCAGTCAACTATACAACAAAGACCATAAGGTAATATTCACAAAAATAGGTTGTCAAGTAAAGAGTAAAGAAGGCAATACTGTTACAATCGGGAAGAGAACAGCTGGAAATTTATATGTGATTGATGAGGACAAGACAAGTAGCTATTTACTCACCAAAGAAGAAGAAAATCAACTCTAGCATAGGAGGCTAGGACACTTATCATAGAAGAACATGAGAAAGCTGACCACTACTTATGTAATCAGAGATATTCCCGACCTCAGGAGAGAGAGAGAGTATGTTTGCTCAGCATGTTTAAAGGAAAACATGTCAGAAAGCAGTATAAGACCAAAGAGTTTAGTTCTGAAGCAGTGCTTGACATTGTACATATTGATTTGTGTGGGCCGATGAGAACAAAAGAGTTGAATGATGAGAGGTACTTCATCTTGTTTGTTGATGATTATTCCAGAAGGACCTGCATCATGCATCTCAAATACAAGTCAGAAGTTCTGAATTGCTTCAAGAGATACAGAAGATTGGTTGAAAATGAGAGTGGAAGGAAGATCAAAGTATTGAGGTCAAATCAAGGCACTAAATTTACAAATGAAGCTTTTAAAGATTACCTTGAGAAGCATGGTATTCACCATTAGATGGCAGCAGCGAGAACACCTCAACAGAACGGGGTGGTAGAGAGGAAGAATAGAGCTGTGGTTATAATGGTAAGAACTCTACTACTGGAATCCAAACTTCACACAAGATTTTGGACAAAAGCAACATTTACAGCTGTGCACCTACTGAATAGAGTTCTACTAAGGCCCAATACTGATAAGACTCCATATGAGCTATGGAGTGGGAAGAAGACAACAGCCAAGTATCTCAAAGTCTTTGGCAGCCCATGTTTTGTGAAGAACAAGGAGCAAAACTTGGGAAAAATCAACGCTAGGTCTGATAAAGGCATCTTTATGGGATACTCAGCAAAGACAAAATGTTACATAGTTTTCCTGCATAAGCTGGGAAAAGTGATCACTTCCAGTGATGTGAGAGTAGATGAGAACTAGAAAACAATACAAAATAGAGAAGCTGAGGACAATAAAGAAGATGACTTCAATGTAGATGAAGAATTAGTCCAACCTGAAGAAAAGGAACAAGAAGTAAGTTCAGACTCGGAGAAGAGTGAGTCTGAAGATGAAGAAAAAGATCCTCTTGCAACTAAGATGGTGCAAGGAAGAAGGACAAAGAAAACATGGACCAGTGCTCATCAAGGAGATTAGATCATAGGTGACCCATCAGTAGGAGTTACAACAAGAAGAAGAATTGTAAGAGCTACTGCTCTACTCTCACAAGTTGAACCTAAATCTGTTGAAGAGGCTATTTAAGACAAAGTCTGGGTCAAAGCTATCAATGAGGTGCTGGATCAAATTGAGAAGAATGATACATGGGAGCTGGTTCCAAGACCCACTAATAAGAATGTCATAGAAACAAAGTGGGTGTTTAGGAATAAACACAATGAAGATGGCAAGGTGGTGAGGAATAAGGCCAGGCTAGTTTGCAAAGGCTATACTTAGATAGAAAGGGTAGATGTTGATGAAACTTTTTCACTAGTAGCAAGGTTAGAAATTATTAGAATGTTCTTAACTTTGATAGCATACAAAAGGTATAAAGTCTATTAGATGGATGTGAAATCTGCCTTTCTGAATGGGCTCCTAAAAGAAGAAGTGTATATTGAACAACTCAATGGAGTACAAATCAGTGAGGATGAGACACATGTGTGCAAATTGAAGAAAGCCTTGTATGGTCTTAAGGAAGCTCTAAGAGCATGGTACAGTAGGTTGAACTTTAGAAGAGGAACGGTTGATAATAACTTATATGTGTTCAACTCAGAGAAAGACCAGCTGATAACCATAGTATATGTAGATGACATCATCTTTGGAGGAGATCACTCTGAGCTATGCCAAGATTTTGCACAGAAGATGAGTGAGGAATTTGAGATGTCATTGATTGGAGAAATGACGTACTTTCTTGGATTACAGATAAAGCAGTGTGAAGAAGGTATCTTTATTTCTCAGACGAAATATGCCAAAGAGATGCTGAAAAGGTTTAGCATGAAGGATAGCAGATCCGTCAGTACCCCTATGACAATGGGTTGCAAATTAACAAAAAATCAGGAGGGAAGGAGCACAAGCCCTACAGAGTACAGGAAGATGATAGGGAGCCTTCTGTACCTTACGACATCAAAGCCTGATCTTATGCAAGCTGTGTGCGCTGCTAGCAGATTCCAAGCTGATCCTAAGGAGTCTCATGTGTTGGCAATGAAAAGAATCTTAAGGTACCTCAAAGGAACACTGGAAATGGGCTTGTAGTATCCAACCATAGATTCTATTAAACTACAAGCATACACTGATGTAGACTGGGCAGGAAGTATAGATGATAGAAAATCAACCAACGGCTGCAGCTTCTACTTGGGTTCAAAGTGTGTTGCATGGTTAAGTAGAAAGCAAAACAATGTTGCTTTGAGCATAGCTGAGACTGAGTATATGGCTGCTTGTGCAGCATGTACACAGGTGATATGGATGTTAAGACAATTGGCAGACTTGGGTGTCGAAGTGAAATTACTAGTAAGTGTACTTTGTGATAATCTAAGTGCTATTGATCTCAGCAAGAATCCGGTTCAGCATTCGAGGAGCAAGTATATTGACATCCGGTATCACTTCATCAAAGATCAAGTGGAACAGGGTATAATTCAGTTGGAGTATATTGACACTAAAGATCAAATTTTAGATATTCTAACTAAACCTCTATCCACAGAACTGTTTGAAAAGCACAGATTGAGTCTATCTGTGCAAATGCCTCCTCAAGCCTGAAGTTCAGGTGAATCATCCATCTCCACTTTGTGAGTTTTTCAGATTTGTAATTGGTTGGCAAAGGGGGAGAGAAGCAACAGTGCAAGGGGAGCTGTTAAGAACGGGGGAGTGCATATTTAGGGGGAGTTGAAACTGCTGCATAGTGGCTTTTGTTATGAGTGTTGCCAACAATTACAAAGGGGCAGATTGTTGTTCCCATAGCCTTGTATGGGTTGTAATTGTTGTCAACTAGGTTTAAGTGTGCAAGAAAGTAAAGCCACATAGAAGGGTAAGAAGGTAAAAGCCACATAGAGGGGCAAGAACGTAAAAACCACATGGAAGGGTAAGACAGTAAATTCACTGCAAATAAGCCCTATTAGGGTGTCATGGAAGAGTATATAAATGCCATTGGAAGACAACAAAAACAGTCAGGCAATTGAGCAAAACGGACAGAAAACCTAGACAAACAGCCGATGAAAGAGAGAAGCCGTTGGAAGAGAGAGAAAAATCATATATGGCAAAATCAAGGTGGACGGTGAAGGAGAGAAAAAAAAACCCGATGGCCAAATAAGGGACACCACCGGCAAGAGAGAGAAACCCATGAGGAGCGGCACACTAGTAGTCGACAGTGAGAGATCCGGTAGAATAGGGGCTGGACAGAAAAACAGAAACCAACAGTGAGAGATCCGGCAGAACAGGGGCTGGATGGGAAAAACAGAAACCGACGGTAAAAAGATCTGGCTGGACGGTGTGAGACTAGAGAGATCCGACTAGACGGTGAAGAGATCTGGCTAGATGGCGTGAGACTAAAGAGATCTGACTAGACGGTGAAGAGATCCAGCTAGACGACGTGAGACCAAAAAGATTCGACTAAACGGTGAAGAGATTCGGTTGGACGGCATGAGACCAGAAAGATCCAGTCGGACGGTGAGACCAAAAAGATCCGGTTGGACGGTGAGAGAAATCTGGTTGGACGGTGAGAGAGATCCAGCTAAACGATGAAGAGATCCGGCTAGATGGCGTGAGACTAGAAACGTGCATGAGGTGTAAGACCAACAAAGGGTGCAAACCAGAAACATGCGTGAGAAGTGGAACGGCAAACCAGAAACATGAGGTGAGCCATGAGACAAGGAGACGGGTGAGACCGTGAGACAGTGAAAGTAGGAGCTGTGTGAGATAACCTAGAGAAGGAATTCGGCGAAGCATTGGAAAGAACTCAACGTATTTTTAGATTTCTTCAAGAGAGGTTAAAGAGCGTTGTGGTGAACTTCTAAACGGTAGTGGGTAGCCTTTCAATTCAACAGAGACAAGACAAACTAGAAGAAGGGTAGACACAGTAAGTGACACTCTTTGTGTTGTACTTAATTAGTATTTGCAATAGTGAAAGGAGCAGAGGATTAAGACATTCATTGTAATTAGATTTCTCAAGTATAGTGGATAATCTCGGTAAGGGAGAGTCCTTACCACCGTGGATGTACGTCACGTTGATAGAACCACGTAAATCTCGTGTGTCCTTAATTTGCTTTACGTTCTGTGTTTTGAATTGAGTTGTGAACGCAGTTAAAGTATCAGCCAACCCATAACTTAACGAAGGCCTAAACAAGAACATCCGAATTGTTTATTAGGCAAGGTGTCTGAAAGGTGACTTTCGGGACTATTGTGATTAATAGGTAACAATAGATCTACCTTAGTCGAGTCTAAGAAAGAGTTCACTTCTAAGAAGAGGTTGAAGTTGTTCACTTACCTGCGAATTGCGAATTGTGGTGATACTGATTCACCCCCCTCTCAGTATCATAAACTAATAAATCCTTGGGAGAAGTCGGGAACTTCACTATTTATATTTTCTTTTGATGAGTTAATGGGTTTTATATAAGCTCATAACGTTAGGTTGAATAGAATAATGGAGCAAGCAGAAAAAAAGGCACTCTAGGTGAAGGGGGAAATTCTATATTTGTAGCAAAATGTTGATTTGTATGAAGAATTAGAATTATTGGTATAAGAGGCTAAGGTAGAGGAGGTTTTTGCAAACAATGATGTTCTAGAAAAGGATGGCAACAACAATCCATTTAATGTCATTATTGTAAAAGATATAGACATATCAAGGTAAAATGTTGAAGGAGAGAAAATTAAGCAAACTATGTTATAGAAGTAGATAAGGGAAATGAATAGGAGATTAAATTGTTTATGGTAAAATGTGAAGCCACATAAGTGATAGGAAACTTTTGGTTATTAGACAGTGGATGCTCTAATCATATGACAAGTATACACTCAGTGTTCAAAAACATTGATGACACATACAAGATGAAAGTCAAACTAAGTGATGATATCTAAATGTAGGTCGAGGGCAAAACAATTGTGGCAATGGGTAATTCAAATGGAGTACATGAGAATGAGGAATCAAATATGTGGCATTTATATTATGGCCACCTCAATGAAAGAAGCTTGAATGTATTGTAGCAAAGAGAAATGGTTCAAGGACTTCTTAATAATAAATTTTTGGAGATATGTGAAGCATATGTTTATAGCAAGCAAAGCAAAAGGCCATTTCCTAAAGGATCAACTTGGAGAGCACTAGAAAATTTAGATTTGATACATGTTAATAAATGCAATCATATGAAGACTATTCCTCTTGGAAAAAACAAGTATTTTATGTTATTAATTGATGATTGTAGCCAAATGAGTTGAATCTATTTCCTACAAGCAAAATTAGAAGCTTTTGAGGTTTTTAAGAAGTTTAAAGCCCTCATGGAAAAGTAGGGTGGGAGATACATTATGGCTTTGGGAACTGATAAAGGTGGGGAATTCACATTTTATGAGTTTAATTTGTTTTGTGATGAGAATTAAATACATAAGGAATTAATAGCTCCATGCACAGTGAAACAAAATGGAGTAGCAAAATGAAAGAACAAAACTATTGTTGAAATGGCCAAAAGCATGCTACAAGAAAAGTAGCTTCCAACTCAATTCTAGGGAGAAGTAATTGCAACCATAGTCTATTTGTTGAACATATCTCCAATAAAAGCAATAGCAAATCACATCCCATATGAAACTTGGACAAATGAAATGCCTTAAGTAACCCATTTAAGGATTTTTGGTTGTATTGCATATGCACTTATTTATTCTTAAAAATGTAGCAAACTTGAAGAAAAGGCTATAAAGTAGGAATGTCACTTTTAATGAGGAGGATAGATGGAGATGGCATAAAAGTGAAGAAAGTGGAATCTAGTTTGACACAAAGGAAGAAACTAAAAATGAATCCCTTGTGACTAATAAGCAACAGCAGATCCAAACTCCACCAATTTTACCATCTACTTCGAGCACCTTAAGTTTTGGAAACTTAACATATAACAACACTTTAACATCTCCTTTGCAAAGTTCATTTGAAGAAGAGCAGCCATGAAAGTATAAATCCTTAAGGGAAATCTATGAAGCCACACATGCCATGTATATTGCTGATCCCACAATGTTTGAAGAGGCTATGACAAAAGGGGAGTGATGTAAGGCATTGGAAGAAGAGCTAGCAGCCATGGAAAAGAATGGAACATGGCATCTTGTGAAACTTCTTGAAGAAAAAAAAGCTATAGGAGTGAAATGGGTGTTTCAAACTAAATATAATGCTGATGGGAGTATACAAAAGCATAAAGCAAGATTGATGGCAAAGGAGTATTTACAATAGTATGGAATTAATTATGATGATACATTTTCTGCTATAACAAGGTTTGAAATGGATAGGACTTTCTTGGTTGTAACTGCTCAATTAAATTGGTTTATTTCTCAATTTGATGTAAAGTTTGCATTTCTAAATAGAGAATTGGAAAATGAGGTCTATGCCTTGCGGCCTAAAGGGTTTGAAATTTAAGGGAAGGAGGAGTATGTATACAAATTGAGAGAGGCTTTATATGGATTAAAACAAGCTCCTTGAGCTTAACATGAGAATATTGATTCCTATTTTTTGTAGAATAGATTTTAACGAAGCAAATGTGAAGCAACTCTCTATACTAAAAGGGAAGGTAACAATTTTCTCTATATTTTTTTATATGTTAATGATATGATATATATAAAATCATCTATAAATCTTGTAAGCAAATTCCAATTGATCATGAAGAAGAAGTTTGAAATGTCTAATCTTGGAATGCTTCACTATTTTCTTGGAATTAAAGTAAAATAGGTTGAGGGTGATGTTTTTATTTCTTAGACGAAATATATAATTGATCTCTTAAAGAGATTCAATATGCTAAATTACAAGAATGCTCCCGCACCTATAAATTTAAATGAGAAGCTTTAGGCAAATGATGACTTAGAACTAGCAAATGAAAGGCAATTCAAAAATCTAATTAGAGGATTGATCTATTTAACACATTATAAGCTTAATATTGCATATTTAGTTGGGGTGATATCTAGGTTTATGCATAGCCTAATAAAGCATCATTTCAAAGTTGCTAAGAGAATCTCATGCTACATAGCTGGATCAACAAACTTTGGGATCTAGTATGGTAGAGTTTTAGAATTCAGATTACTTGGCTTTATTAATAGTGATTGGGCAGGTTATGTAGAAGATAAGAAGAGTACTTCAACATTCACCTTCAACCTTAGGTTAGAAGCAGTAAGCAACAGTTCAAAGAAGTAAACCATAATTGGCTTATCATCTTAAGAAGCAGAATATATGGCTACAATAGCTTTATCATGCCAATTTATTTGGTTGAGATAGAAATTCACTAGGATAACAAATTTACCATTACTATGACTAAAAATCTTATGTACCATGGAAGAACCGAGCATATTGATATAAGGGCAGATTTCATACAGGACTTGGTATTAAAAAGAAACTATCACTTTAAAGCATTGTTGTACTAAAGAAAAGGTGGTACACATTCTTTCAAAGTCATAGCCCAAAGACAAACATGAATATTTTAGGCTATAGCTTGGAGTGTGTGAATTTGAATCAAGGGGGATTATTAAAAGTTGATTCAAATTTGGCTACTATTACTATTTATCTTTATCTCCTATTTTTTTTTCGTCTATTGTTGCTATTTTATCTCCATTTTTTTACTCTTTTATCATTAGAGTCATGCACATTTCTTGTTAATAGTCACTTATCTATTAAAGTGGCAATATTTTATAAGTTTGTCTTGTTATTTATAGTACCTATAAATAGGTAAAGTTTATGCAAAAATAAAGTGCAATCTAAATATTTTTTTTGTCAACCATTATTGAAAGTTTTTTTTGTAATGTGAGTTTGTGGTTTTCATGTATCTATTTCAATAAAGGAAGCAATAAACATACTTCTTGTTTTTGCTTTTCTCTTTGTTTATCTAAGTGGATTCCAAACCATTAGATTGCATTTCTTGTATTATTATATTCTCCAATCTTACAGCAAAATTGACTTCAGTGAAATGGGTTATCAGTATCATAGATAAAGGAACAAGTGAGAGCATGCTTGGCTGAAGCAAGATAGTTCAACAATGATTAAGTGCCAACACACGAAGAACACTTGTTAATTTCTACATATATCTCTATTCACCTCCTGGATTATGTCATATCAGGACGGATGAAATTGCTTTGAAGGAGATTTTCAATTGGATCCTCATCAAACCCAAGATTTGGTATGTTGCAATGTTATTGGTAGGCTGAAAGATGATATTTTGTCACAAGAGGTACTGTAAATTTGCCGTCACTCAATCATCTAATCTATCTATATATCTATCGTAAATTCAAAACATATATGACGGCTGTTAGAGATTGTCATATGAATCATTTCATAGCAGTGTGGCCTTATCGAATAATTTAAACTGGAGTCAAATGACTGTTGGAGAAAACAAATCACGCGAGCTTAATCCCTGTAGCCAACACTCATGTTTTTGTTTTTGTTCCTTGATATGATTGTTCCAATCAAATATTTATTTATTTATTTGTGTGCCAATCCCATTCATAAAATTTGCAGTTTGAGCAATCATGGGAACATGTTGCTTCGGTGGTCAAATGTTATTGAAGCAACGTGGTGTGCCAAGGCTACAAGCAAATATTGAGTAAAAGAAACTGTAAGAGGATTTGTGGAAAGAGTTAAACGAGGAGCTTCTCAAACCAACCAGCATTCCACGGATTGTTCTCACTATTCTTCTTAACTTTGAACTTGTGCCGGAACTCATATATGAGTATGAAGATGGCTTTACATTCTTTGATCTTGTACTGACAGGTATCCTTGGTGCCATGCTGGTCCATCCCATTACAGTTTAATTAAGGATATGATACTTGATTGTTCCAGCCGTGATGACACATACAGCCAGTACGAAGGATAGGATGGCTTAATTAGAAAACAAATTTGCCTTTTTGACCAAGACTTTACAGGAAAAGAACCATTATATAACCTATCTCAAAGGAAAAAATCTAGTATAGGCCAATCCTAAGATTAGAGTAGAGTGATCGAATCCTCATTGGTTCACCCTTGAGATAATTTTAGACAACGCTTTCGTGACAAACAGATAACAAGGTGAGCCAGTGTAAGTCTAGTTCTCACCTTTATTGCTTTGTTATCAATCTGACAATTACAGGATACGATAACAAACACCATTCAGTTGCAACAAAAGTGCTACTAATCAAAGCTCTCGAACTGTACACAAAACAAATTGAGTAGCTCAACATGCCCTTGGGTTACGAACCGCCCAAGTTTTAACAATTTGATGGGCACGGTGACTTGAAGTAATGCATTGGCCACTTTATTGAAACTTGCAACAATGCTGATACTCATAGCAATCTCTTAGAGAAATAGTTCATTCGCTAGCTCAAATAAAATGCGTTCACCTGGTTCATGAACCTTGAACTAAAGTGGAAACAACTCCCATGCAAGTTTCTCAATAGATTCTTTACCACTCGCCTCAATGTGAACATGATGGACCTCACAAATGCCAAGTACAAGAATGGTGAACTCGTTGTCAAGTACATCAACATGGCGAACACTCTGCTTGGATTACAAGGATTACCTAACTGAAAACACCACCATGGATATATGCTTCTAGATGATGCATTGGATGCTGCTCTATATCCTTTAAGGCATCAAGTCTCCAACTTTCAAGGGGCTCGTGACTTGGGCCCATGACATAAAGATAAGCATCCAAGCATCTGAGATCACATTTCCTTTCCATCTAGGCCAACAAAGGGACTAAAAAAAAATTGCTAACTAGTTTGACAAGTTCGATAAAAGTAAGGAAATTATGACCATTGACACTTTGATAGTGAAAATTAAAGCCAAAGTAAAGGCAAGTTGTTTGACATCATCAAATTAGTAAACAAAGAAGGCAATGGATGATGTTTCAGGAGCTGGAACAGAAGAAGAATCCATTCTTTGAATTTGATGTTCTTGACTTTCATCATTAGCTCTTAGAGGTTAAGTTCTTAGAGCTCCCAAAACCCAAGTGACCCAACAAGAATAACTACACCCAAGTTCCATTTTTTTTTCTTTTCTATATATTCAAGATGACACTCCATTACATACATTTGGACATCGTTTGCTTTAAGTCTACATTGACTTCTATTTATGAGTGAACAATTAAAATTATCATAATTGAAAAGCAAAATGTTGTTCATGGTCATGAGGAGATGATAGGATATCAAAAGGTAGACCAGAGAACAACTAAAATCAAGATTTCCTGAAATTTGGGCTACCATATCCTTCCTTCTCTACTTGCTAAAGACAATTGTTACTACTACTCAATTGCTAAGGCATACCATAGAGTTTGTTTGATACCATATTTATTGGCCCATTAAAATTTGGGGGCATTGATGGCTTGCCTTAATTTTCAAGAATGAATGGTTGCCTACTAACCCTCATAAACTCTTGATTTTTGTGGTCATAATACTCAATATTAATGCCAATATTAAATCGAGCCATTATAGATGGCAATAATGTTATGGGCATTAGATCTCTATCCTTTTTCTTCTTTCTTGAGCTACCATATGTTATGACAACTAGACAATTAGCCTTAGAGAATGGAAGAGATAGGCAATTAAAATGCCTTGAAAAATCATACAAGTGATTTTTGGATTAAGATCATATGAGAGAAAAATATTACAAGTGGTAATTTATAAGGTGGTAGGCATAACTAAATGTATACTTTAAGCTAGAAATAATTTGTTGGATGTTATATTTATTTATCATTTTAACCAAAAATAAAAATATTAATATGAAATTTGCTCATTATTGGACTAGAATTTGAAGTTAGAATATTAATTATGTCAAATAATACAAACAAAATCCTTTTGTAATTAACGTTTGTCAAAGAATCATTAAAAATAAAAAATTTTTAATCATTGAGTGAGGTTCAAATTACATTTTAAATTTGAAACAAGCAAATTAGATCAACCACATTTGGCTAAGAAAATGTAAACAAAATATATACTCACAACTTTTTGATCATAAGTCATTCGATTTAAAACTTTAAAGCTATTGAGTATATTAAGCTCCAACAATTATATATTTCTTGTATTAGTACACTAATTTTCACTGCATGTTATAATTTCCACTCTTTCAGTATTCATTTACATGTGGTACAATGTGTTCTTGAATTCTTGGTATGTATCTATTAGTATTACTAAAGCTGCCTCTATGGAGCACCTTTTGGCCTAAGTAGCCTTTTGAATCAAGTAGCTGAAGCTTTAGGTATCTAGTGAATGTTGGTTTCAATTCCAAGGATGGTTTGATTTTTTGCTTCTAGTTTTAATTTTCTTTTTCTATTTCTTATCAGTAAAACACCCAACAAAGCTAATCACAAACAAGTGAAACACTAGGAATAAGAAACAAAAGAGCTTGAGATTGACAAAAGATGATACTTGTCATTGATTCAGTTTCATAATATGTACATATAATACAAGAACTCAAAATTCAAAACAAAGAGTTGTTGGGATTGTGTAACTTTTACATCTTGAATTTCAAATTGAAATTTGAATTGGAACAATCAACAACCACTTAGGATATCATGTAATGATTGATTTAATTGATTTGCAAGCTAATGATATTTCAAAAAGTGGAAAAGCTTTTGGAAGGAGAGGTAGCCTCTTGAAATAGCTCCTTAACTGCCATAACCAGCTTTCAAGTTATGGAGGGAAATCTGCAGACTAACAACAATGGAAATATGGTAGCAAAATGGTGGCACCATCAGGATCTTCACTCCTTTTCGGTGCCATACCTAGTTTACTTCTTAGCTCCTCAAACCTTGGTCTATATAGGCCTTTAGTTAAAATGTCTACCATTTGATAATTGGAGTTGTAGTAAGTTAGGTTTACATCACCATTCTCTGGAGCTTCTCTGATGAAATGAAGCTTAATTTTGAAATGTTTAGTCCTTTTATGCAATATATGGTTCTTTGATATAGCAATGGTGGACCGATTGTCATAAGACATGGTAGTTGCTTTTGTTTGTTCAAGCTTTAAATTAACATGTACCTTTCTGATCCATAGGGCTCGATTCATTATAGAGGTTGATGTAATGTACTTAACCTTAGCTGTGGATTGTGCCACAATTGGTTTCTTCTTTGAACTACAATTGAATACCCTAGATCCTAAAGTAAATACATTTCTTAAGGTACTTTTCATGTCATCAAGTGACCATGCCCAGTCACTATCATAATACCCAATGAGCTCCATTTCTTTTATTCTTTCAAACATGATCCCTAACTCAGAGGTACCTTTAACATACCTTAGTATTCTTTTGACTACTTTAAGATGTGTCTCTCTAAGAGCATGCTTGAATTTGGATAATAAACTCATAGCATACATGATATCTGGTCTTGTAGCAAACAAATATGATTAGTAACCTATAATGCTTTTGTAATTATTTTCATTTGTTATGGGACTACCATCTTTCTTTTGGATCTTGTCTCCAGGAGTGATTGGTGTTGCTAAGTTCTTGCAACCAGCCATCTGAAACATTTGAAGCATTGCATATGCATACTTTTCTTGATTTACAAAGATCCCTTGCTATGATTGGTAAACTTATAAGCCAAGAAAGTAATGCATCTTACCAAGATCAATCATTTCAAGTTGATGCTTCATATCTTTTTTAAACTTAATTATACTTTTAAGATCAATTCCAATGACTATAAGGTCATTAACATAAAGATATAGATAAAAAAGATGAGGCCTTTCATTTCTAACATAAAGGGTTGCATCACTATAACTCCTATTGAATCCCAACTTGAGCAAATGCTCATGGATTCTTATATATTAAAATCTTGGTGCTTGGTTAAGGCCTTAAAGAGCCTTTTTTAGTAGGTAAACTTTGTCCTCCTTTATCTTTTTGATGATCCTTCATGTTGATCATTATAAATCTCCTTTTGAGGTACACCATTTAAAAAGGCAAATTTGACATCTAGTTGATATATAAACCATCGTTTATGTGTTGTAACTACAAGTAGGAGCTTGATATTATCCAATCGAGCAACAGGTGCATAAGTTTTAGTGTAATCCACACCAAGTTGCTATGTGAAGCCTTTTGCCATAAGTCTAGCCTTAAGTTTTTTGATGGAGCCATCAACATTTAGCTTAATTTTGTAGATCCATTTGACTAATATTGACTTCCCATTATCTAGTTTTGAAACTAGCTTCTTAGTGTCATTTTTGCATGTGGAATCTATCCCTCCTTCATTACCTTTCTCCATTCTGGTATGTTTGATGCTTCTTGATATGATAAGGGTTTAAGGATTATAGTATTGAATCTTTTGTAAACATCTACTGAGCTTATGGTTCCTCTTATAGGCAAGTGATCAAAATCGTCTTCTCTAAAGTAGTAAAAATCTTACTCCTATATTTAGAGACCTTATGAGGGTCAAATTTCCTCAGCTTGAACTTCTAAGAGGTCCCAATTCCATTTTTCACTTTCATGGAATCTAAAATCTCTATTGATAGAGATTTTGCTAGTAGTCACATTATAGATTCTATAATTTGTAGATGTGGTTGAGTAACTAATAAAAATGGCAAAAGTAGCTTTGTGATCCAATTTAGTTCATTTGCTTTTAGGCACAAGAGCATAACAAATGCTACCAAATACCTTTAAGTGACTTAAAGAAGGTTTGCCACCAAATTAAGCCTTAAAGGCAGTCAAACAAGGCAAAGGCTTGGTTGGTAGCCTATTCAAGAGATAAATAGAGGTTACAATAACTTTAACCTAAAACCTCTTATGTAAGTTCTTTTTTGCCATTAAACATCTAGTTATGTCCATTACAATTCTACTTTTCCTTTAACATACCCCATTTTGTTAGGGTGAGTAAGTAGCTATTAGTTGTTGTTGTATGTTAGCTTAGATGCAAATTGCTTTGAATTAACTTGAGATGTATTTTGACCCATTATCTATTTTATTGGCCTTGATTTGGTGTCTAGATTATTTATTTATCCAAGTTTTAAAGTTTCAAAAGATAAAAGGCACCTATGTCTTCTCTTTAAGAAAAAAATTCAACAGTACCTGGAGAAATTATCAATAAATAGGATATAGTAGATATTGCCATTGAGAGAACTAGTTCTCATAGGACCACAGAGGTCGAAGTGAATCAGGTCTAGTCTCTTTTTAACTCTAAAAGACTAAGTTGAGGAAAAGGGAAGTTTAGTTTGCTTCCCTAAATGGCATGTCTTACATACATGAGTAGGATTAAATAGAGCAAGGTGTAGTAAATCATTCATTAGCTTTCTTAGCTATAATTTTAAAGTGCAACAAAGTGAAAGTGACCAAGCCTTCTGTGCTATAAAGATGAATCATTTGTCATAACAGATAAGGCAAGATGGGATAGTTTCTTTGTGTCTAGATGGAAGCTTTTTCCATTATAGGCACATTAACTAAGTGAGCATCCATATCATCACAAATGATGTAGGTTTTGTCTCTGAATACCAAAGAAAAACCTTTTTGTACAAGTTGCCCAACACTAAGTAAATTTTGATTGATGTAAGGCATGAAAGTACATCAATAGTGCATTTGATACTTGTAGGAGTTTAAATAGTAGTAGTACCCTTGTCTTGCACATAACCTTGGACTTGAAATTTTGGTCAAAGGTTTTAAAGACTTTAAGTGTAAGAGACATATGGTTGGTACAACTACTATTTACCAACTAGACTCTTATAGAACTTTTTCTAGTATTCAAAATTGTTACAAACAGGTATTCTTTTGTAAGCTGGTCACTATTAGCTACTTGTACTTCTTGACTGGATTGTTATGGCTTTTGTTGAGATATCTTATCTTTGTTTATGCAAATCCTCTTAGAGTGCCCCTTTTTATTACAAAGCTTACATAGAGTGTTTAGTTTTTTCCAACAAAACTTAGATAAGTGATTGGTTCTTTTGCAATACTCACATGGTGAGTATTGTCTTTTGCTAATGCCTTTGGTAATTTCAACTTCCTTGCTAGCCGCTTGACTTTTCTGTTTATGGGAAGTTTGGAAACTCCCTCAATTATGTCTTCTTGACTCATATTTCTTCTTTGGTCTTGATCTTGAAGGGCATTGATAAGTTCACCTAAAGAAATGACATTAAGATCCTTGAGGGGACATTTTGGATTCAAACCTCTTAAAAATGCTCACAAGGACCTTTTGGACTATGTTTATGTCTAGAAATTCCTCTCCCAACATCCTTATTTGGTTGACCACTTTTAGCAACTTGTCACTATAGTCCTTTATAATTTTTATATCCTTCATTCTCTGGAACTCAAACTCCCTCCTGAGATTAAGGAGTTGTATGGTTTTGGTCTTGGAGCTACCCTTAAATTCCTCTTTTACTCTATCCCAAGCTTCTTTTGCTATGTCATATGCCATTATCCTATTAAAGATGGTCTCTATGACAACTGAGTAAATGTAAGTCAAATCCTTATATTGCTTAGAGACTTGCTTAATGCAATGCTTCAATTAAGCTACAGTAGGGTTTTTTGGCAAACAAAAAGATTTAGATCCCTTTTCTATTACTTCCCAAAGGTCAAAGGCTCTTAGGTAAACCTTTATCATGACAGTCCACTGACTATAATTTTCACTAGAGATTTTTGAAGGTGGGGGGAGAAAAGTTGGTTGAAGCCATGTAAAAGTCTGTGATGACTAACTCTTTAGTGTTTTGTGTGATTGAACTCTCTTTACCTCACTAAAATTAGTTGACACAAGGACCTTCAAGCTTTGATACCACCATTTGTTTTAATTTCAAGGATGGTTTGATTTTTTACTTCTATTTTTCTTTTTTTCTTTTTTTTTATTAGCAAAACACCAAGCAAAGATAATCAAAAGCAAGTGAAATACTAGGAATAAGAAACAAGGAAAAGAACTTGAGATTGACAAAAGATGATACTTGTCATTGATTCGGTTTCATAATATATACACATAGTACATGAATTCAAAATTCAAAACAAGGAGCTGTTTATTGGCATAGTGCAGCTTTTACAACTTGAATTCCAAATTGAAATTTGAATTGGAATAATTAACAAACACTTAGGCTATCACATAATAATTTGTAGGCTAATGATATTTCAAAAAGTAGAAAAGCTTTTAAAAGGAGAGGCAGCCTCTTGAAATAGCTCCTTAACTACCATAACCAACTTTCAAGTTGTGGAAGGAAATCTCTGCAGACTTGTAGCAATGGAGATATGGCAGCAAGATGGTGGCACCATCAGATTCTTGTTGTAATCAACAAAATAAAGTCCAAATCAAATGGTGTGGTTGGAATTCCATTCCCAATTTTCTAGCAAAGACCAATCAAAGTAGACATGTACATTGCAGTTGCCATGCCTATCATGTTGGTTTAAGTTTAACTTTTTGGTTAGGTGGCAAAAATGTCCTAAGGCCAGCAATTAAAGGATTCATTAGCAACTTAAAGACACTTGCTAATTACCTTATGGCTGCAAAAAGGTTTAATAGGTAGTCTCTATGATATTTTATCCTTTTTTGATCCTCTAATGCCTTGTCTAGAGGTATAAATGGTATATTTAGATCATTCATTCCTGTAATGATGAAGTAGATTGTTTGATAATTCAAATTTTTGAGCTTGTTTTTTCTCATTTTAAAGCCTGGGACATATGTACCATTTTTTGTTATAATCACTTATGGATTCCCATACTTATCTTTCAAATAGTTGACCAATTCATGAATCCCTAATGGTACTATGTGTAGCCAGCAGGAAGTTGCTTGTGAAGGAATTGCTAATGAGTTAATTTCTAATGTCCATACACATGACAAGATCCTATTACTTAATAGGTTGGTTACTAACATCCTTATTCTCTAATAGCAATGTTATGTTGATGAGCTGTAATTGAGAACATTGTAAAGTTCATCAGTCAATTGGTCTACCATACATCTTTCTTTGGAAGTAAATGATGGCACTCTTAGTGCTTATGGGTAGTGATCATAGCTGCATCAGAATATGCATCTTGCAATACTAGTTTCTGAATGTGAGCCTTGTTGTTTAGGACATACAATGCTGTGTAATGATTTATGCCAATAAAATCCAAGGACCATACTAAGAATTTTGACATCTTGGGGAGATTTTAGGTAGCCTTGCACCTAGAACCTTTCTCATTAAAAGAGGACATTTGCTAAAGAAAAGTGGATTGAGGAACCTAGTTCACTTCAGGTCTATTAATGAAGAAGATGTATGCATGTCCTTTTAAAGTGTCATGAATCCAAGGCATTTACCTTTTACCATCCGAGTGAAAATTCCATTGCTCTACTTGTTACATCTTTGTCCTCATTGGCATCAAAGAATGGTTCACACCACTTGGAATCCAAGGCTATTCCAATATGACTTCCTTGTTTTTCCTAGAAGACCCAACAAATTGGTAGAAGGCCAACATCTTGTGTCAGGCTTATTCAATTTTATGGTTAGATCAAGACGTTTAGTGGCAGAAGACTACATCTGAGCAAGGAAGTGCCTTAGAATTTGATTGATAATAGTCATATGCCACTATATGCAAGAAAAGGATGTGGTGAGTTGTAATGTAAGGTTCACTAGATGAATTTCCAAATCTTACAAAGCATATGGCCAAGAATAAAGCACCTCTTAAGAGCTTGGATTCCAATATCTTAGCCTTGGATTGCAAAACTATAGGGTTTACTAAAGGTGATCTAGTGCTTCACTTTATCACCAAATGCTTGGAAGCAAGTGAATGCATAATGCTTATAGTCCTCTCTGTAAGTGACCCATTTGTTTTCTTAGAGTTATGTTTTCATAGCCAAACATTTGTTTACTCAACCATCCTTTATATTTATCTTGAAGTGTCTGTGGAAGGTCCTAATGGTATAGAGTTACATAAGTCAGGATCCTTAATTGGAAACAACAACTCATGCTTTAACAATTTAGCCTTTTCTTTTAACTTTTTTTTTTCCCTTGCCACACAAAGAAACTAAACTACAAGGCATGGATCACTGAGTAACCTTTTTCCAGTAGAGCATTTATAAGGCTGTTGTAATAATTTATCCCTTCTTGATTTGGCTCCCTAATTCCATCTATTAAAAGACTATGATTGAAATTCTTGGCAAATTAAAAAATATTCAACAAAAGAATATGATTAAAGTTCTTTAAAATTGACTTACTCAAAAAATTTCTTAGACAAGATATGGAGAATCTGTATGCATCCATCCCCAATTCCTTCATCAAGCCTATATGTCAACATGTGTCATTTAAAATGTCCTTACTGAGACAATATGGTGCAATAGCCCTTCTCTAATTTATAAACATTTTTGTCCTACAAACAATGTATCTATGATTTGCCATCTATCAAGCATAGATGGAACTTGTTATTAACATATATGTGGCTTATATTGTATATATGATTTGAGACAAGGCTTTATATTATTGTTTGGTGAGGAAAATATAAATTGAATTACCTTTAGGCTTTTCAATGACAACCTACTGTAACACAAAAAGAAAAGGTTATTAAATGTGAAATCCTTAGCTTGTCTGCTATGCTACTAGACCTTTTACACTTTACTAGGAAATGCAATCTACTCGCATTGCTCATCATACATGTACACAATGTGCCTTTCAACTACAATTCAAATTATTCACCACTCAAGTCTGAGTCCATTCATATTCCCAGCAACCATCTTAACCTGTGCTAGGGCTCTATTAGACCAAGTGTTTTCTTATGTCATTTACCAAAAGACTCATTTTTAGGCCTTAAGTTTTCATTAATGTGACATGAATTCTTGAGCCACCATTTTTCCTCTATAGACCCTTACACTACCAAATAAATAGGCTAATACAACTTTTCAAAATCATTGCCTTTAAGATAAAAGTTGCTGCATAAAGTATAATGCAAGGTTTTATGTCTATTAAATTTACAAGCACTATAATAGATCTAACACAGTAATTTTCTTTACCTACAGCAACATATATGAAATTATTGCCTAAAGGTAGTTTCAGCAAAGGTTTTAAATGATAATTGTAGTAGTTTTTATAATCTTTACACAATGGTTTTTTAGTAGAATACACAACCATTTTTGGATGGAATATGTAGCAGGTTTTTTTTTTCGTAAAAATAGTAATTTTTTTATGAAAATATGCAACAATTTTTTAATAGAATACATAATGGATTTTTAAGAAAATATGCAGTAGTTTTTTATTATAATAGCTAGCAATTTTTTAGTAAAATACACATCAATTTTTTAATATCATACATAGTCAATTCCAATATAATGAGCAATGATTCCACTTAAAATATGTATCACATAAATGTACAAACATTGTTGCAAATTTAATTAAGCTAAATAGTACAAGCAACAAATAATATCTAACAAATCTCACATATTGTCAATGCACAATCAAAAGTTCTAGATGGTTATATACACAAATTGTGAAATCCTTAGCCTTAAGGGGGAGCATCATCCTAAAAAAGATAAACATAGTTTTTGATTTAAATTTAGAAACATTGAAATTAAAATAACAAATCAAAAATAAGTAAAAAGGATAAATAAATTACATATTAACAAAAATTAAAATTGAGAAAGATTAAGATTAAAAAGAAAAAAGGAAGAATACTTGAATGTGTGGGTTTATAATTTAACCCCTTCAACATCCATAATCTAGCATGAAGAAAATGACTCATTTATTGGTAACTTCAAAGGTATAGTTCAATGCTTACATACTTTGATACAGTACTTCACAAGAAAAATGCATCAAAACACTTATTAATTCTAGCTTTAAGCTTGAATAGATGTGATAACAATCAAGTTTTACATAATATTTTTCCTTATACTTAATATCTTATGCATGTTTGATAGTTTAAATGATGTAATTTGACTAGTTTCTTACTTAGTTGTCCATATGCCTAATTATCAAAAAAAATCCGGTTAAATTTGGTTTTTACGTAGTTTACATACTTTGACTATTTATTAGGTTGTAAGAGGTGTCTTTTAACAAAACCAATTTCTATACAGGTCACGTAATGAGATTCCTTAGGTGATAATACCAATTGGATTTGGGTAAGTTAAGGAGTGTCTTAAGAGCTACCAATTGGTAACTTGAGTCATACTTAGGATGAGATTAAGGGGCAAATTTGCTACTTAGGTTAGTGAACTCCTATGCTTATGTTAGTTAGATTGCACAATAATTGTGCATTAATGGGTTTTTTGTGAGCCATAGTTAGTCAAATCTAGGTGATTGTCTAGAGATTTTAAGGAATACAGTGTTGTTTAGTGTGAGATCTTGGATAAGACTAGGATTAACCAACCAAACATACATTCTTATATCCTTAGGATTTAAGGATAGTCATCAAGATTCAAGAATTATTTAAGTTAGTCTCATATCATATAGTCTAAAAAGTACATTGATTTATTGGGAGACAATTATGGTCATGCCACTAACTATAAGCCTTTAAGCCGCCCTAATAATTAATTTAACTGACGCGACAATCAAATTTGGCAAGATGCCATATGGAAAATCAAGTCAATCATATGATGCCATATGGACAATCAAATCAATCACACAGGTACTATAGAAACAAAAGAACAATATATGTCATACAAATGTGTTGCATCAATGAACAAGAAAAGATAACAAGCTCTGTAAAGGGCATCAAGATGACCAAACTAAGAAAGAGAAATTATCTACACTTGTAGCCTACTTCGCTATCATACCAAGCCATAACTTAAATGAAATTTTTGTTCAAAGTAATTCTAGCATTGGCATAAAAGATACTTGACCTGGACAAAGCACATTCAAGTCAACAAAGTTAGCATTACCATGCACCTATGAGCATACCTTGACAACTCCAGTGTTGCTGGGAATGATGTTGAAGGAAGTAGCTCTTCCGCCCCTCTAATCCTTACTTGATGGACCATCAATAGTTTTTTAAGTAGCTGAATTGCAAAGACAAGTAATGCTTAATTTTCAATTTCATATTTTAGTAGGGGCAAATTGCATCATGCTACTTAAACATCTTCTAGTTGATGCAATGGATAGTGGTCATAAGGCCCTCAACAATTCCAAACTTGACATGGATAACTTGCCTATGGACAAAGATCAAATTAACCAAGACCAAAACAACTCAATCCTACTCCAACATGGATGAGTATTTTTGACCACATGACCCATGTAACCATTACCTAGAATTACCTTGGCCAAGGGAGCAAGGCAGTTGGTAGAACAACTAACATTATAAACAATGTCAATATCCAACTTGTAATCCTTCTCATTGATGTGCATGACAAACATAGGTGCATCTTTGTTTAGGGCCAAGATAATAACCTTCTTTTTTTCACCTTAAACAAATAACACAATCAAGGTTTTCAACTTTAAAGTCTCAAACTCTAAACAATCATAAGCCCTCAAATCCAAAATCAACCACCAACATAATAACCCATAAGGAATGTAGTGTTTTGAATCTTTTGGAATCCCCCTTAGATCACTAGCATGTTCCCATCACTACAACTCTCACGTAAATCCAAAAAAAAAAAAATTCTAATCTATGCAATTTTGAGACCATTCACCTAACCCTCATAATCCAAAGTTCAAGTTCATGCTTACCAAATGAAGTTTTCCATCCCAAAATAAATAAATGTAAAATCTTTCAAATTAGAATTAGACCTTAAAGTGTGTTGTTGCCTTGTCCTTGTCAATGAAAAAAAAATGTAAAGGGCATGTTTCTATTCGATAAGGGAACCCTTTAATACAAACCCATCAATGAGAAAATTGCAAAACAAATGAAAAGGAAAATGTTAAGGAAATAGAAATGGTTGACCATCAAAGAAAGAACAAGGAGGAGAAGAAGAATAAAGGGAAGAATGAAGGAAGATGCAGATGCGGTAAGCAAAGGAATTGAGAAATGGGCCTTGTGGGTGGGTAGGTGGGTGTGAATATAGGTGAATCAAAAATTGAGGCACATGAGACTATGAGGAAATTAGTTTTCTTTACAAGCTATAAAGAGTAAAGTAGTGGCATTAGGGGTAACATTTGTGGAAAAAAACAAATTATTTTTTGACAAAAAAACAAACAATTTTTCAATAAGCAATTTCATCCAAGTCAAATCAAAACAAAATCATCCCTCATAGTCTAATCCAAATACTACCCAAAAAGGCCTAGTTCAAGCACTCAGTATCTTGGATTTGTTTATTATAAAAAGAAAACATAAATGTAACACAAAAAAATTATAATAAAGAAAAGAAAATTGACAAATTCCTTAAAATATGAGATCTAAAACAAATTATCTATAAACTTGAATGAAATCCCAAAAAAAAAAAAAGGACAAGACAAAAATGGTCACGGAGAGAATTTACTTATATGTGATAAAGATTGCACTTTACCCATAATATATAGAGTCTTCAACTGATGAAAGATGGACAAGCAAAATTTGAATTTGAGATAAAGAAGCAAAGTGGAAAATCTCACTTTAAATTTGATAGTTTCTAATCCTCTCTAAATTTGAATAATTTAAAGGGGAGTAGAATCAGTTTTACATGGTCCATTTCCATTGTCACTAAGATGACAATATATTTAGTTTGCGTTTATTTAATTTTCAAAAGGAATAAGTAGTGATTCGAGATTGTTGTTGTATCCTTTTATTTTAAAAACAAAAAGATTAGGTAGTAGTTCAAGACCATTGCCTCATTCCTTTTTTTTTTTTTCAAAAGGAATAGACCGCAATTTAAGACCACTATCATATCTATTTATTTTTAAAAAGAAAAAGATAAGGTAGTAGTTTTAGATTGCTACCTCATTCCATTTTTTTTCTTTCTAAAAAACAAGCAGTAGTGCCTTATCCTTTTATTTTCAAAAAAGGATAGGCAACAATTTAAGACCACTATCCTATCCCTTTATTTTTCAAAAGGAATAAGTAATAGTTTAAGATCACTACTTTATCCTTTTAAAAAAAAATAATAAATTAGGCTAGACTCTTGTCTTATTCCTTTCTTAGAGAAAAAATAGGTAGTGGTTCAAGTCACTATTTAAACATTTATAACCACTAATTTTTCCTAAGAAAATACAACAATTTTAAATTGCTATTGCATAACAGCAGTCTAAAGTAAACTATTGCCATAAATTATCAAAATATATTTACACAGTGGTTATAAGTGCTACTTTAGAGGTTATAGGCAATGATTTATATTCATTGTGTAACAACTGTTGTCGCAGTCCATTTATTTGGCAGTGTTCTAAGCTAAAGATGAAATAGTCTAGCTGAACCAAAATAATTCATGGCCACCTTAATTTGCTATCTCATTGCAAAATGATAGTAGTCCCATAAACCATTCAATGTTATGCTTCTTATCTGCCAAAATTGGTTCATGCACACTAGTGCACTTGCCTTCTAGTTAAAAGCAACATGGACAAATTTATGGCATTGAAAGTAACTTTTAACAGTGGATATCCCTACTTTGCACTCCTTTTAGGACAAGCAATAACACAAATTACATGAAATTTAGTTGGAGCAAAATATTTTTAGATGGATGGATTAAATAAAAGATATTTTTAGCACATTTCATTTTCTTATTATAAGATTTAAGAAAAAATTCAATATACCTAGTATCATTTTATTTTTAGAAAAAAAATATTTCTGTCACTTAACTACTTTACTTTCATAAAGAGCTCATTTCTTTTACTTGGCCATGTGACCAACCATGAGGGCTGGGCCTTCAAAGGTGGTTCAGTAAAATGGTCAACAATTTATAGATAGACTCAGTTCACTAATATGACCATGGACTCAAATTGTACAACTTTTTTGGGTCCATATGCATCGGTCCACATAAAGATTTCTTGGGAAGATATTACAGGATGAGAAAATTAAGTGAGCTAGGATTCATTGCTGGAATGTTGCAGCATGTTCACAACTATTTTGAAGGCACTTGGTCTTGTCAATTTTGACAAGGCCTTAGGATTCCTATCTGGTTGTTTTCCTTTAGAAATTTGATACATTTGGAGAGAATTTTCTGCAGCAAAAAGAAGAAGAAGAAGAAGAAGAGGAGGAAGAGGAGGAGGAGGAAGAAGAAGAAACAAGATTTCATGAAACATCCTTATTTGGAGTCTACAAGAGTTGAAAGGATAACACAAATATGCTCTTTTGATGGCAAGCATTTTTGCCTACAAGTGTACTTGCCTCCAAGGTATATAAATGAATCTTGGGTTTGAAAATCATAACATTAATATAAACGATTTATGAATTTGATATCATGCGTGGAAAAGAACTCATAGGTATGTAAATGATACTATGCACATTGATGCAAGTATACATCATCTCCTAAAAAGATTAAGAGATAGGGTACAAGATAGGCATTATTGTAAAATACAACAATTATAAATATTTTACTAAACTTTGCATCTTTCAAAGATATAACTTGAAAAGTTATTATGTTAGTCTATCTTACTAAATTATACAAACACAAATAATACTTGATGCAAGTACTACAATATAAAAATGTTAACTTTTTATTACTAAAAATTTGTTTAATAGTATGTTTGTAAGAAAGAAAAAATTAAGAAGTATAATTTTTGAAAATGTTAAAAATATTTTTATATGTGTCTAATATATTTGTAATACCTTAATTTGAAATATTTGATACAAATGTATAGATATTTTTATAAACATATTGTCATATGTCCAAAATGTGTTTAAAATGTGTCAAATGAATATCACAACAAATTATGTATCCAAGAGGAACGCTCTTCTTCTTTTTAGATGTATAGGTTCCATTGATGATTTTGTGTTGTGTGCATGAACATTAAGTTAAGTCCCTATACCCTATCATGATTATACATGTAGTTCATTTGCTCTAAAGTTAAACTTTTCTTAAATTAAATTATTGCAAAGTCTTTTTATATACTTTATGCTTGATGAGAAAATTATGGGATAAAAATGGAAATCTTAATGCTATCACCAAATTAGCGATTTTTTATACTAACAAAAAACTAATTAAACAGCTTTCAAACAAGACTTGCTAACAAATACCAAATTTTTAAGGCCACTTAGAATATATTCATGCGTAAAAATTTAGTCAAAGATTTGTCTCCCAATATAATAAATATTATTGATAGTGTCATTTTCTAAGTCGATGTTAAAGTCTTCATTAAGAGTTCGTTAGGCAATGAGCTATATAGAGTAGCAATCCATGCATCTCATAAAATATCATTTCCCCAATACTTTACTAAGGTTATATAAACTTGTTTGGGTTGATGATAGATGCAGGCTAATATATTTCACCATCATGGCCATTTATTCTATGTATTTATTTTTTTATTATATAGTTACAATTAATAATGTGAATTACAAAAGTGCATAAACAATGACTATAATATAATGTAAATGAGCATTTGAGATGTGTCAAATTTTTCCCTTAAGCAATTTACAAGTTCAAATTCTTAACAATAGACATCATCTTAGGGCTGGCTAAGATGATTGTTGCAATTTAATTCATTTAGTGGCCGTATTATGACTTCCCCACCTTACTTTATTGATTAGTTCATATATTTATAGTAACTTATAAAACAAGAGAAACCAAAAAGA
Source organism: Rhizophora apiculata (assembly GCA_037832385.1). Classification (NCBI taxonomy): domain Eukaryota; kingdom Viridiplantae; phylum Streptophyta; class Magnoliopsida; order Malpighiales; family Rhizophoraceae; genus Rhizophora; species Rhizophora apiculata. The sequence goes on along the minus strand of CM075434.1, from coordinate 12,495,686 downwards.
GCAAATGTATGCCACTGGTATATCTTTGATTTGCATATAGTCCACACTTTGTTTTTATAGTGTTAGGTATATTTTCATTATGATATACATATAAAATAATATTTTTATTCACTTCAGTTAAGCACAATCTTTTAAAATTAAGAATCGTAACTAGATTGAAAAAAAAAAATCAATTTATGCTTGTTCCATTAACCAATTATAAAGTTTGGTTTTATTAAATGAAATTTCAATTTGATTTGGTAGAATTTAATTGGTTAAATGAATTTTTTAAATTTTTCAAACACTCTTAATTGATGCTGGAAAGTGTGATGGTTGTAACAATTATTTTTGCACGAGTGTACTTGGAGGATGGTTGTTGTGCTTGAAAAAGCTTAATATTAATATATATAATGAAGATTGTTTAACAATTAAGGTAATTATATTTCAATAACATTAAAATTTTTTTATGTTGATTGATTGTTAAAATTTTTATTAATTAATTTATAAAATTTTACTTTAATTATAATTAAATTTATATATTTGTGCTATTTTCAAACACAACAATGGATATTTACAAGGACAATGATGGCTATACAAAGTCCTATATTGTTAGAGATTGTGTTGCCTCATTACCCAAGAATCCTCTTCCCCTTTAAGTTTTAGTTATCTTAGCCATAAGTGGAAACAAGCTAAAAGGACATTTATAAACAAATCATAAATAAATTGTAGATCTTTATTTAGTGAAAGGGTTTACCTTGGGTTCCATCTTTTATAGCAAAATTACAAGAATTATGTATCAATGTATGCATTGTACTATCTTTATTTGGATCACAAAGTTGTGTGGGTGATATGATGAACTTTATGAGTAAAAGTAAGTTTATTAGCATGTTTCTTTCATATCCATCTAGCTCTGCTTGTGCAAGACCTTTGAACATGAATATTTAAAAATGTGAAATGAAAATCAATCTAGCATGGTTATTTAATTTCACCTATTATTTCTAAAATAAGAAATGCAAATGTTTACATCAAGAACAAAATAGAATATTATCTTATAAAATATCAAGTTGATTGAATTTTATTTCAACTAATAAAATAATTTCATCTATTATTTATAGATTGAACATTTTGAGCTACAAATGAAGATACTTTTCTAGTAAAAGTTCACAATGTCTTTGATATATAAACATAAATGTTTACTAATTTGAAAATGAAACTTAATTTAGTATGTGTTATTTAATTTCACTTATTATTTTTGAAGTGGGAAATGTAATATATTTGTAAAAAATAATGTAGCTTTTTGATATGGAACCTAAAGAGCCCTTTTATGTCCCTGTGTCACCCAACCGGTCCTTGTAATTAGATCATGTTTTTATAAGAGACAAAAGAAAAGTAATAGGATAAAGAAATAAGGTATCTAAAACCTTTAAATTGGAAGAGACTAAACTTATATTTAAATTACCCTTGAAGAATATTAGGCATTAATGCCTCGTGTGTGTTACGTAGAAGGGCACTAGTTATTTAAACATGTGACACATAGTAAATTATTAAATTGATAAATATTTTTATTATAATTTTTACGAATAATAATTATAAAAATTAAATATTAGTTAAAATAATTTATTCAAAATAATTTTATAATTATTATATAAATAGTTATGTCCTAACAATAGTTTTGTAACTATTACATTAACATTTGTGTCTCAAAACAATTTATAATTACAACATAAATAGGTGGTGCGTTCTTCTAGTTATTTAAAAAAAAAAAAATCATTGTCTTTGGTCTTACATTAACAAATAATGAAGATGAGTTTAAAAGAAATTCTACAAATCACAAACTCAAATGGAAAAAACAACTTGATTTTAAAAGCATATTTTATTTTAAAAAGTTATATAATATCTATTACAAATTAATAAAAATAAATTTTATTTTATAAAAAATAATATTTACATATAATTTAAATTATTAAATAATTTTTAAATCATCAATTTTTTTATTACAAGACTTTTAGTAATATTCTCCATTGCCATAAGGCCAAATGCTACAACGAGGCATGTGAGTGGACATCCAATTTCCCTATGATGGTTGGGGCTTTATAGATCATCTCATAAATGACAATTTTACATGAAATAATTAGTTTGAATAATAATTGTAATATTATTGATTAAATTTTGAAGTATTACAATAAATAAATATTTTTACATCTAATTTTTGAATTGTAATTTAGGTTATAGAATAAATTTACAAATTTTAACTTAATAAATTATAGTTGCAAATTTGAAGTTTGAGCAAAAGAGGGTCATGTTGCTTTTGCCCTCAAACGTTTCTTGAAGCAATATGGTTTACGGGAAGAAGATGAGATTAAATTTCTTCGCTAAGGGATTGCATATTTATGGAAAGATATCGATGAAGAGTACATGGCTTTAATGGGATTCCGTTGTCTCATTTCTCAATAAGCCTCTGCATCATTCCCCTTTTCCCGGTGAGGAGACGATTGTGTGGTTGTGGTTCCACGAATATCACTGACACCGCTTTCTTCTTTTCTCCCAGTGATTGTACGATTATGTCCACGAAGGGGGGTCATTGTATTCTCATTTCAATCAATCTTCCCATAACATCATATAAATATCCATCGAATCAATAATTGGACGAGTCCTCGGTGATAAAGGTGTTTACAATTTTATTCACCAAATTATATTATAAAAATTAAAATTAAATTAATAATTTTAATTAATATTTTTATTAATAAATTTTAAAAATTTTAATTTAAATATTTTAAAAAATATTTATATAAATTTATTAACAAAATTTATAATTATTATATATATATATATAAATAAGTAATTATTAAAAATATAATAATATTTTATTTTTTATTTTAATAATTATCTTAAAAATATATTTTTTTATATTATTAAAATAAAAAAATATATATATAATAATATTTCAATTTAATTCAAGTACACACAATTTTATAAAATCAAAATTTGTAATTAGATTAAAAAAAATTAATTTATATCAATTTAATTAATTAATTTTAGACATTAATTTTGTTAATTGAAATTTTAATTTGATTTAAATACATTTTATTGATTAAATGAAATTCTCTACATTTTTGAATACTCTTAATTGATGTTAGCACGCATGATGGTTGTAATAATTTTTTTTTGTACAAGTGTATTTGGTGGATAGCAATCATTCTAAAAAAAGATGAATATTTTTATTAATTAAAAAAATAAATTAAATTGTATTGAATGTACAATTAGCCAATTTGATTTTATAGCTAATTAACTAAAATGATGATGAGTTGAACTAAATATTTATATAATTAATTTTAGTTTTTGAGTAGCAAAACGAATAAAACTCAATCAAAAATCATGTGCAAAAACCATTTCATTTTTCCTAACCCAGTAACCTAGCTATTTTGCCTTTTATATCATCCTACGAGCCTTTGATGTTAAAATTCAATTAAGCTAATTGGTTTTTAACTTAAGGTTCCTTTATTTGTTGAAAAATAACTTTATATAAGATATTTTTTGGAAGATATTTTTTTAAATAATTTTATTATTTGGAATATCTCTAAAAATATTTTTGACTATTTTTTAAATTATAATTTTAATGTGCTTGTTATATTTATTTATTTATTTTTAATATAACTTATAATTTTATATCATATAAATTTATTTTATTATTTTTATTTTAAGTAAACGTTACTTTTTATATAATATAAAATTATTAATAAATTATACTTATAAAAAATAAATTAGAATTAAAATTTCTATTTAATCAATCAACTAATGAGATATTAGATATAATTAATATTATATCAGTGATTTTTAAAGTAATATTTTTTGAGTAAAAAATATTACAAGTATTATTGTAAAAAAAAAAATATTAAGAATTGAGTGGCAGTCGATGTACATGGGATTCCATGCAATGAGATATATTGAATACACATTGTAAATTTCCTAATATTTTTTTATTTAGACATATGATACATAGTAATTTATTAAATTAATCAAAATTTTTATTTTTATAAATAATAATTATAATAATTAATTATCAATTAAAATAATTCATTAAATTAATTTTATAATTATTACATAAAAAATAGTATTTTAAAATAATTCAATTATATTCTAAAACAGTTTATAATTGTAAAATAAATTATTGTGTTTTTCTAATTGTTAAAAAAAAAAATAATCTCTATTTTTACATTAAAAAATAAAAAAAAATTTAAAAATAATTTTATAAATTATAAATTTTTAAAAAACTTAATTTTTGATATTTTTTTATTTTATTTTTTAAAAAAATTTACATAATTTCTATTATAAATAAATAAATAATATTTATATAAAATTTAGTGCGATTAACTAATTTTGAATGATTTAATTTCCTATTACAAAACTTTTACCCTCATCCTTTGTTAGTATGGGGCCAATCGTTGCAACGGAGGCATGTGAATTGGTATCCAATTTCTCGGTTAGAGTTTCATCAATCCTTTGCAATATGGTTTATCCAAAGGAGATGAGATTAAATTTCTTCGCCGAGGGATTGCATATTTATGGAAAGATACAAATGAAGAGTGCTCGCCTTTAATGGGATTCCGTTGTCCCATTTCTCAAGAAACCTCTGCCTCATTATCCCGGAGAGGAGACGATTCTGTGATTGTGGGTCCACGAATTCCTGTCTTCTCCTAATAATTGTACGACTATATCCACAAAAAGCGGAAACACTGTCTTCTCATTTCAATCAATCATCTCATGACATCGTATAAATAGCTGTTCAATCAATAATTCGATGAATCGTTTCTATAAACATGTTTACAATTATTTTCACCTCATTAAAGTATAAAATTAAAATTAAAATAAAATTTTTAATTAATAATTTTAATAAAATTTTTTTTAAATTTTAATTTAAATATTTAAAAAAATTTATATATATATATTAACAAAAATTTATAATCATTATATATATGTATATATAATTATTAAAAATATAATAATATTTTATTATTTATTAATAATATAATTATGTATAAGATAAAGTAGAACTGAAATTTAAACATTTACGTATGACTTGCTTAACTAAACGTTAGTTCACAAAAGAGTCATCCCATCTCAGTTCACCAATACGAAGCCTATCGTCAATGGTACTCTTGACGCTCTCAAGCTCTTCTACCCTTTTTTCGATGCTCCACTTTCAATCCCTCCAAAAAAAATAAAATAAAATTACATTTGGGATACAAAATCGCCAAGTTGGTTTATATTCCACAGCGGGCAAGGAAGCAATGAACTGAAAAAAGTTTCCTTCATGCATAAAAAATTTGAAGCGGCAAAACAAAAAATGATGCTATAGCACTAGAATTTTCCAATTGTCTTTGCTGTTGTCACTATTTCATCTATGATAGATATTATTATATCAACATTGTATCAGGTCTGTCCTGTTTTGAGATTCAAAAAATAGGTTGAGTTTCGGCTATTTTGTTTGGTAATTGAAACCAAATAGAACATTTTGGTTAACCAAGATAATCAGCTTAGATTTCAACTTTACAAAACCGAAACATTTGGCTTGTTTCACATTTTTTCATGTTTGGTTCAATTAATAAAACCATGGACAAGCCTAGTGGAAAGGGGTGTTGAACGGGTTGGTCAAGTGGGTTTGAGTTGGGGTCTTTTGTTTTCGGGGAATTTACAAGTTAGACTAAACTAGACTGGCCAGTTGGATTGGTTTAATAGTAAATTGTGTAAATCATCAATTTGCTTCAATTTTAAAAATCAAATATATTAAAACAGTAAACTCTAGAAAGTCAATTAAAAAAATAAGAAAAATCACTACAGTTTGTGATCAAATCAGTTTTAAATTATATTTTTATTTTAAATTTAATTCATATTTGAAATTAAATTATATATTTTATTAAAATTTTTAATTTAGTCATAAAACTAAAAATTTATTTTACAATTAAGTTTTTCTATAGTTTTTTTTTTCTGTTAAAAATATTTAAAGTTAATTATTGAAAATAATTTTTAATGAAAATTTATCATATATAATTTATTTCTAATTACTTTTATAAATATAAATTTTATTATCAAATATTAGTTGTACCTATTCAAGCTCTTGCTACACCATATTTGGTTTTCAAACATTATATTTGGGCAATACCCTACAGCCTATTCCACTAAGTGGGCCTATAAACATGGTCTTAAATGAACTTTACACACTAGCAAGTAGAGAAAGAAGGAAGACTTTGGTAGACCAAATGCTTACCAAGGTAGGATGTAAGGCATTATATTGCTATATACTCTAAAGATGAGTCATATGATGAAACCCTATTGAAGTTTGCAAAATTAGACATCAACATTGTACAAAAAGTACATTAGGAAGAGCTAAAGAGCATCATAAAGTAAGTCTAAAATTTTTGAAGTATAGCACTCTAGGTTTTGGCTTGTTATTTTTCTAAGTGGAGTTCTAAGTCAAAGTGACTTGTGTGCCAGGCAGTGGAAAAATTTGGATGTCCCAACAAAGTTTCCGTATACACGAGACAGAGTTATAGAGTGCTATTTTTGGATAATGGGGATCTATCTTATGCCCCAATATTCCTTTGGTAGACAGATCTTCACAAAAATTATTGGCACAACATCTATTCTAGATGATATGTATGACAATTATGGTACGAGGAAAGAACTCGAGCTCCTTATTGAAGCCATTCAAAGGTTATTTTCCTCCATCCATTTCACTAATGATTTATATTTATTTGTAACTATGCCTTTCAAATTTTAGTAGACCCCAATAAAATTTGGACTTGGTTAAGTTTTAATTAAGCTAGCTTAGCTTAGGCAATCTATTTTTATGGTTGGTTGAGTTCAGGGTTTGCAATTGGTATTAAAGAGGTTAAGGGGTTGACAATTGTATGATCATTAGTCCATTTGGCCATTATAATTTGACTTTTCTACTTTGCTAATTCAAATTCACTTATGAGGCATTCACTTCTATTATATAGTCTTAACATCACCACAAAGAAAAGAAATAGAAAACATACATATTCAATTTATGCCCCTTACACAAAAAAAAAAAAAAAAAATCTTAACATCACTAATTTTCATTTATATTTCATGTCTTCACACAATTTATCTTCATCAAACGCTATAATATCTCTTATAGAAGAATCCATAGAGAAGCTTAAAGAGATGTTTCTTGTTCATGTGAAATCACACTTAAGAGATAATGCCTCTAAGTGTACTAGAAAGTAGAAATAATAAAGAAAATATCTTAGAGGCATAGATTGTAACTATGTGCATCTATAACTAAAAGTGCAAATTTGTATTTGGATGAGACTGATTATATAGTTTGGATTTCTAATGGGTGAGGCTATCTTGTGGTACAATTGGTTTGAAATTTGACTAAAATTTTGACTTAGGCTAATTTTACTAAACATTTTCTTATTCATTTTAGGCTTTTAGAATATCAAAATGTATATGGAGAACTTGCTAAAATATGTCATATATCAATAGTCCAAGAGTACTAGAGTTATTTTGAATAACTTATCAATTGTGTTAAAGATTATTTTGAAAGATAATTGATGGGTATGTTGATTGAAAGACTTGTTCTTGCAATTTGACGTGAAGTCAAAGCTCACCAACCATAAACAATGGTAGCCACTATCCCTTGTGCATGATTTAAAGAAGAGAAATTGACTTTTAAAATTCATTATACAATTGTTAAAGGAGTTAACAAATATTTTGAAAACAATATTGCTTTTATTTTTGCTACTGCCAAATGCATAATGTAAGAGAAGTTAAAATAATGATCATTAAAGAAATTGTATTAACATTATGATGAGAAGAGGCATAAGGAGCATCATTGTAAGTAAAGAAAATTTTTGATAGTTGAACTAGTAAAGAAAATTGTTAAGGTGTAGGATGAAAATTCATATTTAGATCATGATGAATGGAAAACTACACATAATTTTATAATATTTATGTTTCATGCCTTTGCTAGTTATCCAATCTGCAAACCAAGAAGATTGATAAGTCCCTTAAATAACAATTAGTCACTATATTAGTTTATTTAGGCAGCATTAACAATTTCATGGATGAAAAAATTATCAAAAAACTTAATTTTTCACTAAAAGATTGTGACAAGTTTTAAGTGAAGATTACAAATGGTGGAAACTTAATATGTTAGAATAAATGCACAAGGGTAAAACTCTCATAGCAAAGTTAGCTAATTTATTCTAATATATTTTCTTTATTGTTAAAGGACCATGAAATTGTTTTTGGTATTGATTAGTTGCAAATTTTGAGACATTTTTTCAAAATTTTCCAAATTAATAATAAAATTTCCATTAAATGAGCACATAGTAGTGGTAAAATCAATACAATCAATAGACATCATTTATAGAGAGCTCTATGTTAAGTAAGTTAAAGAAAATAATTGATTGAAACAAGATTCTTACTATTAAGGATGCTACCTTCTTATCTTTTATGGAGCCACTTTTGCAATTTATTTCTAGTTATTGTGAAAGGTGAGAAAATGATACAATTAACTAATTAGTGGGATGATTATTCAATATGTTATTTAATATTTTCTACATTTTAATAAGAATCATTTAAGGAGTAAAATGAGAGTTTCATTTTTTTTCCATATCAAGTATTTTGCTCAACTTTTAAGTTGAAATCACACGCTTATAAATATATGTCATGATATGACCTTTACTTAAGCAATCAAATATAATTAAGATTTTTTAACATTTTAGAAGTTGATCTATTTTTAAAAACTATTAGAGGTTAATTTCTTTAAAAAGATAGATATTTTTATTTTTTGCAATTATTTTTCTTTAATACCCATCTAATATTTTATATCTCATATTAGTCAAATTTATATTATCCTCAATGTAAACTTACAGTTTGATTCAATAGAACTTTATTGAGAGAGGAAAATAAGGGAAAAGAAAGTGAGAGGAATGAAAAGTAAAGGAGTGAAAAAAATTTTATCCTCTCTGAGTTTAGGAAAGAGTGATGTAAAAAAGGAAAATTATAAACTTTTTAAATGAAAAAGAGTAAAAACTAAGAGAAAGAAAATAATATGTATTGTAATAATAATTTTTTCGTTTAGGTTCTAAATACTAATTATTAATGTAAAATTTAAAAATAAAATGTATAAAATATGTGTGTAAATATAATTTAACTAGTGATTTGAATAATTTTTATGGCTTGAATTTTTTATTTTTTTTTAATTGAGTTAGACACCATCTCTTACTTCTTTGTCCTAGTATTATTGCAATTATTAGAAGTAACTAAGGTTAATGTCTTCATAAAATATTTAAAGGAAACCAATTGTTTTCCCTCTAATTACTTGCTTTGCAAACACAAATATTTAATTTTCTCATATTGTATTTTCTCTCTCCTACACACGTTTCCCTCCTCCCAAGCACATATAGCTTTAAGAAAGTTAGGACTTTTGCTAAATAACCAATCTAATGGAGATGCAGTTGATTTTTCATCTTATTGGATTACATTAATTGATTATTTTCTTGCAATTATTACTTTGGTACTTCAAATTCATTTCTTTACATTTTCCACACATGACCAATTTTCTTTTGGATAAATTTCTCAATGCAAGTACATTCTCATATAACATTACATAGAAAAGAAAGTTAATTATTTAATAATTAAGAGAATTATTAGATATTACAATAATTTGAGGCAATTCTTGTAAACACATTAGGTATGTATAGAAGTTATGTGTAATGAACTTTTTCACCAAGTTGCCACTATACATATCACCCAAAAGTGCTTGCATTTTAAGTCCTTAACACAATGCTTAGTGTTGGCAACAAGCAAAATAATACTTCTTCAAATTGAAAAATATATAGATAGACAATGGCCTTTAAAGATCAAGCTATTCAAAGAGCTAAAGTCTATTGTGTGGCAAAATTCCCTCCTCTTGTTCACAGTGAATTCTTTATGAAGCAAATGCCCTATAATAATGAAGAAGTAAATCATTTAGAAATTTTCAATTTTTTTTCTCTTAAAAATATGCTTTACCTATTACTAAATTAAAGTGTCACTAATTAAGTTTATGAATCAATGTTGCATTAGAATTCTACACAAAATCTTGAAATTAAAGATAACCTACTGATTAATTCTTCCAAGAGATCATTGACTCTTTGGTTTTTGACTTATAAGACAATAAGGCTACATTGTTCATCTCTTTCACCTAGAGAATGACCATAGTCATGCATATAGGAGCAAAAACTTATTGCAACAAATTTTAATTGAGAGTTTAAAACATTTAATTAAATAATAATTTTATTATATTAATGAATATTTTTGTTTTAACTTTATTTTTTTATGAATATAACTTACTCATTATCTTATACCATATAATAAATAGAATCTACTTAAAATAAAAATAAAATAATAAAATAATTTTTATAGTGTAAGATTATAAGTAAGTTATATTTATAAAAAAGATGAATAAACTAAGTATTTAGATGAAATAATAATTACAATGAAAATAATGATACATTCTTCTAGCAAACTAATTTGATTGGTATTTCATGACTTTTTAGTGGCATATTAGCTTGAAAGAAGAGTTTCCAAATTACATGAAGGTAACTTTTCATATGGTCTTAGACTCATATGTTGGAGTTAAGGAGGAAGTAAGTAGGCTACCTTGATCCAAATAATCAAGTTTGGTTGAGAGAAAATAAGAAAAAAGGATTTGAAAGCTCTTTTCTTCATCTAGCAAGTAGTGCACAACAATATTTTTTGCAAGATTGCTATTCTCAGCATCTTAACCATTAATCCCAATATTCAACGGAGAAGAGTATGAATTTTGGAATATTAAGATGAAGACTTTGTTTAAGTCTTAAGAACTACAAGACTTGGTTAAGCAAGGCTACCTCAATCTAAATGATGAAGTTTGGTTTAGAGAAAACAAGAACAAGGATTCAAAAGCTCTCTTCTTCATCTAGTAAGTAGTGCACAATAATATTTTCTGTAGGATTGTTATAGCAAACACCTCCAAAGAGGCATAATAGATTCTAAAGAAGGAATTTCATGGTGACTTAAAAGTGACTGTGGTGAAGCTTTAGCTCTTTTAATGTGACTTTGAGACTACGTCAATGAGACATGATAAGTTTGCTTGAGAATTTCTCTCGTGGGTATTAGCCATTGTAAGTCAGATAAAAACATATGGTAAGAGATATTTTGGCCAAACTATTATTGTGAAAGTTTTAAAGAGTTTAACCTTAAAATTTGATCATATAGTTGCAACAATAAAGGAATCTAAGGACTTATCTATATTTTCATTTGATGGGTTAATGGGTTCTTAACAAGCTCATTAAGCCAAGTTGAATAGAGAGTGGAGCATGTAGAAGAAAAGGTGCTCTAAGTGAAGGGGGAAATTCTAAATTTGTAGGAAAATATTGATTCATATGAAGAACTATAATTAATTAGTACAAGAGGTTGAGATAGGAAAGGTTTTCACAAATAGGGACATTTTAGAGAAGGATGGCAACAACAATCCATTTAATGCCATTATTGTAAAAGATACAACATATCAAGGTAAAATGTTGAAGAAGAGCAAATTAGGCAAATTATGTTGTAAATGTAGATAAGGGAGATAAAGAGGAGATTAAATTGTTTATGGCAAAGTGTGAAGCCACATAAGAGATAGAAAACCTTTGGTTTTTGGATAAAGGATGCTCTAATCATATGATAGGTATACGCTAATTATTCAAAAACATTGATGACACATACAAGATGAAAGTCAAGCTAAGTGATGATAAGCAAATACAGGTTGAGGGTAAAAGAATTATGGTGATGGGTAATTTGAATGGAGTACATGGGAAGGAGGAATCAAAGATGTGACAATTATGTTATGACCACCTCAATGAAAGAAGCTTGAAGTTATTACAACAAAGAGATATGGTTTAAGGACTTGCTAATATTAAATTCTAGGAGATATGTGAAGCATGTGTTTATAGTAAGCAAAGTAAGAGGCCATTTCCTAAAGGATTAGCTTGGAGAGCACTAGAAAATTTAGATTTGATACACACTAATATATATAGTCATATGAAGACTATTTCTCTTGGAAAAAATAAGTATTTTATGTTATTAATTGATGATTGTAGCCAAAAGAGTTAAGTATATTTCCTACAAGCGAAATTGGAAGCATTTAAGGTTTTTAACAAGTTTAAAACCCTTATGGAAAAGGTGGGGAATTCACATCTTATGAGTTTAATTTGTTCTTTGATGAGAATGGAATACATAGGGAATTAATAGCTCCATGCACACTAAAGTAAAATGGAGTAGCAGAATGAAAGAACAAAACTATAGTTGAAATGGCCAGAAGCATGCTACAAGAAAAGGAGCTTTTAACTCAATTCTAAGGAGAAGTAATTGCAATTGTAGCATATTTGTTGAACTTATCTCCAATAAAAGCAATAGCATATCACATCCCATATAAAGCTTGGATAAGTAAAAGGACTTAGGTAAGCCATTTAAGGATTTTTGGTTGTATTACATTTGCACTTAATGATTCTTAAAAGCATAGCAAACTTGATGAAAATGCTACAAAGTGCATTTTTGTTGGATACTATACAATGTCAAAAACATATAGACTTTATAACATTGTAAATGGCAAAGTGATTATAAGCAGGAATGTCACCTTTAATAAGGAGGATAGATGGAGATGGCATAAGAGGGAAGAAAGTGAAATCCAATTTGACACAAAGGAAGAAACTGAGAAGGAAGCCCCCATGACTAATGGGCAACAGCAAATCCAAACTCCACCAATTTTACCATCTACTTTGAACACCTCAAGTTTTGGAAACTTGAGACATAACAACACTTTAACATCTCCCTTGCTAAGTTCATTTGAAGAAGAGCAGCCATGAAAGTATAGATCCTTAAGGGTTATCTATGAAGCCATGCATGCCATGTATGTTATCGATCCTACAATGTTCAAAGAGGCTATGACAAAAAGAGAGTGGTGTAAGGCGATGGAAGGAGAGTTGGCAACCATTGAAAAGAATGGAACATGGCATCTTATGAAACTTCTTAAAGAAAAGAAAGCTATGGGAGTGAAATAGGTATTTTAAACCGAGTATAATGTTGATGGGAGTATGCAAAAGCATAAAGCAAGATTGGTGGCAAAAGGGTATTCATAATAGTATGGAAATGATTATGATGATACATATTCACCTATAGCAAGGTTTGAAATGGTAAGGACTTTCTTTGTTATCATTGCTCAATTAAATTGGTCAATTTATCAATTTGATGCAAAGTTTGCATTTCTAAATTGAGAATTGGAAAAGGAGGGGTCTATGCCTTGTAGCTTGAAGGGTTTGAAATTCAAGGGAAGAAGGAGTATGTAAACAAATTGAGAAAGATTTTATATGGATTAAAACAAGCTCCTCGAGCTCGATATGGGAATATTGATTCCTATTTTCTACATAATAGATTTGAATGAAGCAAAAGTAAAGCTACTCTTTACATTAAAAGGGAAGGTAACAATTTTCTCTATGTTTATTTATATGTTGATGATATGATATATATGGAATCATCTATAGATCTTGTAAGCAAATTCCCATCAATCATGAAAAATAAGTTTGAAATTTTTGATCTTGGAATGCTTCGCTATTTTCTTAGAATTAAAATAAAATAGGTTGAAGGTAGTGCTTTTATCTCCTAGAAGAAATATATAATTAATCTCTTAAAGAGATTCAATATGCTAAATTCCAAGAGTGCTCCCACACCTATGAATTTGAACGAGAAGCTTTAGGTAAATGATGACTTAGAACCAACAAATGAAAGGCAATTCAAAAATCTTTTTGGAGGATCGATATATTTAACACATTCCAGGCCTAATATTGCATATTTAGTTGGGGTGATATCCAAGTTTATGTATAGCCTAATAAAGCATCATCTTAGAGCTGCTAAGAGAATCTCGTGCTATAGCTGGAATAACAATTTTTGGGATCTGGTATAATGAAGTTTTAGAATTCAAATTACATGGCTTTATTGATAGTGGTTAGGCAAGTAGTGTAGAAGATAAGAAGAGTACTTCAACATTCACCTTTAACCTTGGGTCAGAAGCAATAACCTAGAGTTCAAAGAAGCAAACCATAACTAGCCTATCATCTTTAGAAGCAGAATATATGGCTACAAGAGCTTCAACATGCCAAGCAATTTAGTTAAGAAGAATATTATCTAATCTAAGCCAAGATCAGTTGGGAGTTATAGAAATTTACTATGATAACAAATCAATCATTGTTATGACTAAGAATCCTATGTACCATGGAAGGGCTAAACATATTGCTATAAGTGCACATTTCATACAGGACATGGTAGTAGAAAAAACTATCACTTTAAAGCATTGTAGTACAAAGAAATAGGTGGCAAATACTCTTTTAAAGTCACTGCTTAAAGACAAACATGAATATATGAGGCTATAACTTGAATCAAGAGGGAGTGTTAAAAGTTGATTTAAATTTTGCTACTACTACTATTTATCTCAATCTCCTTTTTTTTTTTTTTTTCTATTGTTGCTGTTTTATCTCTATTTTTTTTTCTCTTTTATCATTAGAGTCATGCACATTTCTTGTTAACAGCCACATGTCTATTAAAATAATTATATTTTATGAGTTTGTTTCATTGTTTATATTGCTTATAAATAGGTAAAGTTTATGCAAAAATAAAGTGTGGTGGTAATATATTTTCTGTCCACCATTGTTAAAAGTTTCTTTTAATGTGAGTTTGTGGTTTTCATGTATCTATTTCAATAAAGGAAGCAATAAACATACTTCTTGCTTTCCCTTTTCTCTTTGTTTACCTAATCGGACTCCGAACTATTAGATTGCATTTCTTGTAGCTATTATATTCACCAATCTTACAGCAAAATTGACTTCAATGAAATGGGTTATTAGTATCATAGATAAAGGAAGATAATTTAACAATGATTATGTACCAACACACGAAGAACACTTGTTAATTTCTACAGATACCTCTGTTCACCTCCTGGATTATGTCATATCAGGATGGATGAAATTGCTTTGAAGGAGGTTTTCAATTGGATCCTCATCAAACCCAAGATTTGGTCTATCGCACTGTTATTGGTAGGCTGAAAGATGACATTTTGTCCCATGAGGTACTGTAAATTTGCCATCACTTAATCATAAAATCTATCTATATATCTATCATAAATTCAAAACATATATGATGGCTCTTAGAGATTGTAATAGAATCATTTCATAGCAGTGTGGCCTTATCGAACAATGTAGAGTGGAGTCAAATGACTTTTGGAGAAGCCAGATCACGCAAGCTTAATCCCTCTAGCCAACACTCATGTTTTTGTTTTTGTTCCTCGATATGATTGCTCCAATCAATTATTTATTTATTTATTTATTTATTGTGTGCCAATCTCCTTCATAAAATTTGCAGTTTGAGCAATCATGGGAAAACGTTGCTTCAGTGGTCAAATGCTATATGAAGCAACATGGTGTGCCAAGGCTGCACGCAAATATTGAGTTAAAGAAACTGTAAGAGGATTTGTGGAAAGCGCTAAATGAGGAGCTTCTCAAACCAACCAGCATTCCACGGATTGTCCTCACTGTTCTTCTCAACTTTGAATGTGTGCCGAAACTCATATATGAGTATGAAGATAGCGTTGCATTCTTTGATCTTGTACTGACAGATATCCTCAGTGCCATGCTGGTTGATCCCATTACTGTTTAATTAAGGATATGATACTTGATTGTTCCCGTTGCCATTACCAAGGATAAATGATCAAGAATGGATGATCAATCTAAGGGAATAAAAGCCTACTGTAGGTCCCGTTGTAAATTGTAATCAATAAAGTCCAAGTTCCCTTGCATGTTAATTGCTTCTGCGGCTTTGGAAGAATATCATGTGATATAATGTAGCCTTGTTATTTACTGCTGCTTTGTACATGCTTTAAAAATATCGTTAGTGGAATTCCTTGCTTTAATAGGCAAATTAATGACCAAAGTTCCATGAATCAACTAAAATTTTGTATTTGCCTCCCCTCCCAAAAGAAATACCTCAGACCAGATAACTATCATGGCCAGCCCTGGAGAATGCGCAAATTCATGGAAATCAAGCAAATTTGATAAACCGACCAACTCAAACTGTTACCAATTAGACCTACTTCTTACTCTCTTGCCAGTCGAATGCAGTTTTAAAGTTAGTCAAACTATCACTAATAGTTTGGTATAAATGTGAGTGGCACTCAGGTCAAAATCTGTGAACTTACAATTAATTTGGTGATTTTGTTAATCTCTTTTAGGCAAAATCACTTCTCGACAGTAATCCATAATCTAATACGTTGAATTATTGCCATTTGATTAGCATAGGCTCTAACGTAAACATAATAAGTAGGCAGACATTTCCTTGAAATTGATAGTCTTTAAAGTAAGGATTTACATTATTAAGGATGATAAGTTATCTAGTATCTTACTCACTGTCTCTAAATTAAGATATATTTTAATTGCTTTCTGATAATTGTTGTCTTTAAAGTGAAGCTTTGAATTTAGTTCAAGTAATTATTTTTTAATCTCTAAAGGGGTCCAAAATATCAAGCTTGTTGTATTTTTTTTTTTTTTTGATTGCTCTCATAATAAAAACTATTTTTACATCATTACTTATTGTCATGAATTCTGTTTATGGGGACACGTTTAATCCTCCAGCCTCCTTAGAATGTAGGTGCTTCTTTCATGTTAGTATACCGTGTACACATTCAAAAATTGAAAGGAGATCCTAATCATGATAATCTTACTAGCTAAACTTGCCATGATTACATTTTAAATCCTCTCGTCACCCTTAGCTGTTGCATATGTAAACTTTTTGGGCTGCCTTGCCCGTCCGGTGGTGCCCAGCACGGCCCATGGGCCACCTAGGAGGCAAGAGCTCTACAATGGAATGAGGCCAAAAAATCTGGGCAAGGCTGAGTTGTCAAGAAAGTGAAAGACATGACATGATCCGTACTTGATTCTTGGGCTTCCGTGTCCTCTTCTAAATAAATAGAATAGCTTAGTGGATCATATCTACAAACCGGTTGCCATCAAGAGCAATTAATACGAATACTTTAAAGGAGGTATTATTCAGTGCTGATTACTCTAATTTCAGCGGATTTGGTTGTCTGCTTATGCTCGTGAGAAAGAAATCAAGTTTGGGTCAAGGGCAAAGAAAAGCATATTTTTGTGTTATGCAAAAGGCATCAAAAGATATAGATTGTGGTGTACTCACCCTAATTTACTTAAATTTATTATCAGTACATATGTGATCTTTGATGAGTCTTGTATGCTCCTAAAAGCAAAGGAGTCCAAATTCAGAAATCGAGACGCAAGAACCTTGTACTAGTCATAGAAAAAGTACATTAAAAAGGTTTCAAAAGGATTTGATATGAAAAATTGCAAGTGTGTGAGCACTCTATTAACGGCTCATTTCAAACCATCTGTAACATAGTCACCTCAAACAAAAGCAGTAATGGAGCAAATGGTCTGCGTTTCATGTAGTAGTGCAGTTGGTAGCGCCATGTATGTTATGATTTGTACTTGTTTCAATATTTTAGTGTTATATTTAGATTCATTAGAAATTCCTAGGAGACAGTAAAATAGATCATAAGATATTTTAGAAGAATTACAAATATCGGTTTGGATTGGGACAAGAATAATGGTGCTGACAATAATATAGTTTGACATGTTGATTTGTTGATTCTAACGGACAGATCTTGATAAGACAAAGACCTTGAGAGGATGTTTTCACTCTTTTTGGTTGTGTCATTAATTAGAAGGGAATTTTATAGTTTATAATTGTCTTATCTACCACACAAACTTAACAAAAGCAGTGAAAAGTTTGGTATGATTGCAAGGTCTCGTTGATGATCAAAGTTTACAAAAAGGCCCTATTAGTGTAAATTGTGACAATTAAAGTACTGTATATTAGATTAAAAATTAAATGTATCATGAGAAAATAAATACCAAATATTATTTTTTTTAATATTATATTAAAAAGATATATTAATAATAAAAATTAATATACTTGATTATTTATAATTATAAATAGTATAATTTATTTTAATAATTAAATTTAAATATTATTTAAATTTAATTTTTATATTTAATAAAAAATTACAAAAATAAATAATTAAAAAATAATTATCTTTATTTTAATATAACTTAAGTGAAGATAGAGATTTATTAACATATGTGACTTGAATTAATATAGTATAAATTAAGCTTCTTCAAGTTGAAAAGACCAAGGCATGGATGTTATCACAACCAAATTAATGCTCGTCGTTTCCTGTTGAAAACCAACTTTAGTTGCTGAAGAAAAAAGGTGAGGCATTAAGGGACCTTGAAGTTGTAAAAAATAAGGAAATTAATTTTTTTTTAATCATTTTGTTGGCAACTTTAATGCCTGGAAGTTGCTAATTTTCTTATCATGTGTCGACAACTTTCCTCATTTTGAGATGTGATTTAAGGCTACTGAGTGTTGAGTGATATAGGGTCTATTTGAATGTAAATTAAACATTGAATTAGATAAATTATTATGCCTATAAATTTTAATGTATTATTATTATTATCTTAATTATTATTTTATTTAAATAATTAATTTATATTCGATAGTTTAGTGAATGTAACGCAACAAAACCTGTATTCAAACAAGGGTCAAGAAATTCTCACGAGGTAAAATCTCTTAGAGAGATTTGGGATCATTAGTAAATGAAAAGAAAGTAACAGGACCTTCCTCCCTCCTTTCCTTGGCAAAAATATTCATAAAGGACTCACAAATTTTCTTTGTTTGATGCAAAAACATTTAAAGAATTCAAAGTCAGTGAAGAAAACTTCAAGGCAAGCTTAGTCGACGATGGCGTGTTAGTGCTAGCTATGCTAAGTTTGTACGAAGCAGGACACCTTGGCATGCACCGACTTCTTCTCCTTATGATTGTGCGAATGATGTCCACAAAAGGAGAACATTGGATTCTCATTTTCCTCACCATATAAACAGCAGTTCAATAAAAAAATCCGATGAGTCCTCGGTAAAAGATATGTTCACCAAATTAAACCATAAAATTTAAATTAAATTTAAAATTTCAGTTAATGATTTTAATAAAAAAATTTTAAATTGTAATTTAAATACTTAAAAATATTTTTGATGTATTTATTAATAAAAATTTATAACTATCATTTTATATATATATATATATATATAAGTGAATAACAAAATTATAATAATATTTTTACTATTTTTTTTAATAGTTGTTTTAAAATATATTTTTTAATATTATTAAAATAAATAATATAATTTTAATAATATTTTAATTCATTTCAATTAAACACAATTTTTAATACAATTTTTTTAAATTAAAAATTATAATTAAATTAAAATAAAAATAATTTACATTTATTTAATTAGCCAATTATATAATTTGATTGAATTAATTAGAATTTAAATTCAATTTGATTGGATTTAATAGATTAAATGAGTTTTTCAAAATTTTCAAACACTCTTATTTGATACCAACAAGTGTAATAGTTGTAACAATTATTTTTGTACAAGTATATCTAGTCAATGGTAATCATACTCAAAAAAGTTGAATATCAATATATACAGTGAAAATTGTTTTATAATTAATATAATTATATTTCAATAGCATTAAAATTGTCTAATGTTAATTCGTTGTTAAAATTTTTATTTGATTATAATTAAATTTATACTAATTGATTTATAAAATTTTACTTTAATTATAATTAAATTTCTATAACTTATAATATTTTCTAACATGAGCAATGAATGTTACTTACAAAGACTGTGATGGTTATACAAACAGAATATTGTTAAAGACTATATTGCCTCATTGCTTAAGAATCCTCTACCTCTTTAAGTTATGGTTACCTTGGCCATGAGTGAGAACAAAGTAAATGAACATATATATACAAATCATACATAAAGTGTTGATCTTTATATAGTGAAAGGGTTTACCTTGAGTTCTATCTTTTATGTAGAATTACAAGAATTATGTAACAATGAATGCATTGTGGTATACAAAAATTATGAATCAATGTATGCATTGTAGTATCTTTATTTGGATTGCAAAGCTATGTGGGTGATATTATGAACATTGTGAGTAAAAATAAGTTCATTAGCATGATTTTATCATATTTATCTAGCTTTGCTTGTGCATGAACTTTGAACATGAATATTTACAAATGTGAAAATGAAAATCAATCTAGCAAAGTGACAAATTTGACTGTCGTATTAGTCAAATTAATTATTAGGTTGGCCTGAAGGCTTATCGCTTGTGGAATGACCCTAATCGTCTCCCAATGAACCAATATATATATATATATATATATATTACTATATGATATGAGACTAATTCCAGTTATTCTTAAATCTTGATAACCTATTCTCGATTTCTAAGGATATAGGAATGTATGTTGCATTGGTTAACCCTAGTCCTAGTCGAGATCTCTCACTAAACGACACTACTCTCCATAAAATCTCTAGATGATCACTTATATTTGACTAACTATGACTCACAAAAAACCCACTATCGTGCAATTATCATGAAATCTAACTAGCTCAAGCACTCAAGTTCACTAACCTAAATAGCAAATCTGCCTATTAATCTCATCCTAAGTGTTATTCAAGTTACCAATCAGTAGCTCTCAAGACACTCCTTAACTCACCCAAAACTAATCAGTATTATCACCTAAGGAATTTCATTAAGTGACCAAATGAGAATAAGGCTAGAATAAGAAAACCAAAATGCATTCATTTAACGATAAAACATGATGTCTAGGTACATGAGTTCAAGAACCCTAAAATTAAAATGATTTACACAATCATGGAACAAAGGAAAAGAGAAAGGCAAAATGAGAAGAATAAGACTATTTCCATTTGTCCTCTCTTTTTTATCAACTTGTGACCATCCATTTTCTATATCTATTCACCACCTCTACATCTTCCTTGCAATACATGCTCCTTTGGCCATTCATGATCCCAAGGTTGCAGCATGTCATGAGGTTATTCTCTCCTTCCCAATGCATTTCATGCTTGCCTTTTCATCTTTCTTGTACTTAATGCTCCTTTGACCAATTTTTGCTTGCCTTGAAACTCTTCCCACCTTGTAGAATGGAGTAGGCCTTAACTTGGACAATAATTCCAAGTGGTTTAGACATGATTCTAGGCCTTGAATTCATATGGTGGAGTTTCATGCCCCAAAACATACAAATCAACCTAATTTCTTACTCTACGGAGGCTTATTGAACTTCACTTATGCATAACTCCATTAAAATAGCCTTATCTTCTTTTATTGTCTTCACAAGAGTTATAGCTCTTTAAGTTACCTTTCCAACGACTCAACTTTTGTAACTAAACTCCTTCTCATTTATGAGATATGGCCAAAATCCAAGTAGTGCATGGCTGATCTGCTCTATCCAGCGCCCCTCTCGTGATCAGAGTTCAATATTTTGCCTTATCTAATTGGTTTGGAATTTGCACATGGTTTCTTTATGGAAGTTGAAGCTCAGCCTCTTAGCTATCCATAGAAATTGGTTTCATTAAAAGAAACCTCCTGCAACCTAAGAAATAGCCAAAGCACATAAACTGCACAAAAATCAAATTTAACCGGGCTTTTTTGATAATTAGGCATATGGATAATTATGTGAGAAATCAATCAAATTACATCATCTAAGCCATCAAACATGCATAAGATATTAAATATGAGGCAAAATATTATGAAAAACTTGGTTGTTATCACTCCCCCACACTTAAATGTTTGCACATCCTTGGGCAAAGCAAAAAAAATTAACTCCAAAGGGTTCCTTAAACTTCTTATCCTATAAATGTTATGTCTATATAAGATGCAACCCTTTCCCAAACATTTCCCACTTCAGATGACTTCCTAGGTCTAAGAATAACTCATCAAAAAACAAACAACCAAACTTGAACAACACCACATATCATGGTTCTCATTCATCCACATCATGAAAATCACATACAAGTTACCATCATATGAGAAATTTCGGCCGAGTGATAGGTCCTCATAGATCCTCTCAAGGATTTAGGGACTTGTTTGCACTCAAAACACACTCCATAGACAACCCACACAACCATATGCTTACAATTATTCTAAATTTCCACCACATAATATAGGTATAATACAAAAATCAAGAGGATTTTCAAGGGTTATAATGGGGCTGCCATGGGCTGTAATGCATTAGGTAGGTAAAAATGAGGGATGAATGGGCTGCAATGTCATTCTAAGGTTGGGAAAACAAAAGGAGTGAAAAAAGATCATTGAAGGAAGAGCTTTTAACCTAAATGTGAAGGTTTCCCACAATGCAAATAATATCAAACAAAATACTTTTCCTACTGTTTTACCTTTCATTTATTACTCGCTCAACTTTTCCAATCATTATGATTTTCCTTTTCCTTTCCTATCAAAAATATACCCAAATGATGATTCTTAGTTGGGTTCTCTTTTTTTTTTTCCTAGATGAATGCTTTTTTTTTTTTGGTATTTTTTTTTTTTACATTTCAAGTGCTTGGTCGAGTACCCACACAATTGCCATCCTTCTGCTACACTTAAATTATGCTTGTCCTTAAGCATATGAAAGAGACTCCCTCACACTTAAATCATAAGCTTTTTCTACAATGTCTAGGGGTGTCAATCAAGAACATGTAATAGTTAAGAATAAACAAGCTTAAGGCTGAATATGGCTAGTAATGGTTATAATTTATAAAGGTTGGCTTATTTAACCCAAACTCAGAAAAAAAAATATGCCTATACTATTTTTATGCATACAAGTGTCATGTGATTTTGATAAAAAAAGGAGAGCAAGTTCTAGTGTGCAAGGTTTTTAGGAGTGGGCACTCATGAAAGAATAATGAGAATGAAATGTGATTAATCCATTCAATTAGGCTCAAATATCTTCACTTGGTTTCCATCTATCAATGTGGCCAAGCAACCCAAAATCTTACTCCTAGCATGCTCAATCCATTATAGGACTCACTCAAACCAATCACTACCTTAGAATATAAGTACATCATTTGTTGTTTAATAGTTTTTCATTGGCCTAAGTCATTAGTTGTCATGGCAACTATCAGAGAAAATTTATTCATAAACATAAATGAAATTATCATACAATTATCCTTATTTAATGCACATAAATACACACAACTAAAAGTAAAGTTAAAAAGGATGGGATTAAAAAGCTTATCAAGGTGTTGGGTAGTGTGCATCTAGCAAGTGTAATTCCTCTCTTAGTGGTTCTTCATGGCTGAGTGCTTCATGGAAATGCTTATGCCTATAGCCATTCACTATGAACCTTCTCTTTGATGTTGGTTTTTCCACCTACATGGTACCATAAGGACATGCATGAGTAACTAGAAGAGGTCCTTCCCAATAAGAACGTAACTTATTTGGCATGAACTTGAGCCTTGAATTGTAGAGAACTTGTTGCTTGGGCTTAAATGTTTTACAATGAATCATTTGGTGATGTAGTCGCTTTGTCCTCTCCTTGTAAATCTAAGCATTTTCATAAGTGTCCATTTGGATCTCCTCAAGCTCTTAAAGTTGTAGCTTCCTTTTAACTCCCACTTAGATTAGATCTAAGTTGCAACACTTAACCGCCTAATATGCATTATGTTCGATTTCCACTGACAGGTGACACACCTTCCCATAGACTATTCGATATTGGGACATATCAATTGGGGTTTTGTAAGCACTGCAATATGCCTATAATGCTTCCTTTAGTTATGTACTCCAATCCTTCTGGTTGGTTGAACCATTTTTTTTTTTTTCATTATGCTCTTAATTGCTCAATTGGAGACCTCGGCTTGGATATTTGTTTGTAGGTGATATGGGGTGGAGATCTTATGGACTATGCAATATTTTTTCAACAAAGCTTCTACTTGTTGATTACAAAATGGGATTCGTAATCTGAGATGATAGCTTATGGAACTTCAAACCTACAAATAAATTGTGAATGGACAAAGCTTGCCACTACTTTAGTTTCATTAGTTTAAATAGCCTTAGCCTTTACCCACTTAAAAACATAATCAATCACCAAAAGAATGTAAATATAATTGAACAAAATTGGGAATGGTCCCATAAAGTTTATACCTGAAACATCACAAAACAATAATGGTTGGTAGGTCATCTCTTGCCTATATGATAAAATCCTAATTTGTTGAAATTAGTCACATGTTTTACAAAAAACATGGGCATTACAAAACAAAGTTGGCCAATAAAGACTTGAATCTAGCGCTTTCCTAGTTGTTTTAAAAGAACCAAAATGGTTGTCTTATGCTCTAGAATAATAGAATCTCAAGATAGACTCATGCTTATACTTAGGCACACATCTCCTAATGATGTTATCACTACAAAATTTTCAAAGGTAAGGATCATCTCAAACATAATATTTGGATTCACTTCAAAACTTGTCCACTTAATGCTTAGAAAAATTAGAGGGAATCATCTTAACAACTAGGAAGTTAACTAAGACAACATACTAAAGAGTGTATTGATGTTGGGATGTACCATGGATTTGTAAGAGGTGCTCATTTGGGAAGTCATCTTGAATGGAAAGGGGTTCTGGACTCCCTTTAATTTGGCTTAGATGAACAACCACCAAATTCTTAGCTTTACTTCTATCCTCAATTTTAAAATTAAACTCTTGGAGTAATAACATCTATTAGATTAATCGTGGCTTTGTGTCGAGCTTTTTCAAGAAATGTTTAATCTTTGCATGATTAGAGAAAACTTCAACTTTCAAATCAAGTAAATAAGATCTAAACTTGTCAAGAGAAAAAAGAAAAACCAAAAGCTCCTTCATTGTTGTTTTATAGTTGGATTGAACGACATTAAGTATGCAAGATGCATAATGGATGACTTATCATTACCCATTAAATCTTTGTGCCAAAATAGCTCCCACTACATTGTTGGATGCATCAAACATTAAATTAAATGGTTGATATTAATTTAGGGCTTGCACAATTGGCGCGGTGGTTAAGGCATGCTTGAGTAGGTCAAAAGCTTCACAATAATCCTTGTCAAACTTGAACTCCATGTCCACCATCAGAAATTTGGTCAATGGGAAGGCTATCTTGTTAAAATTCCTTATAAATCTTCGATAAAACCTTGCATGATGAAGAAAAGATCGAACTTCCTACACACATGTGAGGTAAGATAAATGAGAAATAACTTCAACTTTTGTTGAATTAACTTTAATACCATCTTTGCAAACTACTTGTCTTAACATAATTCCTTACTTAACCATGAAGTGACACTTTTCATAATTAAAAACCAAGTTAGTTTCTGTACACCTCTTAAAGAACTCAAGATAATCTTTCTAAATATTCATCAAAAAAGGAGCCACAAATAATGAAATTACCCATAAAAACTTCTATGCCATCCTTCAAGAAATCAGAGAAATTACTTACCATACAAAGTTGAAAAGTGCTTGAAGCATTGCACAAACCGAATGGCATCTTCCAATAAACATAAGTGCTAGGAGGACATGTGAAAGTAGTCTTCTTTTGATCCTTAAGGGCGATGTGAATCTAAAAGTATCCCATAAAACCATCCAAAAAAACAAAAGTGAGATTTCCTGGACAATCGTTCAAGAATTTGATCAATAAAAGGTAAAGGATAGTGATCCTTTTGCATTGCTTGGTTAAGCCGCCAGTAGTCTATACATACTCGCCAAGAATTTTGCACAAGAGTTGGCAACAATTCACTATTCTCAGTCTTGACTACTGTAACTCTAGATATCTTCGACACCACTTGGACTAAACTTACCTAATCACTATTCGAGATTGGATAAATAATTCTAACTTAAAACAATTGGGACACTTCTTTCTTCACAACATCAAGAATAAGTGGGTTAAGTCTTCGTTATGGTTGCCTTATGAGTTTGGCTCCTTCTTCAAGGAAGATTCTATGCATGCAAATTACTAGACTAATCCCCGTAATGTCCCCAAGTGTCCAACCAATAGCCTTCTTGTGCTCCCGTAAAACTTCAAGCAACTGAGCTTCTTACAACTCATTAAGGCTCCTAGCAATAATCACTAGAAGTTTTCTATTCTCAGCTAGGAATGCATACCTTAGATGCTCTAGAAGAGGCTTGAAATCGAGCTCAGGATGTTGTACAATGGATGGAAGAGGTTTGATCGACTTGCTCTCAATTGTTTCTAATCAAGCCTTCTCTATTATTCTCAGTTCTGATATGTCCATTCCCTGTTGTTTTGCCAATTACGTGACTTGTTCTATTCTCTCAAGGACTCCTCTAAGTGTGCATGAATTGGAGATGCTGCATACATCATTCCCAAGCTGTGCACTATGACAAGGAACTGGACAAGAAGGAGAGAGTGCACTTTCCAAGTTATTTTGATCAACTATGTTTCTACCACTTCTTTCAAGTTGTTATGGGCTGATTGACACTTCTTTCTTTTGTTCAAATTCAACACCTTCTTGGACTCCTTGCCCCCAAAAAGGGTTATATAGCAAGTTAGAGAGTCATTGAAATGAGCTATCTCTGAGAATTCCTTCTCAAGCTTGAGTTGCACTCCCACTACCAAATCCTTAATAAGCTTGATATGGAATAAGGAATGATTTGCCAATGGGTGTTTTATGGCATCAAGAATGTTAAATTGAACAATTGAGCTGCTAAATTCTATTAATAACACCCTGGAATGCGCATCAATTTTAGTTTGTGTCATTTTAAGGAACAGTCAACCAAAAATAAAAGGTGAACAACTACTTTATATTTTGCCCTCCATTTCCAAAATAAAAAATTTAGTGAGGAAGATCAACTTACTTACTTACACTAAAACATCCTTGACTATTCCGAGTAGATAAACATTACTTTTGTTGGCCAATTGGATAACCAATTTTGTTCCTTACAATGGTTTAAGATCTAGCTTAATAAACACTAAAATATACATAATGTTGATCTAAGATTAAAGATTTAGCAAGGTTCTATCAAACTTTCAGTTACCAATAATGTAAGGAATTGTGAAAGTTCCAAGATCCTCACATTTTTTTGGTAGAGGTTGTATAAGAGCCAATGCAATTTATCACATGCTAACCTTCTCCGTTCCTTAAAGCCTCCACTTATTTGTGTATAGCTTTTTCACAAATTTAGCATCCTCGACACTTGCTTGATTACATCAAGAAGTGGAATGTTGACTTCCACCTTCCAAAATATCTCTAGAACTTCCTTACCCTTATCCAATATGTCATCCTTTTTCTTAGATTTCATCCTTTGAGGAAATGGGAGTGGCTCAATGGATTGGTCAACTGTCTCCTTTCCCTTAGTGGCTTGATCTTCCTGGCTTATTTGGGTCTTGGCCGGGTTCAAACCAGATGAATGTTTTTCCTCCTTTTGCTTCACTGGTCTTGGCTGCTCATCTAGCACCTTTACAAACCTTAATTTAATGGCATTTATGCCCCCTTTTGGATTAAGGATGGATTGGCTCAACAATTTCCTAAAGACTTGTTATTGAAGGGCATTCATTGAAGTGGCTAATTAAGTCATCTATGTTCACAAATCTTCAATGGCTAAGTTAGTTTTCTATTAGAATTGAATATTTTAATAGGCCAGCTACATAGTGCAAGTCATTAGCTGCTTTATCATATCCTCTAAAGATGACTCAAACCTAAGTAAAGGTGGTTGATGTGTCTAGCCATGCGGTTGCTGTTGGTACCGACCTTGGCCAAATCTCCAAGGTAGTTATCTTGGTTGCTCTTGCGATGTTGATCTTGAGTTCCCATACAGAAGGTTGGAATGATCGCACCACCTTAGGTTGTATGTGACTGAGTATGGATCATATCAAGGCTAATATTCATGTTGATATGGCCTTCCTTGATATCTCCAGTTGTAAGGATTTGATCTAACTCCTCCGCCAATGTTGGGCATGAGGTAGTAGGATGCCCTAGACTTGCACAAATACCATAAATTTGGCTCCTGGGGGCAAGTCAAGAACCCCTTTGGCTCAGTTATTGTTGATTTATAGCCAATCTCCTTACAAATAAGGTAAGTATGTCAAGACAATGCTCCATTCTTTGATGATATTGACATGTGGCTAATACCTCATGTACTCCTTAAGATGGAACTATTGCCCTCATGCTAAATTGCTACGAATTCATTGCCATGTTTTCAATTAACACTCAAGCAGTTATGGGTGTCTTACCCTCCAGTGTGCCACCACTTGTTGCATCGATCATGCTACAATCCATTAGGGGTAGACCTTCATAAAAGTATTGAATCAAAAGTTGTTCTGATATTTGGTGAAATGGACAACTTATACATAACTTATTAAACCAATCCTAATATTCATAGAGGATCTTGCCATTAAGCTATCGGATCCCACAAATCACTTTTCGGATGATGATAGTACACGAGACAGGAAAGAACTTTTTGATGAAGGCCTTTTTCATGTCATTCCAACTCTGAATGGCCTCAGGATGGAGATAATAAAGTCAATCTTTCACAACTCCCTTCAAAGAGAATGGAAATGCTCAGATCTTGACATGGTCCTTAGAGATCCCTTACAGTCTTATTGTTGAATAGACAATATGAAATTCCTTGAAATGTTTATGGGGATCTTCACCTACAAGGCCATAATATTTAGGCAATAAATGAATGTGTCTAAATTTAAGTTCAAAGTTAGCTTTAACACTTGGATACTAAATACACAGAGGTTGGTAATTGATATTAGGTGCCACTAGCTCTTTCAAAGTTTGATTGTTATTTCCATTATTCCTAACCATGTTGTTATCCCTAACTAACTCTAGTTCTTGATATTCTTCCTTAATGAATCTAGATGAAGATAAAGTGGGTGGAACTAATGATGATTATGTAGTCCTATGACATCTACTCAACATTCATTCCATTTCTAAGTCAAAATCAAACAATAAATTGCTAGACAACCTTGTAATACATTATGTAAACCATGCAAAATAAAGTAGAAACAAGGATAAAATAGAGTTGAACAGAATAAGAGAAAACAACTAAGAAATGCAACTAATTAAAACAATCTTAAATAGTAACGAGCAACTAAGCCAATCTGAAAATGGAATAGACAACAACTAAAAAGAACAGAATAAGGAAAAGTTGGAAGGAATGGCAATAGAACCAACAAAATATAACCAACACTAATCAAACACTTAAAGAAATAGACAAATTAAAGCTAAATCAATGAAATAACCAGAGAATAAACAAAAGCAAACATGAATCAAATAACATCAACAAGTAGAAGGTGAAAAGGAAAGTTAAAAGAAAACTTATGTTGGTTAGACATTGGTAGAAAGTCACGTGAGATAGCTAAAGAAGAAAAAGAACTAGTTGAGATGAATTATCCTATCTTGAAGTTAATGTTCTTTCCCTCCTTTCTTTAGCCATGACCAGCAGTAAGACACCTACAACAGTGGTTAATTATTTACCATTAAACAATAAAAGGTCATAAACATACCTTGGCACCCCAGCAATGGTGCCAAATTTTAACAAATTCGATTGTTGTATCAGTCAAATTAATTATTGGGGTAGCCTAAAGGCTTATAGTTAGTGCCATGACCCTAGTCGTCTTCTAATGAACTAATGCATTTTTTTTTAACTATATGATATGAGACTAACTTTAGTTATTCTTAAATTTTAATAACCTATCCTCGATTTCTAAGGATATAGGAATGTATGTCTAGTTGATTAGCCCTAATCTTAGCTAAGATCTCACACTATGTGACATTGCTCTCCCTAAAATCTCTAAACAATCACCTAGATTTGATTAACTATGCTCACAAAAAACCCATTATTGTGCAATTATCATGCAATCTAACTAGCCTAAGCAATGAAGTTGACTAACCTAAGTAGCAAATTTGCCCCTTAATCTCATCCTAAGCATGACTCAAGTTACTGATCAGTAGCTCTCAAGACACTCCTTAACTCACCCAAAACCAATTGGTATTATCACCTAAGGAATCTTGTTAAGTGACTGAATAAGAATAAGGCTAAAATGAGAAAACCAGAATGCTCTCATTCAATGATAAAACATGATCTCTAGGTATATGAGTTTAAGAACCCCAGAGTTAAAATGATTTATACAGTCATGAATAAAGGAAAATAGAAATGCAAAATGAAAAGAATGATACTATTTTTATTTGTCCTCTCTCTTTTTTTTAACTTGTGACCATCCATTTTCTATGTCTGTTCACCACCTCTTCATCTTCCTTACAATTAATGCTCCTTTGGCAATTCATGATCCCAAGGTTGCAACATGTCACAAGGTTATTCTCTCCTTCCCAATGTAGTCTATGCTTGCCTCTTCATCTTCTTTACACTTAATGCTCCTTTAACTAATTCTTGTTTGCCTTAAAACTCTTCCCACCTTCTAAAATGGATTAAGCCTCAACTTAGACAGTAATTCAAAGTGGTTTGGACATGATTTCAGGCCTTAAATTCAGATGGTGGAGTATCAAGACCCAAAATATACAAATCAGCCCAGTTTCTTGCTCTATGGAGGCTTGCTGAACTTCACCGATGCATAACTCCATTAAGATGGTTTTATCTTTTGTTGTCCTCATGAGAGTTGTAGGTCTTTGAGTTAGCCTTCCAACAACTTAATATTTGCAGCCAAACTCCCTCCCATTTATGTGATATGGACAAAAACAAGTAGTGTGCAACTGATTTAGTATGTCTAGCACCCTTCTTATGATTAGAATTCAATATTTTACCTTATCCAATTGGTTTAGAATTTGCACGTAGTTTCTTTATAGAAGTCATAGCTTAGTCTCTTAGTTATTCATGGAAATTTGTTTCATTAAAAGAAACCTTTTACAATCTAAGAAATAGCCAAAGTACAGAAATTGCACAAAAATTGAATTTAATAGAACTTTCATAATAATTAAGCATATGGACAACTAAGTAGAAACCAATCAAATTATATCATTTAAATTATCAAACATGCATAAGATATTAAGTTTGATACAAAATATTATGCAAAACTTAGTTATTATTATAGAGTTATTTAATTTCACCTATTATTTCTAAAAAAAAGAAAGGCAAATGTTTACATTAATGACGAAAAAAATATTATCTCATAAAATTTCAAGTTGACTACATTTTATTTTGATTGATACAATATTTTCAATTATTATTTTTAAAGTGAACATTTTGAGCCATAATGAAAATTCTTTTTTAGCACAAGCTCACAATTTCTTTGATATATAAAGCAAAAAATTGAACATCTTTGTAAAAAAATGAAAAAAAAAAAAAGAAAAAAGAGTAACTTTTTGACATGGAACCCAAAGAGCCCTTTTATGCCCCTATCTCTCCCAACCGATCCATGTAATTGGATCATATTTTAAAAAAAGACAAAAGAAAAGTTATAAGATAAAATAAATAAGGTATCTAAAACCTTTAAATGGAAAGACACTGAACTTATATTTAAATTGACCTTGAGGATATTATGCATTAATGCTAAGTGTGCATGGCACATAAGTGTACTTGTTATTTAGATATGTAACAAATAGTAAATTATTAAATTAATTCATATTTTATTATAATTTTTGTAAATAATAATTATGAAAATTAAAATAATTTATTTAAAATAATTTTATAATTGTTATATAAGCAGTTGTATCTTAAAAATAACTCTACAACTATTACATAAACATTTGGATCTCAAAATAGTTTATAACCATAATATAAACAATTGTATCCTCCTGTTATTTTAAAAAAGAAATCATTGTATTTGGTTTTACTATAGAAAATTAAAAAACAAGTTTAAAAATAATCATGCAAATTACAAACTTCAAAAAAATCTTGATTTTAAAAGTATATTTTATTTTATCTTAAAAAAATTTATATAATATATTATAAATTAATAAAAATAAATTTTATTTTATAAAAAGTGATATTCATATATAATTTAAAGTGATTAAGTAATTTTTAAATAATATAATTTTTAGTTATAAGACTTTTAACATCTTTTGTTGAAGTATGAGCAAAAGAGAGGCCATGCTGCTTTTGCCATCAAATGTTTCATGAAGCAATATGGTTTATCGAAAGAAGATGAGATTTATTAGTGTGTATATTTGATGGCTGAAGTTTCGACTGTCTTGTATCTATTAGTATCTATATATATTTGGTAGTCTATTAGGATCTATCTATATTTGGTAGTTTATTAGGATTTATCTATATTTGGTAGTTTTAATAATAGCACATAATTAGATAAATTAGGGTTGAAGTTACGGGAGTATGAGGTGCACATTGTATTTATATAAATATAGCAGATTACAATAATAAGATACGAATAAAAAATTTTCTCAATCCTTCTGGATTTATCATGGTATCAGAGCGTGGTTGCTCTGAAACAATACCGAACCCCTAAACTATAAACCCTAGGACGATGGCAGATCAAAAAGCTTCAAGTTCGAAGATCAATTCGCCGTTCTTATTGAGCGCGAATGACAACCCAGGCAATTTAATTACACAGACACAATTCAAAGGATCAAACTACGAAGAATGGGCTAAGGCCATGAGGATTTCATTGAGGGCAAAGAAGAAACAAGGTTTCATTGATGGCACCATTAAGGAGTCGAACCAGAACTCAGATGAAATTGATGATTGGTGGACAGTAAACTCCATGATTGTATCATGGATCTTTAACACCATCGAACCAGGCTTGCGTTCCACGATCTCATACAAGGAAACGGCAAGGGAATTATGGGATGATATCCAGCAGCGATTCTCTGTTCGTAATGGCACGCAAGTTCATCAATTGAAAAGAGAGGTTGCAAATTACAAACAAAACGGGAATTCGATCATGGCTTATTATGGTCGACTCAAGAAACTGTGGGATTATTTGAATGATTATGATCCTATGCCTACCTGTTCTTGCAATGGATGCAAGTGTAACTTCGTTACACGGCTTCAACAGCGTCAAGAGGATGAGCAGGTGCATCAATTCCTCATAGGGCTTGATGAATCATCTTATGGTAATGTCCGTTCCAATATCATCGCTTCAAACCCTCTTCCAAACCTTCATAGGTTTATTCTCAAGTTACGGAGCAAGAACAAGTGCAGGTAATGACTCAAGTAGCTCCCATTCGGTTTGATCCGATGAGCTTTGCCATGAAAACAGTCAGCCCAAGTCCTCGAAATTCAGGGGGGGACCGAAAAGACAATGGAGTAGTTTGCTCTCACTGCCAAAAACCGGGACATAGCATGGACACATGCTTTCGTCTACATGGCTACCCTAACTGGTGGCCAGGAAATTCGACTCAAGGAAGAGGCAGAGGACGTGGTAACCAGGGGCGTGGTCGTGGTGGAGTAGCACTGGCTAATGTTGCACAAGGGGCAGTAGGGGCGGCTGCTAATGTTCCCCACGGGAGACCACTTGATGATTCTGATAAAGCTAGGTTGGAGACCTTGAGCAAAGATGATTGGGAGACTTTGAAGTCTCTCTAGAACACTCACACGAATAATACATCCGTTGCTCAGCCAAGGCTTAATGGTAAGGCATATTTACAATGGTTGTTTGACACAGGTGCTTCGCATCATATGACGGGCGAGAAAACTGCATTTGTAGAACTTCAAGGAATACCTCCTTGTCCCATGAAAATGCCAAACGGTGAATACGTTATGGCAACAGGAGAAGGAACAGTTCTTGTAGGAAAATTATTTCTCAAGGGTGTTTTATATGTCCCTAAAATACGATGCAATTTGATATCTGTTTCAAAATTAGCCCGAGACAAAGTTCATATTTTAAAATTCACTGATCGTTTATGTGTTGTTCAGGACCGCACTTCGAGGATGCTGATTGGAGTGGGTGAAGAGCTTGAGGGGCTGTATGTCGCACGAGGGGAGCCTCTGGTTAGTGCTCATGGAGCCGTTGCAATCAAGAATATGGGTTTATGGCATAAAAGGTTGGGACATCCCTCTATGCGAGTTATAGAAAAGCTCCCTACAATAGAGGTAGTATCGAGATAAATAAAGGGATTCATGAACCTTGTGATGTTTGTTTCTGAGCAAAACAAACTCGTATTCCTTTTTCTATTAGTGACAATAAAGCTGGTGATATCTTTGAATTAATTCATTGTGATTTGTGGGGAGCTTATCGAGAGGCTAGTTTTTGTGGTGCTACTTATTTTCTGACTATTGTTGATGATTGTTCTCATGGTGTATGGGTTTATTTGTTAAAGGGGAAACATGAGGTCCCATGTGTTATTAAGAATTTTTTGGCTATGACCGAGAGACAATTCAGTAAACAAGTCAAAATTATACGCAGTGACAATGGTACAGAATTTACTTGTTTAAGTGATTATTTTAAGGAATGTGGCATTATTCATCAGACTTTCATGGTTGGGACACCTCAATAAAATGGAAGAGTTGAGAGGAAACATAGACACATCTTGAATGTTGGTAGGGCGCTTCGTTTTCAGGCTAACTTACCTATTCAATTTTGGGGAGAATGCATTCTCACTGCAGGATATTTAATTAATCATACTCCATCATTGATTTTGGGTGGAAAAACTCCATATGAAATTTTGTTTGGAAGCCCTCCATCTATTTCTCATCTTAGAGTATTTGGTTGCCTATGCTATGTTAAGAACATTAATCGGGAAAAGGATAAGTTTGCAAGTCGAAGTCATAAGTGCATATTCATGGGTTATCCTTATGGTAAAAAGGGGTGGAGGGTGTATGATTTAGATAGAAAGGTTTGCTTTGAAAGTCGAGATGTTGAGTTTGTTGAGCACGTGTTTCCTTTTACCCATACGGACTCTGCCAGGCCAGCAACTCCAAATCTCTTGCCTACTATATTGGAGGATGTGCCTGAGATTGAGGCACCTCCGCCAGTCTCTGAACATGACGGATAATCTGTGGAAGAGGGTGTGACAGCAGATGGGGTCGTACCAGTACCTGAAGTTGCAGAGGTTACGGGTGCAGCAGACGATCTTGGTCGCGGCAAACGAGCGCGACAGCCTTCAGTTCGTTTGCATGATTATGTGTTGCATACAGCTGCCCTCAGTCCCTCGAGCTCTCCTTCCTCTTCCTTGGCATCCTCAGGTACGCCCTACCCCATCACAAACTATGTGAATTGTGCTAAATTTTCCCTGTCGCATCGTCGATTCGTGGCTGCAGTAACTACAGGGATTGAACCAACCAGTTTTAAAGAGGCCATGCAGCATTCATGTTGGCGTGAGGCAATGAAAAAGGAGGTTGAGGCACTAAAGGATAATGGGACATGGACAGTTGCTACTTTGCCTAAGGGAAAGAGGGCTCTTGGTAGTAAATGGGTCTACAAAATCAAGTATCATGCAGACGGAACAATCGAGCGATACAAGACACGCTTGGTTGTTTTCGAGAATCACCAGATCGAGGGTCTTGATTATAATGAGACGTTCGCACCTACTGCAAAGATGGTCACGGTTCGTACCTTCTTGGCAGTGGCAGCGATCCGTGGGTGGGAATTGCATCAGATGGATGTGCACAATGCATTTTTGCATGGCGATCTTGAGGAGGAAGTTTATATGCGTTTTCCACCAGGCTTTACGGCACCTGAAGTGGATAAAGTGTGTCGTCTGCGCAAGTCTCTCTACGGGCTGTGACAGGCACCACGGTGTTGGTTTGCCAAGCTTGCTACGGCTCTGGTTCAATATGGATTTCAGCAATCTAGCTCAGACTATTCTTTGTTCACGTTTCGGCATGGCAAAGTTCAGTTGACCATTTTGGTCTATGTGGATGATCTGGTGATAGGTGGGACTAATAGTGATGCCATTCATACGTTTAAAACTTACTTGAATGCTTGTTTCCACATGAAAGACCTTGGCAAATTGAAGTACTTCCTCAGTCTTGAAGTAGCGCGAAATTCGACTAGGATTTTTCTTTGTCAAAGAAAGTATGCTCTCGATATTATTTCTGAGACCGGTTTGTTAGGTGCTAAACCTGCCGGCACACCAATGGAGCAAAATCATCACCTCGCTTTGGCTAAGGACACGACTCTTCCTGATCCTATGTCTTATCGGCGTATTATTGGTCGTTTTATCTACCTGACGATTACTCGACCTGAATTGTCTTATTGTGTGCATATCTTGGCACAATTTATGCAGAAGCCACGGCACAGTCATTGGGAGGCAGCCCTTCGGGTTGTTCGTTTCTTAAAACTTCATCCTGGGCAAGGTCATTTGCTCCGCTCTGATTCCTCTCTTCATCTTACGGCTTATTGTGATGCGGATTGGGCAAGTTGCCCCTTGACTCGACGTTCTTTGACGGCATATTTTGTCTTTCTTGGGGATTCTCCAATTTCTTGGAAAACGAAAAAACAGCATATTGTATCTCGATCTTCGGCTGAGGCAGAGTATCGATCTTTGGCCTCTACGACTTGTGAATTGAAATGGCTCAAGGGTTTGTTAGTTTCTCTCGGGATCCCTCACTCATCTCCCATGCGGATTTATTGTGATAGCCAGTCAGCTCTTCACCTTACTCACAACCCTGTGTTTCATGAACGCACCAAGCACATCGAGGTTGATTGTCACTTTGTTCGTGATGAGATTCGTCGTGGTATCATTCTTCCTCAATCTGTCTCCTCGTCTCACCAACTAGCTGATATCCTTACTAAGGCTCTTGGTCAACGTTCGTTTGATGCCATTCTTTGCAAGTTGGGCATTTCTGATCTTCATGCTCTAACTTGAGGGGGGTATTAGTGTGTATATTTGATGGCTGAAGTTTCGACTGTCTTGTATCTATTAGTATCTATATATATTTGGTAGTCTATTAGAATCTATCTATATTTGGTAGTTTATTAGAATCTATTTATATTTGATAGTTTTAATAATAGCACATAATCAAGATTAAATTTCTTCGCCAAGGGATTGCTTATTTATGGAAAGATTTAAATGAAGAGTGCTTGGCTCTGATGGGATTCTGTTGTCTCATTTCAGAAGAAACCTCTACCTCATTCCCCTTATCCTGGAGAGGAGAGGATCGTGTGATTGTGGTTCCACGAATATTTTTCAAAGTTAATCACTGACATCCTTTTCTCTTCTCGTAACGATTGTACGATTATGTCCACAAAAAGGGGAAACATTGGAATCTCATTTACCATAACACCATATAAACAACTGTTCAATTAATAATTTAATGAGTCATTGGTGATAGAGGTTTTTAATTATAAGCGGGGTCCAATCCTTACTGTTTTTTTCTCTCCCTCGTGTCTCAAGAAAATAAGAAGCAAAGAAGGAATTGTCTACCAATAACTCTATTGAATGGGATTCTTACCGGTACAATAATGCAAAGCGAGGGACCCCCGGATGGGGAGAGAGAACAAGTGGATGAGACTTGTGCGGATCTCATTTATTTATTTTTCTTTTCAAATTTATAAGTTCTACATATTTTTTCTAAAAATTATGTGAAGAGTTAAAAAACAAGGTAGATATGTATATAACACTTACAATATGTTTACAAACCATAAAAACCCATAAAAACGTGTAAATAACATCGTTTTTATAGACTGTAAATATATTTTTTTGTTAGTTATATGTACATTTGATTTAAAAATAATAATAATAATAATAATAAGAGAGGAAACTTCAACAAAGACGAAGGCTTGCAAAAACGAAGGCTTGGAAGTCGGAAGGAAAGTAGACCAAGTCAACCACCGTGGTATATACCGCAACTTTTCCACACTGCCCCAAGTTAATATCAATTACGATGATATGACTGGCTTTCTTGTCCATACGTTTTCGGTGTTGTCCTACAAAAGGTAAAAAACATAAAAAATAAAAACTATGGCTAAAAAATGATAAGGCGCGCAGTTTGCAAATTTGCATAATTATCTTCCGTCGTGCCGTTATGGTCTATGGAGTTGCCCTTTTTGACTTGTCATTTTCTTCTGTTGCGGAACGGTGCCAAACGTATTATATTTCTGGTTCTTATTATGACTGTGGAGACCAGGAAAACAACCAAAAACAGTTTAAAAAATTCAATGCTGAATAGTCGTCACCGGAGAAGCACAGTGGACGCAAAAGAGAGAGTTTTAGATCTGTTTTCTATTTGGACTTTTTATTTTTGTCTTTCTGTTACTTTTCTAAGTTGTCTATACATAGGACTAATACAAATGTATTAGAAGAGTTTTTTTCTTTTTTTTTTTAAAATGCAGGGGATGAATATGATAAATTAAATTGAGTCTTTGAGACTTGTGACCTGCCCATTGCTCATTTCAATCTCTTTCTGTGTCTATTTTGTCTAGGTTCCCTTTCTTCCGTTGCCGTTGTTCCACATCAATAAGCTGTCATTCTTGTCTTGATTGGCTGAATGGAAAATCTGTTTGCTTCCATCTAAGCATGACAATTGTGGAGTTTTTATCCCATCTTATCTTCTAGGTGCTTACAATTTTGGAGTTTTTATCACATCTTTATCTTCTAGGTGCTTACATGTTAATATCATTGCTTTTTCACTGTTCTAAATTATGTCTTGCCAATTTATGCCCCTACAATATACTAGTCCAATTCCAGGGCCACAGAAAATTTAAATACAACTTCTCCATATTTGCTTCAATATTGAGAGCGCTTACAAACTTCAAATTGGGGAAAATGTTTCTTTTATTTATTGTATTATTATATGACATAGAGAGCATACGTGGCTATTTATATGTCCAATCCGCCTATTTTGTATTCATAATATTAGAATATTTAAATTAGATTTTATATTCTCTTTAGAACCTCAAGAGTTATGAGAAAAAAATTGAAAAGAAAAGCACGAAATAGGAAAAACACATAAAGTAAATAGATGGACAAAAAATAATCATATAATGAATTATATTTTGTTCAAATTTTCAAGTATAGTAAGATAAAGTGTAAAAAAAAAAATTATTTCTTTAAATAATTGATATTAATTTAAATTAAAAATTAATTTAAATTAAAAATTTATTATGATAAAAATTTAATTATAATTAATTTAAATTTAATTATTTAAATAAATTTAAATATTTATCTTTATATATATATATATATATTGTTAAATTTAAATTATATAAATTTATTTTATTATTTTTTATTTTATTATTCCTTCATTTAAATATTTTAATTTTCTCATATATGATATTGAGTCTGTTTAATTTAGAATCAAATTACAAATTTTTTTAAATTTAATTATATTTTACCTAAAATTTTGTTATTTCTTATTTGTGCATTAAATTTTGCTGATGACAAAAATTTCTAAATCCAAGAATACAAAATCTAGTTAGTTCAAGTGTCCATTAACCAAATTAATTTATGGAATTTGGAGCATGTGCTTCGGGAAGAGACTCCCCGGCCAGAATGAGGAGTATTATCAGGGCTAAGAAATGGTCTAAAATAGACATGAAAAACGAGTAAGACAGCTTGTCAGTATTGTTTGATATGTGTCGGTTTAGGAATGGTCCGCTCATAAACAGTACCTAGGTCTGGTCTGGGTTGGGTTGAAAATTTTTTGCCATATGCACGATCCGTTCTAGATCCTTTTTTTTGTTTTTAATTATATTACTAAATATTAATATAATATTTTACAATTTTTGCTTGGTGATTAAATTGAAAAAATCATAATGATAAAAATTTTATTATTAATTTGTATAATTTAAATATAATTAGATTATTAAAAAGAGAACATAATATATTAATATTTACTAAATATAGAATATAATTAATTTAAGTGATTTTAATTAAAATTTGAATTTTAATAATAAATATTTATATAAAAATATTTTGTCTATATTTAATTTTTTTCTTAAATTTAAAAATTTCACATTTTTATTGTCTGTTATTCAAAATGTATATTTATTTATTTATAAACTTATTTTTTCATAAATATTGAATCCAACTATAATTTAAAAATAATTATTTGAACTTATGGATTGAACCCATTATTCAAATTTTTAATTACAGTATAATACCACATAAAACAAGATAATAACTTGACATGATACAAAATAATTAGACTTCTCATAAAACGTGCGGTGTCTAGCACCATATGGGTAATTTTACATGTTTCGTATAAAACAAACCGGAAAGAGATAAAATACTTGGCAGCTCTCAATTTTCCTACTAATGTGTTTATAATGTTTTAGTAGTTAGTGATCTACATCTTGACTTATAGTAAAGTCCCCTTGCATTACGTCTTCACTGTAAAAATTCATTCAATTATCAAAAGAAATGGAAAAAGGAAATCAAGTATATAGTGTGCTACAGCCAAAAAGTAAGTGTGCAGAAAATAAGAAGAAAAGGAAGGAATTGTCTAGCAAAAAAGCTATTGTCTTGCCGGTGCGATAAGATAGAGGAGAGAGAACAAGTAGGTGCCATGCGTGCGAGTTTAACCTATTTTACTTAAAAAACATGCAGGTTCTATGTTTGTGTGTGTGTATATATATATTGTAAAAAATATATATATGTGATGTGCAAATATGTAATGTAAATATACATATAACACACATAATATATATACATATAATAATAATTTGCAAACAATACACAATTCTATTAGTTGTATACACATTTCTGCTAGCCGTATATATACTTTTATCAATTATACACACATTTTAGTTGATTATTTTTAATAAATAAAAAATAAAAAGAAACGGAATCGGCTCGAGCAACCCCTTCTCCGGGCCCTAGAAACTTTTACAAGGACGGATACTTACAAAGACGAAGACTCGGAAGAAGTTGACAACAGAATAGACAAAGTCGAGCGCAGTTGTTGATAGGCGGCATTTCTACAGTGACATAAGGTAGTGTCAATTATGATGATATGACTGTCTCAATTGCAGTTGTCATGCGTTTTGGGTTTTGTCCTATAGAAGGTTAAGAAAAAAAAAATTATAGCCACAAAAATGTTAAGGCACACAGTTCTTAATCTACATGTGTGTCAAATCTTTAAAAATTTGTGGTTAACAAAACTGCACCTCAATTTAAACTTAAATTTGGGACCTGCAATGTTTTGGTGCAGCTTTTTCTAACTATTATTAATTAATCAATTACATGTATCATTAATAGGCATAACAACCATGCCGAACAAACCCATGCTATTGAATAATAATCCCCACAAATTGAGACATGATATCAAAATCATACTTAATAAAAATTTGTGAACATATATGTTGACTAATTATAATTAGAGTTCTAAAAATATAGTTTCCTAACAATTTGTAATTTGGTTTGTTTAATACGAGATAATTACTCTTTTCATGAATGATTTCATTTAATTATTGATTTTTGGAGTAAAATTAAAGGAAAATTTTATCATTTTTATTTTGGATAGCACTATGACTTTCTATATTCTCTATTAATGAAAATTTCCCTTTTTGATAAAATCAACTCAATGAGATTTTGTTAATAGTTAAAACCTTACACATCTATTTTTGAGGTATCAAGTTTTAAGTTAATGATAGTATAAAATTTATGAGAATAAAGAGAATTATTTTTATTATGTAATTGAGGCCTTAATAAAATTTTTATTGAATAAAAATTCATCATTGTTCTCTCGTTCATTTAATTAGATCGGCTAACTCACGTAGACTAGATGCCTCAAGCAATAGTTCTTGCCAAAAATATGTAGATGACAAGAGGTTGTCTGAAATAAAATGTATCGAACTGCTGATTGTAGAGTGTCTGACGTCCTACCACAAATTTCAGTATGCCTAGCATTACTTAATAGATTTCTTCCACGTACGTGACTACCACGTATATGAAGAATTTTGTGTTAATTTAAATAAACTAACAGGATTGGATACTAATAGCGTGTTCCTTTAAGAAGCCCAAGGGATTTTCTTGTGTGTTAACTCTTTTAACTTGTTCAAAAATATGTAGTTCTCGTAAGTATTTCCTTTTCCAACCATTTATGGATTGGAATTTTCCTTGGGAGGGTATAGACTACGGCGCCAGAATCCATAAGAGATTTGATTCCTATAAATACTCTTCCTTGGATTAACATATATCCAACACACATAACTCGAACGTTTTGAATCATCAAAACATTTAAAGTTAATCATTAAAAGCAATTTTTAGTAAAAAATTTATTATATATATATATATATATATTTATTTCAATTACTTTTATAAATATATATTTGTTATCAAATATTAGTTGTACTTATTCAAACTCTTGCTACACCGTATTTGGGCAAGACCCCACAGCCTGTTCCACAGAGTGAGCAATATGGTCTCAAACGAACTCTACACACTAGCAAGTAGAGAAGGAACACATGAAAATGGAGGCGGGCAGCCCTTCAATCGGTCAGGCATAGCTTGATATGGGCCGTTTTAGATGCGGCACGTTCGTGAACAATGTCAATTTTGATAGCAAAATACCTCTTATACCACTGAAAGGAATATTATAATTTTATTAATATAATAAAAATAAATACATAATAATTAAAAAGTATTCATAATAATTTAAAAAATATTTATATTAATAATTTAAAAATATATAAATAATATAAATTAAATATTTTTATATAAAAATAAATATTTAAAATATATTCAAATAATTAAATTTTAAATCGAATTCAAATTAAATTTTTATTATAATAAATTTTTTAATTTAAATTAACTCTTAATTTAAATTAAAATTAATATCCCCTTAATTTAATTAGGTGATACTTTCAATCTCAATCATTTAGTTGCTCTCTATAAATTATCATTTGATTTATTAGAATAAGTATTCTACTTATATAAACTAAAATTAATTCTGAAATTTCTATTTACAAAAACTAAAATTGATGTCGTAAGATTTGTAATTTTATCTTTTTAACTTTGTCTACACCTTGGAATGACGTTGTTAAGATATCCCATACCTGATTTGATGAAGTTGCTTCTGTAATCTTCTCAAAAATTTCATCATTCACCTCCTAATGGATGAAATAGAGTGATTTTTATCCTTCTTTTATAACTCTCAGTGAGTAGCTTTTTGTACTTTTATGACATCTACTATAAGTTTTGTAACTTTATTTTTCACAATACTCAATAGTTTATTATAATTAAATAAAAATTCATTTATTATAATTTTTTTCATCCAGAATGAGAATTAAAATAGGGATTATGCCGTTCATGTTAAAATTTGTGATTTTTCTAATTGGGCCGCTAACTTTTATTACTTTTAATTTAACTCTTAAATTTTTATTATTTTTAATCTAATTCTTAAATTTTTATTATTTGCAATCAGACCCCTTAACTGCAATTCTCTTTGCTCTTCTCTTTTAAATCACCGCCGACCTGGGAAGAAACCAATCTGCCAGTGATTTCACAACAACTGCAGCGGCAGAAACAATAGCAACGGCGGCAGGAGCGGAGGATCAGATTCGGCGCGTCAGATGTAATACCAGCATATGGATCAAATAGGTGTGGTGGGTGGATTTCAACCGTTTGCGTGCCGTCTAGAAACAGGCCTTGTACGTACGGTGGATCAAGGTCTGATAGCTAAATAGTTCTGATAGGGAAGAGAATACTGTAATTTTATAAATGTAATAAAATAGATATATAATAATTAAAAAATATTTATAATAATTTATAAATATTCATATTAATATGATAAAAATATATAAAATATAAAATTATATATTTTTATTATAAAAATAAGTAATTAAATTTATTTAAATAGTTAAATTTAAATTAAATTTAATTTAAATTTTTATTATAATAAAATTTTTAAATTAAATCTTTTATTTGAATTAATATCAAATAAAGAAGTCATTATTTTTATTTTTTTATTATATTATTAATAATTAATATAATATTTTAAAATTATTTTTAGTAATTATATTAAAAAATTATAATAACAAAATTTTAAATATTAATTTATATAATTTAAATATAATTAAATTATTTAAAAATATAATATATTATTATCAATTAAAAATAAATAAAAAATAATTATTTTAATAAAATTAATTAAAATTTAAATTTTATTAATAAAATTTTATATAAAATATTTTATTTATATTTTATTCTTTAAATTTAAAATTTTTTTATATTTTTTATTTTTTTACTTAAATTATATATTTATTATTTATAAATTTATTTTTTATATATATTTAAAATAAAATATAATTTAAATATAATTATATTCTAAATATAATACAATATAAACTCATAAGTCCATAATAGCCATCGTACTTGGACTTATGAGCGGGTTCATTGTTCAAAATTTTAAACATGGTATAGTAAAACACAAGAAAAAAAATGAAATTATATTTTAACAGGATAGAAAAATAAGTGGATTTTTTTAAAAAATGATCATGATAATATGGTTCAATCTTACATATCTAATATAAAATAAACTGGAAAAAACTTAACAATGTGTAAACAGCACAGTTTTATTGGCTACATT
Source organism: Rhizophora apiculata (assembly GCA_037832385.1). Classification (NCBI taxonomy): domain Eukaryota; kingdom Viridiplantae; phylum Streptophyta; class Magnoliopsida; order Malpighiales; family Rhizophoraceae; genus Rhizophora; species Rhizophora apiculata. The sequence continues at coordinate 12,451,317 of CM075434.1, read as the reverse complement.
CACGTTCTTGTTAATTATATACACATTTTTATTAATTGTACATACAATTTACTTGACTATATATATATATATATATTATTTTTTAAAAATAAAATAAAATAAAAAATAAGAGGAGATGGGAACGTCACGAACGCCACCGTCCAAAAAACTTTTACATTGATCTGATGAGTTTTCTAATAATTTTTATGATAATTATTGTCATGTCGTTATTTAAATTCTTTTGCAATTAATCTTATTTTATATCTCTCTATTTCTTCATTGAATTTATTCTTAATCTTGAAGAATCACATTATATCAATAGCTTTCTGACTTCATGAAATAGTAGTAAGCTCTCATGTATCATTCTTCTCAATTACCTTAATTTCTTCATTCATGGCATTCACCCACTTTATATCTTGAATCGCCTCATCAAATGTCACTTGTTCACAATCTACAAACATGACAAAGTGCACCAAATCCTCATCATCATTGATAATATTATCAAAAATTACCTCATAGTCTTGCAATCTAACTAATTGTTGGCGATTTCTCCTTGGTCTTCTATTCTTTTGTAGAGCTTGTGGTGTAGGATCTTGTGCATCAACTAATAAGACTTGCCCATTCATAGTGGGAATTACAGCTTGAATTTCTTTTTCTCCCAAAATAGCAATTTGACATCTTTGAAAGTTATGTTACTCCTTAACATCAAAGTTCCAAATTTCATTTTCAGCAAAAGTCATATCTCTACTCACAATTATCTTCTTCATTATAGGATTGAATAACTTATATCCTCCTTTTTGTAACTAAGAAAAATTGTTTTCACTCCGCAATCATTTAACTTTGTTTTTATTTCTACTAGAATATGAGCATAGGCAATAGAATCAAACACCTTGAGATGCCTCACACTGAACTTAAAACTACTCTATGCTTCTTCAAGAGTAACATTTTGAATACTTGTTGTTGAAAATCTATTCAACAAGTAAATAACACATAAAATAGCTTATACCCAAAATGAATTAGGAACTCCCTTAACCTTCTTCGTTATAGGATTGAATAACTTATATCCTCTTTTTTTGTAACTAAGAAAAATTGTTTTCACTCTGCAATCATCTAACTTTGTCTTTGTTTCTACTAGAATATGAGCATAGGCAATAGAACTAAGCACCTTGAGATGCCTTACATTAGATTTAAAACTGCTCTATACTTCTTTAGGAATGATATTCTGAATACTTGTTATTGGAGATCTATTCAACAAATAAATAGCACATAAAATAGCTTTTGCCCAAAATGGATTAGGAACTCCCTTGGCCTTTAACAAGCTTCTCACTATATTTATAATTGACCTGTTCTTCCTTTCAGTAACTCCATTATGCTGTGGGGTATAGGGAATTGTGACTTTGTGACTTTATGCTTTATTTTTGGTGATTCACAATACTCTTTAAACTCATTAGAAATATATTCACTACCTCCATCAGTTCTTAGAATTTTAATATGGTATCCACTTTGTCTTTCAATATAGACCTTAAACTTTTTAAAATAATCAAACACCTCAAACTTTCTTTACATGCAATAAACCCACGTCTTCCTAGTGAAATCATCAATGAAGGTAATAAAATACCTATTGTTGTCATGTAATGACGTACTCATCGGGCCACAAACATCAAAGTGAATGAGTTGGAGTGATTGTCTTGCACACTAAGCCCTTGTCACAAAGGGTTGTCTGCTCTGTTTGATAAGAATACATGCTTCACAAATTTGATTAGGATGATGTATCCTAGGCAAGCCTATCACCATGTTTCCTTATTCAAACAACTTTAAACTGCAAAAATTCAAATGACCAAAACGAAGATGACATAACTAAGACTCATTTTTCACAATAGCACTAAGACAGAATAAACATCAGTGGTAGTATCAACTCGGAACATCTGATTTTTTGTTAAAGGGGATTTAAGAATGTGTGTACCTTTCTGATGCGAAAAAACCCCATCACTTTCCCATCAAAAATTGAGAGACAGTTATCACGTAACTATATGTTATACCTCTTTTCAAATAATTGGCCCAAACTAAGAAGATTGCTCTTCATGTATGGTACATAAAATACATATGAGATGTAATTATAATCTCTATTCTTTAACTTGATGAGAATTCACCCTTTTCCCATTACTTGAACACTACTATCATTAGTAAACTTGATTGTGGAGCGAATTGACTCATCAAGATCAGCAAAGAGCTCCTTTTTTCCACACATATGATTGGTACACCTGGTGTCAAGGAACCAAGTATTGTAGTTTGGTTTTTCAGCAGCTGCAGTAACCATCATAAGTGCTTCATTTCCACCATTTCAATCTCCATCTTGTGCACAATGAACTGTCTGATTATACTCTTGAAACCTGCATTCACTAGTATAATAACTATACTTGTGACAAGAGTAACACTCAATGTGAGACTTGTCATACCTTCCTCTACCACGACCTCTTCCTTGTCCTCGACCTTGACCTCTATACGTCTGGTCTAATCTCTTTTGGCCATTGTATTAATTGTCACCATCTCCATAGTTGTTATAGTGACCTCCTTGATCTCTATTGTTATAGTGATTATTACTAGGTCCTCATCTTCTTCCACAAGAATAACCTTGTCTTTGCTTTGATTGATTACTCTGATTACTTTTAGTAGGAGCTTGACTTTGAAGTACTTGCTATACTAACTTCTCAGTGTGCTTCTCATTCATGCATTGTTCATAAGCTTGCAACATGCTTGTTAGTACATCAACTGACATATGGGACAAATTATGTGCTTCTTCTATAGCAACCACGATGTGCTCATATTGCGATGTAAGTGTCTGCAAGATTTTTTTAACTTTCACCTAATCATTCAGTTGCTTTCCATAGATTCTCATTTGATTTGTTAGGGTAAGTATTTTGTTTATATAAACTGAAAATGGTTCTGAAATTTTTATTTGTAAAAGTTAAAATTGACGTCGTAAGATTTGTAATTTTACTTTTTTAACTCTGTCTGCACCTTGAAATGACGTTATTAAGATATCTCATACCTAATTTGACGAGGTTGCTTCTGCAATCTTCTTAAAAATTTCATCATTCACCTCCTAATGGATGAAATAAAGTACATTTTTATCCTTCTTTTATGACTCTCGGTGAGCAACTTTCTGTATTTTTGTAGCATCTACTGTAAGTTCTATAATTTCATTCTCTACAATACTCAATAGTTCATTATAGTCAAATAAAATTTTCATCTGTATATTTTATCTATTATAATTTTTTCCATTCAGGATGGAAACTAAAATAAGGATTGTGCCGTTCATATTGAACTTTATAATTTTTTTAATTTAACCCTTAATTTTTATTATTTTTAATTTGACTCTCAAACTTTTATTATTTTTAATCTGACTCTTAAATTTTTGTTATTTTCAATTGACTCTTGTAATTCTCCTTACTCTTCTCTTTTAAATTACCGCCGAGTAGTCTCCGGGAAGAAACCAATCTGTCAGTGATTTCACAACAACAGCAGCAGCAGCAACAACAGCAGCGATGGTAGGAGCGGAGGATCAAATTTGGCGCGTCAGATGTAATACCAGCATATGGATCAAATACGTACGGTGGGTGGATTCCAACCGGGTGCGTGCCGTCTAGAAACAGGCGTTGTACGTACAGTGGATCAAGCTCTGATAACTGGGATATGAAAGAAAATACGGTAATTTTATTAATATAATAAAATTGATATATAATAATTAAAAAATATTTATAATAATTTAAAAATATTTATATTAATATTATAAAAATATATAAATTATATATTTTTATATAAAAATAAATAATTAAATTTATTTAAATAATTAAATTTTAAATTAAATTAAATTTAAATTTAAATTTTTATTATAATAAATTTTTAAGTTGACTTCCTTATCTAAATTAATATCAATAAAGTTAAGTTAAAAATTTTTGGTCCATATTTACAGTTTTTTTTATATCTATTTCTATTTTTTTATTATATTATTAATAATTAATATAATATTTTAAAAAATTTTTTAGTGATTATATTAAAAAATTATAATAACAAAATTTTAAATATTAATTTATATAATTTAAATATAATTAAATTATTTAAAAATATAATATATTATTATCAATTAAAAATAAAATAAAAAATAATTATTTTAATAAAATTAATTAAAATTTAAATTTTATTAATAAAATTTTATATAAAATATTTTATTTTTTAAATTTAAAATTTTTTATATTTTTTATTTTTACTTAAATTATATATTTATTAATTTATAAATTTATTTTTATATATGTTAAAATAAAATATAATTTAAATATAATTATATTTTATATATAACACAATATAAGCCCACAAGCCTATAATACCCATCGTACTTGGACTTATGAGTGGGCTCATTGTTCAAAATTTTAAACATGGTATAGTAAAGCACAAGAAAAAAATAAAATTATATTTTAATAGATAGAAAATAAGTGAATTTTTTAAAAAATTGATCATAATAATATGATTCAACTTACATATCTAATATAAAATAAACTGAAAAAAACTTAACAATGTGTAAACAGCACAGTTTTATTGGCTGCATTCACGTTCTTGTTAATTATATACACATTTTTATTAATTGTACATATAATTTACTTGACTATATATATATATATTATTTTTAAAAATAAAATAAAATAAAAAATAAGAGGAGATGGGAACCTCACGAGCCCCACCCACCCGACCGTCCAAAAAACTTTTACAAAGACGAAGACTTACAAAAACGAGGACTTGGAAGTCAAGAAGAGAAAAGACAAAGTCAACCGCCGATTTCTATTTGCAACTTTTCTGCACTTACCCCCAGCTTAGCTGCCTAATTGCAGTTGTCCAGACATTTTCGGTGTCGTCTTATAAAAAGTTGGATAAGAAAAAAAAACAAAAAACTATGGCTACAAGTATGTTAAGGCGCGCAGTTGGTAAATCTACATTTGTTTCAAATATTAAATAATTGGTGTTGGGTAAATATCTAAAATTTGTTACTAACAAAACTGCACTACAATTTTAACTTAAATTTTAGAGTTGAATGTTTTGTAGCAATAAAGAAACATACCACAATTGCTATTTTTATTGTACTATTATCAAATGGTTAATTATATGTATCAATAATAAACTTTCTCACTGCAGTTTATAGTCATAATAATAATATCAAATTTATAGTATTAAATAATAACACTATAAACTGAAATATAATATTAAAATTATAATAAATATTATTAATTATAATTTAATTAAAATTATATAAAAAATATAAATTATTTTAATACTAATATAAAGAATTTTTTTAATTAATTATTTTAAAAATTTAAAATTATTTATATTTAATTTTTTTTATAATATATACATAATTTTAAATTTTATAACTTTATTTTATTATTTTTATTTTTAATTACTTTTATTTAAATATTTTAATTTTTTTCACATATATCAGTAAATTTATTTAACTTAGAGTTAAATTAATTTTTTTAAAAATTAATTATAATTTACTGTCTTCTACTCTAACTAAATTTTATTATTTTTTATATGTAGAGTAAATTTTGCACATAGCCAAAGTTTCTAATTAGTTCAAGTATCTATTAACCAAATCAGATGCCACGGGCACAGGGGAATAAGAAGAAAGCAGAAAGGGATAGAAAACCTGATATCTCTAAAGTCTTTTAATAATTTATTTAAAATGTTTTAGTAGTTGGCAAGTCTACGCATCGACTTAAAGCAAAGTCACCTCGCATTACGTTTATTGTGAAAATTCATTCAATTACCAAAACACGTAAAAAGGAAGAAAAAGGAAATCCTTTCTTTTTTAAGTATAAGCGGGGTCCAATCGTTAATGTTTTTTTCTCTCCCTCGTTTCTCAAGAAAACAAGAAGTAAAGAAAGTATTGTCTACCAATAATGCTATTGAACGGGATTCTTGCCGGTACAATAATGCAAAGCGAGGGACTCTCCGGATGGGGAGAGAGAACAAGTGGACGAGACTCCTGCGGATCTCATTGATTTATTTTTCTTTTCAAATATACAGGTTCTAAATAAATTTTCTAAAAACTGTGTGAGGAGTGAACAAGCATGGTAGATACGTGCAAATGACACAATTTTATAGACTGCAAATATATTTTTATTAGTTATGTGCACGTTTGGCTTAATTTTATATATATATATATAATTTTTTAAAAAGATAAAAATAATAATAAAAAAAGAGATGGGAACCCAGCGAGCCCATCCCCACCCTCATCCAAGAAACTTCTACAAATACGAAGACTCGCAAAAACGAAGGCTTGGAAGTTGGAAGGAAAATAGACCAAGTCAACCGCCGTGATATATACGGCAACTTTTCTACACTGCCCCTAGTTAATGTCAATTACGATGATATGACTGCCTTACTTGTCCATAAGTTTTCGGTGTTGTCCTACAAAAAGTAAAAAAGAAATTAAAAACTATGGCTACAAAAAATGTCAAGGCGCGCAGTTTGCAAATTTGCATAATCATCTTCCGTCGGGGCGTTATTGTCTTATGGAGTTGCCCATTTTGACTTGTCATTCTCTTCTGTTGCGGAACGGTACCAAAGGTATTATATTTCTGGTTCTTATTATGACTGCGGAGACCAGGAAAACAACCAAAAACAGTTTAAATAATTCAATGCTGAATAGTCGTCACCGGAGAAGCACAGTGGGCGCAAAAGAGAGAGTTTTAGATCTGTTCTCCGACTTTTTTTTTTTGTCTTTCTTTTATTTTCGTAAGTTGTCTATAAATAGGACTAATACTAATGTATTAGAAGAGTTTTTCTTTTTTTTTTTTGATGCAGGGGATGAAAATGATGAATTAAATTGAGTCTTTGAGACTTGTGAGCCGCCCATTGCTCATTTCAATCTCTCTCTGTGTCTATCTCGTCTAGGTTCCCTTTCTTCCGTTGTCGTCTCGGTTCCTCTTATCTTGTCCCACATCAATAAGCTGTCATTCTCGTATACAAAAGCTAGTTAGTTCAAGTGTCCATTAACCAAATCAATTTATGGAATTTGGAGCATGAGCTTTGGGAAGAGACTCCCCGGCCAGAATGAGGAGGTATTAGTAGGGCTAAGTAATGGTCTAAAATAGACATGAAAAACGAGTAAGACAGCTTGTCAGTATTGTTTGATATGAGTCGGTTTAGGAGTGGTCGGCCCATAAACAGTACCTAGGTCTGGTCTGGGTTGGGTTGAAAATTTTTGGCCCACATGCAGAATCCGTTCTATATCTTTTTTTTTTTTTTTTTTTAAATATTACTAAATATTAATATGATATTTAAAAAAATTTTGTTTGGAGATTAAATTGAAAAATTATAATGATAAAAATTTTATTGTTAATTTTTATAATTAAATATAATTAGATTATTAAAAAGATAATATAATATATTATTATTTACTAAATATAAAAAATAATTAATTCAAGTAATTTTAATTATAATTTGAATTTTATTAATAAATATTTATATAAAAATATTTTTTTTATATTTAATTTTTTTTAAAATTTAAAAATTTCAACTTTTATTTTTTGTCTTTCACTTAAAATGTATATTTATTTATTTATAAACTTATTTTTCCATAAATATTGAGTCCAACTACAATTTAAAAATGATTATTGACTAGACGCAATGTAACCTGAGTCAATAATATTTGAACTTATGGATTGAACTCATTATTTAAATTTTTATTACAGTACAATACGATATAAAAGAAAAATAGATAATAACTTGACATGGTACAAAATAATTAGACTTTTCATAAAACGTGCCGTGTCTAGCACCATATGGGTCATTTTACATGTTTCGTATAAAACAAACCGGAAAGAGATAAAAAAAATCTTGGCGTCTCTCAATTTTCCTACTGATGTGTTTAAAATGTTTTAGTAGTTAGTGGTCTATATCTTGACTTATGGTAAAGTCCACTTGCATTACGTTTTTACTGTGAAAATTCATTCAATTATCAAAAGAAATGAAAAAAAAAAAAAGGAAAAAGGAAATCAAGTATGTAGTGTGCTACTGCCAAAAAACAAGTGCGTAGAAAATAAGAAGAGAAGGAAGGAGTTGTCTACCAAAAAAGCTGTTGTATGGGATTCTTCCCGGTACAGTAATGCAGAGGGACCCTTCAGATGGAGGAGAGAGAACAAGTCGGTGCCATTCGTGCGAGTTTCACCTATTTTTGAGGTATCAAGTTTTAAGTTGATAGTATAAAATTTATGAGAATAAAAAGAAATATTTTTATTATGTAATTGATGGCTTAATAAAATTTTTATTGAAAAAGAATCCCTGAATTCATCATTGTTCTCTCCTTCATTTAATTAGATCGGCTAACTCAAGTAGACTAGATGCCTCAAGCAATAGTTCTTGCCAAAAATATGTAGATGACAAGAGGTTGTCTGAAATAAAATGTATAGAACTGCTGATTGTAGAGTGTCTGACGTCCTACCACAAATTTCAGTATGCCTAGCATTACTTAATAAATATCTTCCACGTACGCGACTACCACATATATGAAGAATTTTGTGTTAATTTAAATAAACTAACAGGATTGGATATTAACAGCGTGTTCCTTTAAGAAGCCCAGGGGATTTTCCCGTGTGTTAACTCTTTTAACCTGTTCAAAAATATGCAGTTCTCGTAGGTATTTCCTTTTCCAACCATTTATGGATTAGAATTTTCCTTGAGAGGGTATAGACTACGGCGCCAGAATCCATAAGAGATTTGATTCCTACAAAATACTCTTCCTTGGATTAACATATATCCAACACACATAACTCGAACGTTTTGAATCATCAACAAAGCCATGGCGCCGCCCTCACATAAACCACACCGCATATTGCTTCAAATCTTGTCCTCCTTTCTTCCTATATTACCACTTTCTTACCATTTCGCTTTACCTAATTTTTCTCTGCCGCTGCTCAAAATGAAGTAGAATAGAAGCAGAGGCACTTCTAAGATGGAAAACCAGTCTTGACAACCAAAGCCAATCATTCCTATCTTCTTGGAATCTGGCTGGAGGAGCAGCCCTTGCAATTGGCATGGAATCTACTGTGATTCCGCTGGAAGTGTTACCAATATAAGCATCTCGGATTCTGGTTTACGCGGTACGCTTTCTTGTCATTTCCCAATCTCACACACTTTGTCCTCGCTAACAATTCATTCTATGGACTCATCCCCTCACACATTGGTAATCTTTCCAACCTCATCCGTCTAGACCTGTCTAGGAATCGTTTTTCTGGGAATATTCCATCGGGAATCACATCACTCTCAAATGTTAGAGATTTATCTCTTGCTACCAACGACATCACTGCTTGCATTCCTGAAGAAATTGGCAAGTTCAATTCACTTTCTTTTCTCTACTTACATGAAAATAATCTTGAAGATTCCATCCCGACCACCATCACAAACATGTCCAACTTGGTCTATCTGTTTCTTGTAAAAAATAACCTATCTGGTTCCATACCAACAGAAATTGGAGTCATGGTAAGGCTTGAGCAGCTTGATTTATCAGTTCCTTCGGCCGTAGGAAACTTAACCAATCTGTTGTATCTTTTTCTTTATACTAATAATTTCTCAGGTTCTATACCGGAAGAAGTTGGAATGCTGAAATCCCTCCAAGACCTGCGATTGCAAGACAATCGTCTTGCAGGATCAATCCCAAACCCTCTAGCCAACTTGACAAATTTGACTTGCCTTTTGCTTTCCAATAACCAATTTTTGCCTCCATACCGCCAAGCCCTGGAATGTTAAAATCTCTTAGCATTCTTTCACTCGAAGAAAATAATATCACTGGTCCGATCCCAACTTCTTTTAAAAACTTGTCAAACCTAACTCATCTCAGCCTAGCGAACAACAAGCTGGTTGGTACTCTCAGTCCACTGACGACCAATCTTACCCTTTTGGATTGTTTGAAATTAAGTTCCAACAAATTCGTCGACCACTTGCAACCAGACATATGTCTCGGTGAAAAGCTCAAATATTTTGCAGCCAGTGACAATTATTTTACTGGTCCTATCCCAAGAAGCTTGAGAAACTGCGGCAGCTTGTTGAAACTCTTGCTCGATCGTAACCAACTCACTGGAAACATATCTGGCATTTTTGGTAGCCTCCTACACTTGAACTATTTAGATTTGAGTGATAATAAATTTTATGGTGATCTCTCATGGAAATGGGAAGATTTTCTCAATCTTTCCACCCTGAAAGTCGCCATGAATAATCTCTCTGGTGGATTACCCCCTAAAATCAATAAAGCAACTCAATTGCATTCACTTATTTGTCTTCAAATGTGCTTGTGGGGAGGATTCCAAAGACATTGGGAAAGTCAAAGTTGTTCATCCTTACACTTAATAATAACCAACTCTCAGGTGAAATCCCATCGGAGCTTGGAATGCTGTCCGATCTCGAACGTCTTAACTTGGCTGCAAATAGTCTGAGCGGATCTATTCCAAAGCAATTTGGGGATGTTCTAAGTTGATCTCCCTAAACCTTAGCAGCAATATGTTCACGGACAGAATTCCTTCAGAGATAGGAAATTTGCAATCTCTGCAAATTCTTGATCTTAGTTGGAATCAGCTGGCAAAGGAAATACTACCAGAGCTTCGAGACATGGAGAGACTGGAGGCATTGAACCTCTCCCACAATATGTTGTCTGGTAAAATTCCAAAATTTGGTCCTTTATGGGCCTTGAACATGGTGAATATATCGTATAACAGATTGGAGGGCCTTATTCCAGATAGCAAAGCCTTCCAGGGAGCTCCATTTGAAGCTTTGAGAAACAACACGAACTCTGCGGCAATGCTATCGGTCTGAAGGCCTGCCTTGTAATCCCAATTCCCAAGTCTGGGGTTAAGAGTGGTCACCACAAATTGATCATTTTTACTGTTCTTCCTCCCTTGGGAGGCCTATTCCTATCTACTGTCCTCGTTGGAGGTTTCTCTTTATATGTCAGAGGCTCAAAATCAGAAAACCTGAGTCAGGGGAATGTCAAGATATTTTTGCCATATGGGGTCATGATGGCAGAATCTTATATAAAAACATACTTGAGGCCACAGAAGATTTCAACCCAAATCACCAAATTGGGTCTGGAGGTTACGGAGTAGTTTACAAGGCTGTCCTGCCCACTGGTCGAGTTGTTGCTGTCAAAAAACTCCCCCAACGTGAAGACATGGCTATGACCAATTTGAAAACATTTAGCAGCGAGATTCGTGTGCTAACGAATACAAGGCATCGAAACATTGTGAAGTTGTATGGTTTCTGTTCTACTGCACAGCACTCCTTCCTGGTTTATGAGTTGGTGGAAAGAGGAAGTCTGAAAATGACCTTAAGCAATGAGCAAGAAGGAAGGAAGTTCGATTGGATGAAGAGGCTAAATGTTGTGAAAGGAATGGCATGTGCATTGTCCTATATGCACCATGACTGTTCTCCTCCGATTATTCACCGAGACATTTCGAGCAACAATGTCCTTTTGGATTCCGATCATGAAGCCCATGTCTCTGACTTTGGCACGGCTCGGCTCTTGATGCCTGACTCTTCTAACTGGACATCATTTGCGGGCACCATTGGATACACAGCTCCAGGTGAATATATGCCTTGTATTCTTCTTTTATAAATTAAGCCTGCCGAGTCAGCTAGTAAAAATTGTTTGTCCCTTGTTACATAATGGAAGTTTGAAGTACGAACCCAGATCTCATTCTAAGGTTTTATACTTGATAGCCACTAGATTGTATCTAGTAGTTTACAGTAGAAACCAAAAATTACAGCTAAACAAAACACAAAATCATAATTAGTATGGTTTAGATGCGATTAGATTATTGTTGTTGCACAAATTGCGTTATAACAGTTTCTCTTTGTTTTTGTTTCTCATCTTTATAGAGCTAGCAAATAACAGGCCGTTAATTTCTAGTGCAGCATTTAACCGGAGCAATCCAGAAGTTTTATTTTAATTTATTTTTTATAAAAAAAGGAAACAAAGTAACTTGATAAAGGATTAAGAACTTAATGACACCCCATACAATTTGCTCAAGCTTTCAATTGCTGGCTGAAAACCAGACCTCAATGGCACGATTGATACCCCACGCAAATGTTGGGCATTACTAGCATTCTTTGCCTTAGTCAAAGTCATCCTAAACATCTTCATCCAGCATTTTACCCGAATTGGCAGCTGCACAAGAAGTTCAATAGACAGAATAAATTAAAAGGGTAAATGAAGGTCATGGTGCCCCTGCTTTGATGCAGCAAGCTGACCTCAAAACATTTGCAGCTAACTTTCCCACCAAATATAAGTTCTGTCAGTTATGGCAGTCATGACAGTTAAAAAAACTTCTCCAAAAGCTTTCCAGCAAGAGCATTTCCAACAATTTTTGTATTGATATATTTAATTTAAATTTGAAATTTTTAAAATTTAAATTGTATAATCATGCAATTTTATGTTTAAATTCAAATTATAAAATTTGAATTTATAAAAACTTATTTTTATAAACCGTCTGGTATATATTGAAGAAGCTAGAAAACAATAAGCCTTTTACACACATCCAACCCTTGTTGTCCCCGCCTTAATCCATCTCTTTGAATCTCCTTCTTTTCCTTTTGTTGCAAGTAACCACGTATCATCACAATGCATTCAACAGTAAAAAGGAATGAGCCCATACGCGAAGCTATTCAGGAAACGATTAAGAAGCCAAGACGGAGGGTCATTACCAGCAAAAGGGTGAAGCTTGGCAAAGTTAAAGAAATCATCAGCAGAGCACCCAAATAGGATTCTGGCAGCCCTGTCGAAGCATATCACATTAAGCACCTTCGTATCCGTTGCAATTGACACCTGCCCACAACCTTACGCACATCATTAAAAAAAAGGAAAACAAAAAGAGGAAAATGAGATGAATTGGTACGTCTCCAAAATAAAAAATAAAAATAGAGAAGAAAGGTAGAGGAGGAGGGCGTAGAGGGAAAGAGAGGCATTACAAGGATGCGTTAGAGGCGCTTGGAAGAACGAAGGAGAGAGTTGGAAGTGTGCAAGAGCTGCGGAGGGAATTGGGATTTTCTCTTAGGAAAATGCTTTAGGATTGAAACATGTCCACGTGCAGTTCATGTCTTGTTGTCCTAATTTTTAGGAAACAGTTAGATTGTTTCCTTTAATATTGTTTATCCTATGGTATTTGTAGGACCATATTATCAGTGATTAGTTATTTTTTTAAATTTAAATTATAATATTTTTTGAAAAAACATAGTAGTCCTAGTTTTTTACTTTTCTTGTCAAAATTAACAATAATTGGTATCAGAACTCTCTTATTACGGAATTTATGTGCGAGTTTTTTAAAATGTTATAGAAGCTGAAGCCAGTTTTTCCTCAATTGCTTTGCTGGTGTTTGATAGAGAAAACTACCAGATTTGGGTAGTGATGGGAGAAGGGGCGCAGCAGAGTATAAATAGCCCAAGAAACTTCTCCCGCTTGCTTGAACTTATGAGGAGATGATTGAATAAAAAAAATGACAATGCAAATAAACCACAAAAGAGAACACATCAATTTTACGTGAAAAACCCCTTCAAAACAAAAGGAGAAAAAAAAACCACGGATACTTTAAACTAGAGGTCAATTCTACTATAATCAAGTGAGTATAATAGAAGTGCACAACCTCAATTACATCAAACAAATTGAATAAAATTCAATTTGGATTGAACGAGAGACTAATGAGTTATGAGTTAAGCAAGATAGACCAACTACGTGCTGTCAACTACAACTCAACAAGTACACCTCAAGGCAATAATCCAACCGTTCAAGATGAACCCAAAGATGTCCCCTACCAGCTATCCAAACTTCAGCTCAATCAGACCACGGGTCAGTAATCATTCTGATGGTTTATCAATTCTGCCACAGATGAGAGAGTAGAGAGTTACCAGAATTGAGAGGCTTTGGTTCGAATAAAAAATCTGCCCTTGCAGTTCACAGAAACCCAATCCAACCGTCCAATAAGAAGATCTATGTGTCCTCCAACTACTGACCAAAAATCAGCCCGATCGGACCACAATCAATCTTCCAATTACACGGTTGACCAATTCTGCACACAGAAAATTGCCCAGAAGATAGACCTACGAAAACTGAAGAGAAGCAGGACTTACAGTGCTCGAAACTCAATTTCCACCGTTCAGAAACAAGAACCAAACGCCCTCTATCAATCCTCCAAGTTTTAAGCTGATTGGACACCGATATCCTTTCCAAACGTAAGATCAAAGAACACTACTTTTAATTTTTCTCTTTCTGCAGCCTCCTTCTTTTCCTCTCCCTTTCGGCAACCTTATTTTTTTCTCACCGCCGACAGCTCTCCCCTCTTATTTTAGGTTTTCTCCCCCCTTTTTTTTTTCAGCCAAAGGGGTATTTATACCTATTTTAATAATTTTTAGGTTATAACTTCAAAACATTTGGGTTATATACCCACATAGGAAGGGACCAATAAACCCAACAATTCTCCCCCTCCCGACTATGTGGAAATATTGGCCATCCCAGCCAATGTACAACATAGCTCAAATTTCCATCTTGTATGAATCTTTTCAAGTGCTGACTATTTAGAATCAAGTATATCTCGTATCCAATGATACCGCATGTCAATATATTTTGACTTAGCATGAAAAGTTGGGTTCTTACCAGGATAGATGGCACTCTGGTTATCACAATACAACACATAATTTGATTGTTGAAAACCAAGTTCCTTCATAAACTTTTTCATCCAAAGCAACTCTTTAGACGCTTCAGTTATTGCAATAAACTCTGCCTCTGTAGTGGACAATGCAACACACTTCTGCAATCGAGATTGCCAACTCACTGCTCCCCCTGTAAGAGTAATCACATAACTTAAAGTAGATTTTCTGGAGTCAATGTTACCTGCCATATCTGAATCTGTGAATTCAGTAAGGATAGACTTATTACTTCCAAAACAAAGTCTCAAATCAGTAGAGCCTTGTAAATATCTCATTATCCACTTCACTGCATCCCAATGCTTTTTACCAGGATTTGAAACGAACCGACTAACTGTGCCAACTGCATGAGCTATATCAGGTCTCGTGCATACCATTGCATACATCAAATTGCCCACGGCTGATGCAAATGGAACTCTTTGCATCTCTTCCTTCTCTTTCTCTGTGGAAGGATATTGGTTAATGGATAATTTAAAGTGTGTAGCAAGAGGAGTACCTACCACTTTAGCCTTATCCATGTTAAACCTCTGAAGTACCTTTTCAATGTATTGCTTCTGGGACAGATACAACCTTTTCTTTTTCCTATCCCGAGTGATTGACATGCCGAGGATCTTCTTTGCTGGTCCCAAGTCCTTCATGGCAAAGGACTTGCTCAACTCTTGCTTCAACTTGTTAATTCTAGAAGCATTATGACCAATAATAAGTATATCATCAACATAAAGTAGTAAAATGATAAAATCATCATCAGTAAATCTCTGAACAAAAACACAATGATTAGAAGTAGTCTTTTTATAGCCTTGCTCCCTATAACAGACTCAAACTTCTTATACCATTGTCTTGGAGCTTGTTTCAAGCCATACAAGCTTTTTGTCAACTTGCACACATAATCCTCTTTTCCTTCTACCTCAAATCCCTATGGTTGTTCCATATAAATTTCTTCTTTCAAGTCACCATGGAGAAAAGCTGTTTTCACATCCATCTGCTCAATCTCTAAGTCATGGCTAGCAGCCAAACTCAACATAACTCGAATGGAAGACATTTTCACCACCGGTGAGAAGATCTCTTCAAAGTCAACGCCTTGTTTCTAACTGAATCCTTTGACAACTAATTTGGCTTTATATCGTGGACGTGAAGTATTTTCTTCTTACTTTATTTTGTAAATCCACTGATTCTTCAAAACCCTCTTACCTTTAGGTAATTTTACTAACTCATAAGCAGAGTTATCATATAAGGATTTCATCTCATCTGTCATAGCATCGATCCAGTGCTGCCCGTGCTCACTTTTAACTGCTTCTGTATAGCACTCAGGTTCTCCTTCATCAGTTAACATCACAAACTCATCAAGAGAGTGTCGAGTAGAAGGCACTGGAATTCTATTGGACCTTTGTGGCTGAAATGGAGGTGAAGGTATGTGCGGATGATCTTCTATTGGAGCATCAATATCACCTGCACCCTGCATATTATGATCCTATTGAACATTCTCATCACGTTCTTGAATGTCACCATGAACATCAGGGTCATTTAGAGATGTCTGAGAAAATGGAACAATATCAGCAGGATTATCATTAACCTGAGGAGTTGACTTCTTGATGTATTCAATGTTTTGATCCTCAACGAACACAACATCTCTACTCCTTACAAGCTTTTTCTCAACCGGATCATATAAACGGTACCCGAAGTCATCTTCACCATAACCAAGAAAGATACATTGCCGAGTCTTCATGTCTAACTTCCCTCTTTCATCTTTAGGGACATGAACAAAAGCCTTACAGCCAAAGACTCGTAAATGGTCATAAGAGACTTCCTTACCAAACCAAATTTTGTCCGGAACATCACCTTGTAGTGGAACACTAGGAGACAAATTAATTACATGTGTGACTGTATTCAAGGTTTCACCCCAAAAGGATCTAGGTAATTTTGCATCTGAGAAAAGACATCTGACCCTCTCAATCAACGTTCTGTTCATCCTTTCTACTAAACCATTTAACTGTGGTGTCTTGGGAGGTGTCCTTTGATGTCTAATCCCATACTTTCTGCAATAGTCATCAAATGGACCACTATACTCACCACCATTATCAGTGCAGACACATTTCAGCTTCTTACCAGTCTGTCTCTCAATAAAGGCATGAAATTGTTTAAATACATCAAAGACTTGATCTTTAGTTTTCAATGCATAAACCTAAAGCTTCCTTGAGTGATCATCAATAAAAGTCACAAAATAAAGAGCACCACCAAGTGAGCGTACCTTTAAAGGACCTCATACATCAGAATGCACCAATTCAAGCAACTCTGATTTCCTTGAAGGCGAGTGACTCTTAAATATAACTCTATTTTGTTTCCCAGCAAAACAATGAGGACAGTTCTTTAAAACTACACTCTTTATGTCTAGAAGTTGGTTATTTCTTGCCAAACAATCCATCCCCTTTTCACTCATGTGACTAAGCCGCTTATGCCATAATTCAATGGAATTTTCATTCTCTACTACATTCACAACATCTTTGAAGATAACAGCTTGCATGAAATATAAACTGGAGCATTTCCTACCTCGTGCCACAATTAAGGAGCCTTTGGTAAGCTTCCACTGGCCATCACTGAAGGTACTGCAAAAACCTTCATCATCTAGTTTTCCCATTGAAATCAAATTCAAACGGATATTAAGGACATGTCTAACATCCCATAATGTCAGCTGTGCTCCATTGCCAGTCTTTAAGCAAATATCACCAATGCCAATGACCTTTGCTAAGTCGTTATTACCCATCTTCAAAACTCCAAAATCACCAGGAGTATATGTTGTGAAGAATTCCATTCTTGAAGTAACATGAAGAGAAGCACCACTATCTATGACCCAATCAGTCTCATGAGATGTCAAAATAATCACATCCTTATCACAAACAATAATGATGTCACCAGTACCAGAAGTGGATGTAGTAACAATACAATCATTACTCACATTCTTTTTCTCGTGCCTATCACTGCCATCTTTATTTTCTCTCTTCCACTTGTAACACTTTTTCTGAATGTGACCCATCTTCCCGTAATAATGACACTAGACATTCTTGTACTTAGATCGTGACTTGCTTTGGCTCTTACTTCTACCATTTTTACCATTTCCTCTTTCTTGACTTCTCCCCCTATTTTCAGTAATTAAAACCTCTGATTTGTATGATGATGAACCCTCAGATTTCCTTCTCATCTCCTCATTCAACACACCACCCTTTACAAGTTCCACTAATAAAACACCACCGGAGGCAGAATTAGCGAGAGACATTCGAAAAGTCTCCCAAGAATTAGGTAAGGTAGCAAGTAACCATAACCCAAGAACTTCATCATCAAACTTAATGCCCATGCCTGATAGTTGATCAATGAGACCCTGAAACTCATTTAAGTGGTCAGCAACTGAACTCCCTTCATTATATCTCAACTGCATCATTTTCTTTAACAAGAACAACTTGTTATTACCAGACTTTAAAGCATACAATGTCTCAAGTTTGCTCCACAAAGTTCGTGCATGTGTCTCATTGCAAATGTGATTATAAACATTATCATCAACAAATTGCCATATAAAACTACAAACCTGTTCGTGCTCAAATTTCCATTCTTCATCAGTTTTAAACTCAGGTTTCGTAGTAGCAAATACTGGCAGATGCAATTTCTTCACAAATAGGAGATCCTTCATTTTACTCCTCCATATATGATAATTCGTGCCATTCAAACAGACCAATTTATTCATATTTAACTCTATCATTCAAACAAGCCAGATACACCAACCAGGCTCTAATACCACTCTGATGGGAGAAGGGGCGCAGCGGAGTATAAGTAGCCCAAGAAACTTCTCCCGCTTGCTTGAACCTATGAGGAGATGATTGAATAACAAAAATGGCAATGCAAATAAACCACAAAAGAGAACACACCAATTTTATATGGAAAACCCCTTCAAAACAAAAGGGAAAAAAAACCACGGACACTCTGAACCAGAGGTCAACTCCACTATAATCAAGTGAGTACAATAGAGGTGCACAACCTCAATTACATCAAACAAATTGAACAAAATTCAATTTGGATTGAACGAGAGACTAATGAGTTAAGCAAGACAGACCAACTACGTGCTGTCAACTACAACTCAACAAGTAGACCTCAAGGCAATAATCCAACCGTTCAAGATGAACCCAAAGATGTCCCCTACCAGCCGTCCAAATTTCAGCTCAATCGGACCACGGGTCAGTAATCATTCATATGGTTTACCAATTCTGCCACAGATGAGAGAGCAGAGAGTTGCCAGAATTGAGAGGCTTTGGTTCGAATAAAAAATCTGCCATTGCAGTTCACAGAAACCCAATCCAACCATCCACAAAGAAGATCTATGTGTCCTCCAACTACTGACCAAAAATCAGCCCGATCGGACCACAAACAATCTTCCAATTACACAGTTGACCAATTCTGCACACAGAAAATTGCCCAGAAGATAGACCTACGAAAACTGAAGAGAAGCAGGACTTACATTGCTCGAAACCCAATCTCCACCGTTCAGAAATAAGAACCAAACGCCTTCTATCAACCATCCAAGTTTTAAGCTGATCGGACACCGATATCCTTTCCAAACGTAAGATCAAAGAATACTACTTTTGATTTTTCTCTTTCTGCAGCCTCCTTCTTTTTCTCTCCCTTTCGGCAGCCTTATTTTTTTTCTCACCGCCGACAGCTCTCCCCTCTTCTTTTAGGTTTTCTCCCCCCCTTTTTTTTTTTGGCCAAAGGGGTATTTATACCTACTTTAATAATTTTTAGGTTATGGCCCCAAAACATTTGGGTTATATATCCACATAGGAAGGGACCAATAAACCCAACAGGTAGTTCGTTTGGAGGCATACCTGGATGCTTTGGATCTTTGGGAAGCAGTGGAAGAAGACTATGATGTTCCTACACTTCCAAACAATCCCACCATGACACAAATCAAAACGCCTAAGGAGAAGAAGACGAAGAAGTTGAAGGCCAAAGCATGCTTGTTTGTTACGGTGTTGTCAATGATCTTCACAAGAATAATGTCCTGTAAGACAGCTACGTCTATATGAGATTATCTCAAGGAAGAATATGCAGGAGACAAAAGGATTAGAGGAATGCAAGTTTTAAATTTGATAAGAGATTTTGAGTTGTAAAAGATGAAGGAATCTAAAACAATCAAAGAGTATTCAGATAGACTTCTTGAAATTGCAAACAAAGTCGGACTGCTCAGGTCTGAATTTAATGATTCAAGGATTGTTGAGAAGATCCTTGTCATAGTACCTAAGAGGTATGAAGCAATAGTTACAACCTTGGAAAATACCAAGGAATTGTCAAAGATTTCCTTAGTAGAATTACTTAATTCTCTACAGGCACAAGAGCAAATAAGGCATATAAGGCAAGATGTCAACATCGAAGGAGCCTTGTTTACTAAACATCATGAAGCTAACAAAAACAAAAGGAAAAAGAAGAAAGGCCAAGAGGGAAATTTTTTTGTTCCTACTTCAAGTAACAACAAACGCAAAAAGGGAAGCTTCAAGGGTAAATACCCTTCTTGCCAGCATTGTGGAAAGGAAGGTCACCCTCCATTCAAATGTTGGAGGAGACTTGATGCAAAATGTTCCAAATGCAATCAAATGGGACATGAAGCAATAATTTGCAAAGGAAAAATTAAGCAACAGGAGGTTGAAGTCCAAGTTGCAGAAGAAGAGGATGAAGATCAACTTTTTGTGGCATCTTATTTTGTAAGTATTTGTTCGTTTGAAAGTTGGCTAACTGACAATGGCTACACCAATCATATGACCAATGACAAGGAATTTTTCAAAGATTTGAAGCCAACTAACATCATTAAAGTTAGAATCAGCAGTGGTGATTATATCTCAGTCAAAGGAAAGAGGACCGTTGCAATAACAAGCTGTTCAAGTACAAAACTAATTCATGATATTCTTTTTGTTCATGAAATTCAGCAAAATTTGTTGAGTGTTGGTCAACTGATTGAAAGCGGCTTTAAAGTTACTTTTGAAGACAAATATTGTCTAATTAAAAGTGTAATCAATCAAGATATTTTTAAAGTTAGGATGAAAGGCAAAAGTTTTGCTCTAAATCCATTAAAGGAGGAGCAAACAGCCTTCTCAATCAAGGAGAATATCACAGAAGTTTGGCATAAAAGGCTCGAGCATTATCACCACCAAGGGCTGATGCAAATGAAGTCTAAGATGATGGCAAAAGATCTTCCAAAATTTGAAAATCAAATTCCAAGCTGCTAGGCATGTCAATTCAGCAAGCTCAATAGAAAAGCATTTCCAAAGGCAACTGGTAGTCTTTATTATTTTATCTTCATTGATGATTTCACTAGAATGTGCTGGATTTTCTTTTTGAAGTTTAAATCAAAAGTAGCTCAAGTCTTTTGGAAGTTCAAGGTAAGAGTTAAGAATGAAAGTGGCTGTAAAATTTAGATTGTGAGATCTGACAATGGGAAGAAGTATATTTCAATAAAATTCAACCAGTTTTATGAAGATGCAGGCATTAAACATCAGCTTATAGCCCCCTGCACTCCACAACAAATTGGAGTTAGTGAGAGAAGAAATAGGTATATCATGGAAATGTCAAGATGCAAACTGCATGAGAAGAATTTACCAAAGAAGTTTTCGGCAGACGTAGCACATATGGTTGTATTTCTTCAAAACAAGCTCCTAACAAAGGCATTAAAAGATTAAACACCATTTGAAGCCCTGGTATGGTTACAAACCATCACTGAAGTTTCTTAAAGTATTTGGTTGTTTGTGTTTCACTCATGTTCCATAGAGCAAACGTGACAAGCTAGATAAAAGTGCATCACTAGGCATTTTTATAGGTTATAGCATTGTCAGCAAGGCCTATAAGATTTTTCAACCACAAACTGGAAATATTACTGTTAGTAGGGATGTTCACTTTGTGGAGGATAAGGAGTGGAACTGGGACGATGTAGAGAAGAAGGGTCAAACCATGACAAAGTTGAAACTCAAGTTTTTTGGTTTAAATACTGAAGAAGAAGAAGGCTGGCAAAATGAAATAGTGGATGAAGTTCCTATGAGAGGAACTAGGTAGCTCTCTGACATTTATGAAATGTGCAACATTATTATGTGTGAACCTACAAATTATGAAGAAGCAAAAAGGGATCAAAGGTGGATAGTTGCAATGAAGAAGGAGCTGTCTATGATTGAGAAAAACAAGACGTGGATTCTAGTGGAAAGACCTTAAGACAGAAAGGTGAATGGACTCAAGTAGGTGTACAAAACTAAGCTAAATGCTGATGGCTTTATCAATAAACACAAGGCAAGACTCGTAGTGAAAGGCTATGCTTAAGTTTTTGGCGTGGATTATTTGGATACCTTTGCACCAGTTGTTCGTTTAGACACCATAAGGCTTTTGCTTGCTGTAACTACTTAAATGAATTGGAAAGTGTATTAGCTTGAAGTAAAATCATCATTTTTAAATGGTGTTGTGCAAAATGAAATTTACATTAAACAGCCTGAAGGTTTTGTGAAAAAAGGAGAAGAGGACAAGGTGTTTCTTCTCAAGAAGGCTCTTTATGGGTTGAAACAAGCTCCAAGAGCTTGGTACAGCAGGATAGATGACCATTTACTGAGCTTAGGTTTTAAAAAGAGCTTGTCTGAGGCCACCTTTATGTTAAATGTCAAAGCAATGGTATTATGATAGTTTCTCTTTATGTTAATGATCTTTTGCTGACAGGAAATGATGTATGGCTAGTTGAGGAATTCAATCAAGTAATGATGAAGGTTTTTGAGATGATAAATCTCAAGTTAATGGCCTTTTTTCTTAGAATGGAAATTAAGTAGGCTGAGCATGAAGTCTTCATCTGCCAGAAGAAGTATGCCAAGGAGATTTTGAATAAATTTAAGCATAAAGAATGCAAGGAGGTAAGGACTCCTATGAATCAAAAGGAGAAGTTGTGTAAGGAAAGTAGTGTTAATAAAGATAATGATGGATACTTTAAAAGTTTAATTGGTTGCTTGATGCATCTTATAGCAACACGACCTATCATTTTAAATGCTGTAAGTATTTTGTCCAAGTTTATGCATTGTGCAAGTGAATTGCATCTCAAGGTTGCCAAGAGAGTGATTTGATATGTCAAAGGCACAAGTGATTTTGGTGTTAAATTTACAAGAAGCAAGGAGTTCAAGCTAGTTGGTCTCTCTGATAGTGACTCAGGAGGTTTCATTGATGATATAAGGAGTACTTTAGGCTATTGTTTTACTCTTGGACCTAGTGTTTTCTCATGGAGCTTGAAGAAGCAAGAAACCGTGGCTTAATCTATTGTTGAGGCAGAATTTATTGCTGTAACAGCTATTGTTAATCAAGCTTTGTGGCTAAGGAAGATTTTAATGGATCTCAATTTGGAGCAGAAAGAAAGCACTAAGATTTTTGTTGACAACCAAGCTACCATTGTTATTTCTCATAATCCTATGTTTCATGGAAAAACTAAGCATTTCAACATCGAGTTATTTTTCTTAAGAGAAGTGCAAAAAGAAGAATTTGTGACTCTGATTTACTACAAATCTGAAGATCAGCTGGCAGATTTGTTTACAAAGCTACTTTCAGTCAGTAGGTTCGAGTTGCTAAGGCAGAAAGTTGGTGTTTGCAGCCCTTAAAGTAAGGAGGAGTGTTAAGAAAATGCTTCAAGACTGAAATATGTCTACATGCAGTTTATGTGTTCTGTTTTTACTTTGTTGTTCTAGTCTTTAGGAAGCAGTTAGGTTATTTCTTTTAGTGTTGTTTATCCTAACTTATTTGTAGGACCATATTATTAGTGGTTAGTTATTTTTTTATATTTAAATTGTAATATTTTTTGAAGAAAATAGCAATCTTAGTTTTTTCCTTGTTAAAATTAACAACATTTTCGGAAAGAGTTCGCTCGTAGATTGAACAAGCTCTATGCCACATGTTGGTGGGGTCCATCCCCATCACTGCACAAATTAAAGTTGATGCCTTTTTCCCCTCCATTTCCATTGCCTCCTTCTTCCTCTTCATTGGATCTATAATTTTTTTTTTTTTCCTTGAGTGAATTAGTGGTTAAATTTAAACAAAATTTGAAGTTGAGTACTTTAGTTGTAACAAACTAAAATTATGTGAAGAAAATGAAAATTGGTAATAATTTGATGGTAAATTATGTAATTAAATCATTAAAAGATTTTAAAGTTCAAGTACGAGTAAGTTTTTTTTTTTAAAATAAAAATAATATTTTCCATGTTCTCTTAAAACATCCTATGAGATAGTTATAGCTAATGTTGAATTGTTATTTTGCCAAAGCCACCCTAAGCTCATCTAACTTATTCTATGATTACAAATCTTGAAACTAGAATATTTAAATTAGATTTTATGTTCTCTTTGCAAACTCAAGAGTTATGGAAAGAAATTGATATAACGTTTAGCGAAATTAAAGCTAATACTTAATTAACTTAAGAAACAATAATTCTTAAAAAAGAATGATAGAGGTAAAGTCAGTGCTCTTATCGGAATATTAATTCCTTTGAATTGGTTTAGAATTGAGTTGAATGCTTAAACCCTTGGACTCACACATATTTATAGATAAAATTATTTAATTAATTAAAAAAATATTCTAACTTAAATAAGAAAACACTTAATAACTAATTAAGAAAATATTTTAAATTACCTAAATAATTTATATATATTCTAAATAAATTAACTAAAAGTTCTAATTAGATTAAAATACCATAAAACAAGTAAGTAAATTACAAAATATATAATTATAACATAATTATAAAAAAATAAAAAATAATACTTGTGACATGTCTTATGTCAGACCTCTCCACTTGGAAAAAAACTCACCTGAGTTAAGAATGAGGAGCTGATATCTTCCATACTAGAGGAACAAATACTTTGAATAAATTAGTATCTTCAACATGCTCCAATGACTTATTTTATAAATCATAATGTGAGCAATAACATTAACAAATGATGGTGTTGAACAATCATTTGCTGGAATACCAAGCCCAAGAAAATCAACAAATAATGTAGGTAAAGAATTAATAAGATCTTGGGACCTTTGACTTGTAAAATCAGTCTTTGATTTGGTAATAAGATCTCAGAACCTATAGGTTATGGGCTCATCTTTTATCGCCAACATTTATACCTCTTATGATTGCACTTGAACCTTTTTTGATTTAACTTTTTCTGCTAGCACTTTAACCTCTTTTGATTGCATTTGAACTTGTTTTGATTCTTTAGTGGTAGCCTTATTCTCTTGATTTGAGTGGGTGACCTTAATCTCTTGATTTGAGTAGGTGACCTTAATCTGTTGATTTGAGTAGGTGACCTTAATGTCTTGATTTAAGTCGGTAACAATCAAAAAAACTCTTTTCTTCACTTGAGTAGTCTTAACTCAAGATCCTCCTTTTGTAGGTAGCAATGTATATTTTATCTTGCCTTTCTCAAACTTATAGATATTCTTTTGCCATAAGTATTAAACATTAACGTTAAATTGCCAAGGTCATCCAAACAATAAATGGCAAGCATTCATGTCTACAACATCACAGTAAACCTAATATGTATACCTGCTAATTGAGAAAAGGGCCTTGCATTGTTCTATTACTTGAAGTTCTCCCACCATTTTGATCCACCCAATGGTGTATGGACTTTGGTGCTTCTCTATTGGTAGCGATAATTTGTTAACAATTTCTATCTTGGTAATATTTTCTTGGCTTTCACTTTTAATAATCAAATTACATACAATATTATTGATTGTGCATCTTGTCCGCAATAACTTGTTTCATTGAGCATCATTTTCTTACTTAGAAGCTAGCTTTCTCACCACATACATAACTTTGTCATCGTTGTACTCGCACTTCTCATTATCATTGTCACTAGAGTCTGTTATGTAAACTTGATGCATACATACATTTATTTCTTCATAAGAATCCACCGTGTAAGTTTGGTGCATGCATACATTCATTTCTTCGTCAAAATCCACTATGTAAGTTTGATGCCTAAGTAGATTTGCAGGGACAGGTTAAGCAAGAGGTTAACCGTGAGCAAAATTTTTGATCTTGTTCCTTTCATTTCTCTGGTTCCTGTTGACACCTCCCACTAGAAAAGATTTGAGTCGATTGTTGATGACTTCTAATCCATATTCTAATTGATCGATCCTTGAGCTATGATTTTGTAGTGCCACCTTCTGGTCACAAATAGTTGACTAGATGGCCTGCATCTCTTGATCTTCGTTAGTATGATGGTTACTATTCCCTCCATCTTGTGTTGCCATTAGAATAGGCAAAACCTACTCTAAATCCTACTTTGATACCACTTGACACAATATTTAGTGAAAATAAGACTAACATTTGATTAACTTAAGAAATAATAATTCTTAAAAGAGAATGATAGAGGCAAAGTTAATGCTCTTTTATTGGAATATTCATTCATTTGAATTGGTTTAGAATTGAATTGAATGCTTAAACCCTTAGATTCATACATATTTATAGGTAAAATTATCTAACTAGGAAAATATTTTAACCCAAATAAGAAAACACTTAATAACCAATTATGAAAATATTCTAAAATACTTAAATATTTTGTATATGTCCTAAATAAATTAACTAAAACTCTTAATTATATTAAAATATTATAAAATAAATAAATAAATTACAAAATAATAATTATAATATAATTTATAGAAATATAAAGAATAATTCTTATGACGTATCTTATGTCAAAATTTGAGAAGAAAAAAATAAAAATAAAAAAACAAAGTACATTAATAAATGGATAAAGAAAACAAATAGTGTGAGACCTACATAGAAAATAACTCGAAAGCTTAAAATCTAAATTTTTTATTCTAATATTTGATGTGTGATTAAATTTTCATAAATAATAAAAAATGTAATATAGATACATGACCTTTTTAAATTTTTTTAATATTATTTTATTCTTCTATTTGCCCTTTGTCTGTTTGACTTTATTCATCTACATTTTTCTATAGGAAATACTTAAAAGTAAATGAAGAGGAAATGAAGCAATTTCCTTTTATTATCAGATTTCTTGTAAGTGAAAGAAAAAAAAAAAGAGAGAGAACGGAGAAGAAAAAGATAAATTTTTGCAAAAAAAAAAAAAAGACAAAAGAATTGGAAGAAGAATAAGAAATAAAATCACTTATCTACCTTTGAAAGCTGTTAGGAACCAATGGCCATAAGAGAGGGAGTATAAACAAATTCTACTACCTAAAAATTAACTTTTATTCAAATTGTTCTAATTTTTAATGCATGAACTTCACAAGTTATTGCCAAAAGGTTATGTTCAAGACACTTTAATTAATTGAGCAATTTTTATTTTTATTTTTTCATAATTTGTTTGCATACAAATAATAATTATTTTTTTTTGGGTTATAAGACAATGATTATGTCTAGTGTAAATTTTTGGTCCATGTGCACGGTCCGAGTTATATTTATTTTTTATTTTTTCTTATATTATTGAATATTAATACAATATTAAAAAAATTTTCTTTAGTGATTAAATTAAAAAATATAATAACAAAAATCCAAATATCAATCTATATAATTTAAATATAATTAAATTATTGAAAAAGATATATTATCATCGTTTAAAGATTAAAAAAAACTAAAATAAGTGATTTTAATTAAAATTTAAATTTCATTAAAAAAATTTTATAAAAATATTTTATTTATATTTTATTTCTTTGTTAAATTTAAAATTTTTGATTTTTGTTTTTTATCTTTCATTTAAATTGTATATTTATTAATTTATAATCTAATTTTTTTATTAATTATTAAGACTAAGTATGATTTAAATATGATTATTGATCAGATAGAACATAACACAAGTCAAGATTTCTTAGACTTATGGGTTGGCTCATTGTTCAAAATTTTAGACAAAGTATGATAAAACAGAAAAGAGAAATGGATTATACTTTGGCACGATACAAAATAAGTGGATTTCTAAAAAAATGGACCATGATAATATGTCTCATTTTACCTGTCTCATATAAAACAAATTGAAAAGAAAACCTAACATCTCTCAATTTTTCTACTAATTTGTTTAAAATGTTTTAGTGGTTAGCAATCTTCATCTTGACTTTCACCTTGCATTGCATTTCATTGTGAAAATTCATTCAATTATCAAAATAAAATGAAAAAAAAAAAAACAAGAAAAGAAAAAGGAAATCAAGTATGTAGCGTGCTACCGCTCAAAAAATAAGTACGTGCAAGTCCTATGTATACAGACAATAACAATGTGTAAACAGCACAGTTTGATTGGCTGCATTAACAATTTTTTTTAATTATATACACATTTTTATTAATTGTATAGACATTTTACTTGACCATGTATATATTATATTTTTAAAAAAAATAAAATAAAGAATAAGGGGAGACGGAACGTCGCAACCCCCACCCACCCCACCGTCCAGAAAACTTTTACAAAGATGAATACTTAGAAAAACGAGGACTTGGAAGTCAAGAAGAGAAAAGACAAAGTCAACCGCAGTTGTCTATGTGCAACTTTTCTACACTTACCCCAGCTCGTGTCGATTACGATGATATAGCTGCCCAATTGCAGTTGTCCATACGTTTTCGGTGTCGTCTTATAAAAAGTTGGATTAAAAGAAAAAAAACGATGGCTACAAGTATGTTAAGGCGCGCAGTTTGTAAATCTACGTTTGTGTCAAATATTAAAAAATTGGTGTTTGGTAAATATCTAAAATTTGTTACTAACAAAACTGCACCACAATTTTAACTTAAATTTTAGAACTGAATGTTTTGGTGCAGCAAAGAAACAAGTCATAATTGCTTTTTTTTCTTTTTTTTTTATTTTCATAGTTAATTATGTGTATTAATAATAAATTTAATACTACAATTTATAACTGCAATAATAATATCAAATAAATTTATTGTGATAAACAATAACCTTATAAATTAAAATATGATATCAAAATCATGATAAATATTGTCAATAATAATTTAATTAAAATTATATACAGAGTATAAATTAATTTTATAGTGACCTAAAGAGTTTTTCTAATTGTTCATTTTAAAAATTTAAGGTTAATCATATTTAATATATTTACTTTTTTTTCATAATACACAGATAATTTTGAATTATATAAATCTATTTTGAATGAGATTCTTGCCGGTACAATAATACAATGTATTTACAAATCATAATGATGTGTAAATAACATCATTTTATAAATTATAAGTATATTTTTGTTAGTTATATGCACATTTGGCTTAATTATATATATATGTAATTTTTAAAAAATTTAAAATAAAAAAATGAGATGGAACCAAGTGAGCGCACCCCTATACCCATCCACAATAGTTTATGTAATAACTTTTCTACCCTACCCCAGGTTAATGCAGCAACTATTCTGAACCTATTGCCTATGAAAGCCAAAAACTTAATGAGGTAGAACAATGATACTCAGCGTATGAGAGGAGATGCTAGTAGTAGTTCATTACCTTCACACATGACGAGTTTACTTGTTGGGTACCAAGTTTGTGATTTGCACTGATAATATGGCTAACATTTTTTTCCAAACTCAAAAGAAGCTCTCTGTGAGGCAAGCTTGATGGTAAGAATTCTTAGTGGAGTACGGTTTAGTGTGGGAAAGCAAGCTAAGGAGGCATAATCAAGTGGTAAATGCCTTGAGTTGTCGACAAGTGCAAGAGATTGTTGTTGCCATCACTTAAGTGTAGAATGACTTGCTAGAAAAAGTTAGGGCGCAAACCCTACACGATGCAGAATACCAAAAGTTGATGCAGTAAGTAAAGGAATGTGTGGTAAGATGATACTAGCTTGATGATGGGTTACTGCATGTCAAGGGTAACTATTTTTATGTTCCAAGAGGTACAAGTTTGAGAAAAGAGATTCCATGAGAGTGCCATGACCCTTAATGGGCAGGTCATCTTAACAAGGAGAGAATGATAACCTTACTCTTTCATATCTATCATTGGCCAAAGATAGAAGAAGATGTTGAGGCATACGTTAAGACATGCGTTGTCTATCAACAAGATAAAGTTGAGAGACACAAGGAAGAGGGGTTACTGCAGCCATTACCAATTCTAATGAAACCATGGGTGTTAGTTTCAATGGCATGGGTTTTATCATGGTGGTGGTGGATCATTTTTCTAAGTATCCTGTATTTGTCCTAGCCGCTTCTTCATGTCAAGCAAAAATAGTTATTGAGTTATTCTACAAACAAGTGGTGAAATACTTTGGGTTACTGAAAGATATTATGAGCGATTAGGATCCTCGCTTCATAAGTAGGTTTTGGATAACTTTGTTCAATCTAATGGGGTCACAATTAAAGTTTCCATTACCAACCATCCTTAAACAAATAGTTGTTCGCAAGGGAATAGGATACTTATTCTTTACCATAACCTTGTTCAAGGCCTAATAATCTACACACATCCATAAGAAGCCATCATGCTTTCTTTAGAATAGCATCGAGGCACCATAAGGAGCTTTAAAGGGTTAAATCAAGCCTACATTGAGCAATTCTATTAATTGTTTCCTAAATTCATCCAACTTCATCAAACTCATAAAGTAAGGGGCTTGAGCTAAAGGTTTTGAACTTGGAATCATGTCAATCTTGTAGCCAATAGCACGCTTAGGAGGAAGGCACTTTGGCAGCTCCAAAGGCATTACGTCTACAAAATTCTTCAATAGTTCTACTACATCATCTAGAACTTCAACAGATATACCTTCCTTCACCTCAACCAATACAACCAGGTAGGTAGCCTCACCCTTTTTCAACCCTTGTTTCACTTGCATTGCTAAAAATATCCCACCTATTTTCCCACTAGCACCTACTGGAGAAGTTATCTTGCCCGCAACAAAGCAAGGATGGTTCTTTTGCATGATCATCAATCCACCCAAGTGAGGCATTAAAGCAACTTTTGCATGCACAAAAAACTTAACTCCCAAAATGATATCAAAATCATCAAGTGGCACAATAGTGAAGTTAAGATTTCTAACCCAATCATTGAGGGTTACCTTTACACCAACTGTTGTGCCAAGCATCTTTCGTGTTGCTGAATTGGCTGCCTTCATTTGGCTATCACTGTCAGTGACCTTAATGAAATGCCCTGAAATGTTCTAGGGGAGCTTAGAGGCTTACTAGGACCCTAGAACATTCCACTTTATTCTAGAGTTCTCTTGATTATGTAGACTTGTAGAGATCCTTACAGAATTCTCTGGAGCTTTGATTATAGCCGTTAGATTAGATGAATCTCAGCCATCCATTTAGGAGGTAGGATTGTATATAAAGGGGAGTAGCCCCAAGGGTGGGGGTATCCAATTCACTTGTACTCTTTCTCAAATATAATATAGTGTTTTCTTTCTCTCATCATTCTCTCTGGTGGTTTTTGGTGGTGTTCTACTTTCTCTTCATTATCCAAGTGGGGGAAGGCTGACTTAGCTTCTACTAAGGACGTAAGGAAAGCTAAGTGCTGCACAGTCATGAGGGAAACTCGTACGTCCGTGAAAGGCGGTATCAGAGCCTGGTTTGTGAGGCATAATATCGAACACCATAGAGGAGAATGTGGTGAGGGAACACCAAGGGATGGAGAGGGGACGTGATCCATCTCCCACTCAAGATGGGAACAAGAAGAAGGAGCGTGGATGCAGCAAGAATCGTTCTGCCGTCACTCTGGCCACTTTGGAGGAAGAGTCCAACATCCTTGAACAGGTAATGTCTAAAATGGGTACACGTATTGAACATATTGAACATAATTTTGATGCCTTAGAATCTCACATGTTAGAAGAGCTTGACAAAGTTAAAGGGGATGTCCAAGAGTGTTTTTCCAATAGTGAAGGGTGTTATGGGAGTGAGCAAGCCTTCAAGGCAATAGTCATGCAGACTGTCAAAAGCTTGCAAACTCAAGTGACCTTTTTAGAAACCATTCTGGAGGAGATGCACCAAGACATAGCCATGTGCAAGAGGGTCGTGGCTAGCGATGGCGGCTCAAGGGGAGCTCCTAGGGTGGAAGCTCCTAAGCCTAAAGAATTCTCAGGCAAGAGGGATGCCCAAGAGGTGGAGAATTTTCTTTGGCAAATGGAGAGATACTTTGAGTGTCTAAAGATGGCAGATGAGTGAGACAAAGTGAACACGACAAGCCTTTACCTTGTGAATGCAACAACTTTGTGGTGGCGAAGAAAGCATGCAGATATGCAAAAAGGCCTTTACACCATAGAGACATGGGAGGACTTCAAGAGAGAACTTAAGAGGCAATTCTTCCCTAAGAACGTGGTATATGAAGCACACAAGCAACTGAGGGAGCTGAGACACACGGCCTCTATCCCTAACTATGTTAGGGATTTCACTACGTTGTTGCTAAAAATACCAAACTTAGGGGTAGAAGATGCACTATTCTATTTCGTTGATGGACTCCAAAATTGGGCCAAGCAAGAAGTGCAGTGACGAGGGGCAAAAGACGTTGATTAGGCCA
This sequence comes from Rhizophora apiculata, assembly GCA_037832385.1. NCBI lineage: Eukaryota > Viridiplantae > Streptophyta > Magnoliopsida > Malpighiales > Rhizophoraceae > Rhizophora > Rhizophora apiculata. Next base: position 12,419,128 of record CM075434.1, on the reverse strand, counting down.
TTGTAATTGCGGAGTCCCTCACCGAGTATCAAAGGAGTGAGTCTTCTAAAAATAAGAGCTCCAAGAGTAACTCTAACAGAGGTGGGGGAGAAAGAGATAGAGGCTAAGGAAGTCACGACCCGTCTACGAGAAGGGACTATGAGGAGAAGAAACAATCCTTCATGCCTAGGGGAGGGTGCTTCATGGGCAAGGGGCCGCACCCTATGAAAAATTGTCCAAAACTGGGTTCATTGGTAGCTATGATCGAACAATAAGAGTCGCAAGCAGTCGATGGTCTAGCAGAACAGATTGGTTCCTTACAATTGCTCAACGCTCTTAAAGGCAAACAAGAGCTCCAAGCAATGAGAGGTAAGGGGCTGATATTTGTAGATGTGCAGACAAATGGACAGCAAGCCCAAGTCATGATTGACACGGGCGCTACTCACAACTTCATCACCGAGGAGGAAGCTACACGGCTTGGTCTCTCTATGACCACTGGTAGGGGTTGGCTCAAGACCGTCAACACTGGTGCCAAGCCTTTACGTGGGGTTGCCCGAAATGTACCAATGAGCCTTGGTCCATGGAGAGGGACAGTTGACTTTTCAGTGGCGCACATGGATGATTTCAAGATCGTACTTGGCATGGACTTCCTCCATAAGGTACAAATCGTTCCTATGCCATATTCAAACTTCGTTTGTGTGCTTGAGAAGGAGGCCCCGTGCATGGTTTCTACCACCTCGAAGGTGAGTGATAGGAAAGTCATATCGGCAATGCAAGCAAAGAAGGGCTTCAAGCGAGGGGAAGTCACATACTTGGCAATGATGGTTACCAGCGATCCTTCTAGCCCTCTAGAGGTGGACCTACCCCAGAAGATTAAAGATGTCCTTGAAGAAAACAAGGATGTCATGCCTCCTGAGCTGCCCAAATGACTTCCCCCAAGGAGAGAAATTGATCACAGAATAGAGTTGGAGCAAGGGTTTAAGCCACCCGTTATGACCCCTTATCGCATGGCACCTGCCGAGCTTGAAGAGTTGAAAAGATAGTTGGTTAGTTTATTGGATGCGGGTCAAGTTCAACCTTCAAAGGCTCCTTATGGCGCTCCAGTCTTGTTCCAAAGGAAGCATGATGGTTCACTACGTATGTGCATCGATTATAGGGCGCTCAACAAGATTACGGTAAAGAATCGGTACCCCCTTCCTCTCATTCCTAATTTGTTTGATAGATTAGGACAAGCCAAGTGGATTACAAAGGTGGACTTGCGTTCTGGATTCTATCAAGTTCGTATCACAAAAGGGGACGAGGCAAAAACCACTTGTGTTACTCGCTATGGTTCCTTTGAGTGGTTGGTAATGCCCTTTGGGCTAACCAACGCCCTTGCCACTTTCTCCACACTCATGAACCAGATTTTCGGTCATTCTTAGACCAGTTTGTAGTGGTCTACTTGGACGACATCCTTATCTACAGTGAGACTCTCGAAGACCATGTAAACCACTTACAAACCGTGTTCAAGCTTTTGTGGGACAACGAGTTTTACATAAAAAAGGAGAAGTGCACTTTCACAGCATGGGAAGTACCCTTCCTTGGTCATGTGGTGGGAAATGGACAAATTCGAATGGATGAAGAGAAGGTGCAGGCCATCCAAGATTGGGAATCACCAAAGAACGTGTCATAGTTGCGATCATTTCTTGGTTTAGCCAACTACTACAGGTGGTTCATTGAAGGATACTTGGCATGTACGACTATACTAACCGACTTGTTAAGGAAGAACTGGTCATGGGAATGGACAACTCGACAACAAATGACCTTTGAAGGGTTAAAGGCTGCGGTAAGTAAAGAGTCTGTCCTTGTTCTCCCTAACTTTACTAAGGCATTTGAAGTCCATACTGATGCTTTTGACTTCACTATAGGAGGGGTCTTAATGCAAGAAGGGCATCATGTGACTTATGAGAGTAGAAAATTGAATGACACCAAACGGAAGTACACGGTGCAAGAGAAGGAAATGACCGCCATTGTGCATTGTCTCCGTACTTGGCGCCATTATTTGTTGGGTTCTCAATTTGTGATCAAGACGGACAATGTAGCCACTAGCTACTTCCAAACTCAAAAGAAGCTGACCCCGAAGCAAGTTAGATGGCAGGACTATTTGGCTAAATTCGATTATACGTTGGAATATAAGCTGGGCAAAGCCAATGTAGTCGCTGATGCTCTAAGTCACAAAGCAAAACTGGCTGCCATCTCTTAAGTAAAAGGGGATATCAAAGGCCTGATTCGAGAGGGGCTCAAGCATGATCCCATAGCTAGGCAAATTACCGACCTTACTGTCAAGAGGGGGACAAAAAGGTTTTAGGTTGAAGATGGCCTAATCTATACCCGAGGTAAGCGACTCTATGTGCCTAAGTGGGGAAATATAAGACACTCCCTTATTAAGGAGTGTCATGATACCAAGTGGGTGGGTCACCCAAGCATGAAGAGGATGTGGGCATTGTTGGAGGCAACATACTATTGGCCTCAGTTGAGAGATGAGGTTGAGATGTATGTTAGAACCTGTCTTGCCTGCCAACAAGACAAGGTTGATCACCAATTACCTGGAGGCTTACTAGAGCCTTTACGGATACCTTAAAGGCTTTGGGAGACCATCACTATGGATTTCATATCTGCCTTACCCAAGTCAAAAGGATCAGGATCGATCATAGTGGTCGTGGATCGCTTTTCAAAGTATGGGACTTTCATCCCTGCCCCAACTGATTGTACAGCCGAAGAGGCAGCACGGCTATTCTTTAAAAATGTGGTAAAGTATTAGGGGTTGCCGCACCATATCATAACTGATCGTGATCCTCATTTCACTGGTTAACTGTAGGACGAATTGTTCAAACTATTGGGGACCGAGTTGCATTTCTCTACGAGTTTTCACCCTCAAACCGATGGCCAAACTGAGAGGGTGAATGCTCTTTTGGAGTGTTATCTTAGGCACTTTGTAAGTGCCAACCAACGTGATTGGGGAAAACTCCTGGATGTGGCTCAATTTTCTTACAATCTACAAAAGAGCGAGATGACCGAGAGGAGTCCCTTTGAGTTGATGATTGGGCAACAAACTTTAACGCCCCATAGCGTGGATATAGATTCATCGACTAGAAGCCCAGGAGCCCTAAAGATGGCCAAGTCATGGAAGGAGCAAGCCGACATAACCCATTCCTACCTCGACAAGGCAGCTAAGAAGATGAAGAAATGGGCAGATAGAAGAAGACAACAAGTTGAGTTTGCTGTTGGACACAAGGTAATGGTCAAAATCTTGCCCCAACAATTCAAAGCTTTCCGTTCTGTCCATAAGGGTCTTATAAGGAGATATGAGGGACCTTACTTAATCCTCGGGAAGGTTGGTAAGGTCTCTTACAAATTGGATTTGCCCAAAAACTTAAAAATCCACCCCGTCTTCAACGTAAGTATGCTCAAACCATTCAAGGAAGATCAAGAAGATCCAAGACATGAAGTATCCAATAGAGCTCCCCCGATTATGGTAAAGTCTTACGACAAAGAGGCCGGATAAGTGCTTGGCAAACGGATTGTTCGAAAACGTGGTATACCACCAAGCACTCAATACTTGATCAAATGGAAGGGATTGCCCGAGAGTGAAGCAACGTGGGAAAGCAAAGAAGATATGTGGCAATTTCAACAACAACTTCAAGAATACGAGGACTCAACGAGGGCGTCGAAGGATTAGGTGGGGGAGAGTGAAATGCCCTGGAATGTTCTAGGGGAGCCTAGAGGCTTACTAGGACCTTAGAACGTTCCACTTTATTCTAGAGTTCTCTTGATTATGTAAACTTGTAGAGATCTTTGTAGAATTCTCTAGAGCTTTGATTATAGCTGTTAGATTAGATGAATCTCAGCCATCCATTTAGGAGGTAGGATTGTATATAAAGGGGAGTAGCCCCAAGGGTGGGGGTATCCAATTCACTTGTACTCTCTCTCAAATATAATATAGTGTTTTCTTTCTCTCATCATTCTCTCTGGTGGTGTTCTACTTTCTCTTCACTATCCAAGGGGGGGAAGGCTGACTTAGCTTCTACTAAGGATGTAAGGAAAGCTAAGTGCTGCACAGTTGTGAGGGAAACTCGTATGTCTGTGACATTAAGCCCAAGTGTTTTCACCATTCTCTTGGCCACAAAGTTGTAGGTGGCCCTAATATTAGTCATTACCATCAACTCCTGATCATAAAACCTAATTTTCATGTCTATTAGGCTTGATTGGGTGACCCATCCAACTTAGACAACATTCACCAACTACAGAGGATTGACATGTGAGGGACTAGCTTCATCTATTCTACCACATTCTTCTATGACCATGACGCTTAACTTTTCCCTCTTTGGGCATTCCCTAGCACGATGAGGGCCATTATATATGAAACAACCAGAATTAGACTTGTTTTTACCTGACTCCCCAATAATAGCTTTACCTTTGTCTTTACCACTATCAAAGCATTTATCCTTTTTCTTACCTTCCTTCTTCTTTTTTCCCTTGTCTTTGGGCAGCTTTCTTGCATCACTATCAGAGGGCTTGTTGATTTTGGAATCAACTAAACCATTAGCAATGACCATAATAGAAAGCAAGCCCTTGACTCCTTGCCTTCGAAGCTCGACTTAAGCCCACAGTTGTAAGCCCAAAAGAAAGTGAAAGAGCTTGTCTTCATCTGATATGTTGCGAATGTCAATTATCAAGGAATTGAACTCCTTCACATAATCCTACACCATGCTAGTATGTTTGAGTTTTTTCAAGGATTCCCTTACAACCCAGGATATGTTGCAAGGAAGGAATTGATTCTTTAACTCCTTCTTTAAGCTTTCCCATGTTTTAATCTGGGGTTAGCCAGTGCTAGCATCATCACCAAGCCTTGTATGCCACCATAGCTTGGCACGTTTGGTAAGATACATGCTTGTGAGGGTCACCTTCTCCTCATCTTGCACTCGGACAACCATGAAGTATTGCTCCATATCTCATAGGAGATTCCTGGTAGCTTTGGCATCATGCTCCCCCTCGAAGGCTTTAGGGTTCGACACCTTCATCTTCCATGATGAATTAGCAACCGCACTTGGTTGGCTACTTATGACCTTCTTAAGGACAACAAGGTCGCTTTCTACACCACCAAAGCGAAAGATCTAAGCAGAGTCCATAATATCATAGTTAACTTATAAGAGATGTATTGATTTTTCCAATTCCTCGAGCCTTGTCAGGATTGAAAGAGCTTGCCCTTCTTAGACTTCCCCAAGAGCCTTTTCAATCTTTGACATCTGCTCCCGTACCACATCAAGACCTAATCCACCAGCTATTGATCGAATCATGCTCTAATACTAGTTGCCATTGGGCCAATTTTTCAACCAAAAATTTTAGCCAAGTGATGACACTAAGTCACATTTAGTCTCAATTAATTTATCACACACGAGGCATAAACACACTTACAGGATTGTTTACTAACCTTTATTACTTTCTCACAAGTACAAAGGAATTGCCAAGGCCTTACCACACAAGTGTTTTGCTCCCTTTTTTGTATAGCCCTTGGTTGTCACACTACAAGTATTTATAGTGTTGGTAGTTGATACCTCCGACTACCTAAGGTTATGTATGACTTGGCTGCCAAGCCAATCATACTTGATGGGTTTCCCCTCATTTGGGAGCATTCCCCACTAGCTAGCAAGTTAGTGTTACCCCTTTCAAGGAGAGCTTGCCACCTCGTTCAGTTGGCTTGGTCAATGTTTATCTTTGGCAGCCCATACCTTTTTGGATAACTCCTCCTAACTGCCCCCTTCTGCCATTAAACCATGCCACACAAATTATAGGAGAGTTTGCCCTCATTCCCTCCTATTTTGGTGGTGCAAGAGAGTCCCTGGGCTTGGTTTGCACTCCAAACCCATAACCAGCCACGTTGTGTGTTAACCTGAGCCTGTGTCCATGCGTCAACAGCCTATGACGTTGTCTTGTAATATGTATCCCTCAAGTTGTTAGTTTGAATCTAAGTGCATGCACCAACATTGGCTATCATTTGTTGAAGACATATATTATCCCTAAAGAGTATTAAGCCCTTTGACCCTTTGATAGGAGAAAACATTAATGTACTTGAATCATCACACTCTTTCTATGGATAAGTTGTTGCACCAACCAACCAGCAACCCAGCTTCTCCTCATTTAGTGTTGTTCCACACTTTTTTGCCTTACCTTACTTACTTAGGTGACTATACCCTACAAAATGTAAAAATAAAAATAAAATAAAATAAAACTATGGCTACAAAAATGTCGAGGCGTGCAGTGTGCAAATATACATAGTTATCTTCCGTCGGGGCGTTATCGTCTATCGAGTTGCCCCTTTTGACCTGTCATTTTCTTCTGTTCCGGACCGGTACCAAAGGTATTATACTTCTGGTTCTTATTATGGCTGCGGAGACGAGCAAAACCACCGAAAACAGTTTGAATAATTCAATGCTGAATAGTCCTCACCGGAGAAGCAAAGTAGGATAATACAAGACAAACCAATGTAAGCCAAAGTTTTTTCACAAAAAATAGGTAAGGATTCATAAATGTAAAGATAGAAGTCCCAAACAAGTTTCTTCCGCACAAGAAGTCCCAGACAAACCAGATTGGCGGTGGAAATACGAAGAAAGCAAGTGCTTGAGGGAAGTCGAGATAGAAAGCCAGAAAAAAGCGACGGAGATTCGTAAGAAATTTTGCTGAAGGAAAAACAAATACGGAATGTTGAAATTTATTTTTAACTTTAAGAATCCGTTGAAGATAAAAAAGCCGCGGTTATGAAAAATATTAATAAATAATATTTTTATTATATTTAAATACTAAATTAATTTTTAATTATTTCACTATAAATTTAAATATATTATGACATTTATTTTATTTTTTTATTTTAATTTAATTTTATTTAAATATTATATTTATTTAATTTATAATTAAATTAAAAAATATTTTAAAATTAATTATATTTTATTATTTTTTATTTTTAAATTTTATTATTTTTTATATGATTAGATGTAAGTACACAAAATCTTGTTAGTTTAAGCGACCATTAACGAAATCCGTGTACAAAAATTGGAGCACGTGCCACAGGCAGAGGCTCCGCGGCTGAAATGAGAAGTATCATTTGGGCTAAGAAATGTTTTATTAGTTGGCAGTCCACATCTCATCTTATAGTAAAGTCACCTTATATTTTTCTTTTATGCAGAAGGAGCCTCTAACCGGGGAGAGAGAGCAACTAGGTTGGATTGTAAGGTTGAGATGTTGCTATAAAAGTTGAAATATTATATCTATAAAAAGCCTTGTAATCATATAAATAAAATATTCTATTGTAACTTCATTTTGTGCGTATTCTTGTTAATTCTATGTTCAACAGTATTCTTGTTAATTCTATATTCAACATTGTGGTATCAAAACTTGGTTCATGAGCAATTATCTATTGACAAGATGAGTGATTTTCAAATAGTTGGTGGAATCAAAAGGCTCAACAACCAAAATTACAATGCTTGGTCTACATGCATGATTGTATGCAAGGCCAAGACATATGGGAGGTTGTGAACGGAAGTGAAGTCACTCAACTGGAGGCAGAAGATGCACATGGTATGCTATGAAAATGGAAGATAAAAGTAGGCAAAGTATTATTTGCTTTGAAGAAAACAATCAAAGAAGATGTGCTAGAACATATTCGAGATGTCATATCCCCTAAGGAAGCTTGGGATACACTTACTAAGCTCTTCTTAAAGAAAAATGTCACAAGACTTCAGCTACTAGAAAGTGAAGTCATTGTGTCGAAAATTTCTGAATTAGATCCACAAGCTCCAATCAGTGAAGCTAGGATGAAGAGAATAATCATTCATGGTTTCAAGCCTGAATATAGAAGCTTTGTTGCTGCAGTACGAGGATGACAAAATCAACCATCACTTGTTGACTTCAAGAATTTGCTTGTTGGTCAAGAAGCACTAGCTAAGCAAATGGGAGGAGTTTTGTCAAAGGGTACAAAGGAAACACTATATGCTGACAAAAGTAGATGGAATTCTAGGCAGCACGCTAGTAGAGGATCTAAAAGAGGTGAGAACAAGGTAAAGAGTCATTAAGGTGAAGTGAGTGCATGTGCAAGGGAAGCATCAAATAACTATGGCAATGGCAAGAAATTTGAAGGGAATTGCTATAATTGCAGAAACAAGGGTCATATGGTGAAAGATTGTTGGTTGAAAAGGGGCCTATGGAAAGTAATGCTACTACTTCTAAAAGTGAAGAGAAATGAGATGCAGAGGCATTCTTTGCTGTAGATAAGGAAGAGTTAGCTCTTACAATCACAACATTTGATCAAATTGATTATAAGAAAAATTGGATCATTGATTTATGTTGTTCAAATCATATGACAAGTGATAAAGAAAAGCGATAGAATGTGTCAGAGTACACGAGAAGTCGTGTTATGGTCACAACTAACAACTCAAAGTTACTAATAGCTTACATCAGTAATATGACAATCTCTCCCCATTGTAATGCTACAGAGGTGTCACTCCAAAATGTCTACCATGTCCCAAGTATGAAGAAAAATCTTTTTTCGATAGCTCAATTAATATATTCAGGCCATGTTGTTCCTTTTGGTCCACAAGATGTGAAAGTATATTGAGACCTTGAGATTAACAAGGAATTGGTGATGAAAGGATGAAGATTAGAGTCAATCTATGTAATGTTTGCAAAAACTGCATACATAGAGAAGACAAAGAAGAATGAGATGATAGACTTATGGCATATGCGACTAAGTCATATTAGCTATTTTAAGCTAGATGTATTTATGAAAAGTTCAATGGTGAAGGGACTCCCTAACTTGAAGTAAGAACTAACATAATTTGTGCAAGATGCCAATATGGAAAAGCGCATTAGTTGCCATATGAAGAATCTAAATTTAGAGTAAAGGAACCATTAAAGTTAGTTCACTCTGATGTGTTTGGACTTGTAAAGCAAGCTTCTATAGGTGGGATGAAGTATATGGTGAACTTTATTGATGATTTTTTTAGTTACGTATGGGTTTATTTTTTAAAGGAAAAATTTGAAATATTTTCAAAATTCAAAGAGTTCAAAGAGGTAGTTGAAGCAGAAGTTGGTAAGAAAATTCGTTGTCTATGCACAAACAATGAAGGAGAGTATACCTCAGATGAGTTCACTAGCTTTCTATAGGAATATCAAATAGACCATCAGTTTACTTGTGCTAACACTTCGCAATAAAATGGAGTGGTAGAAAGAAAGAATAGATACCTTACAGAAATCTATCGAAGCATGCTTCACACTAAGAATGTATAGGGAAGATTTTGGACAGAAGCAATAATGACAACTGCCTATGTAACCAATAGGCTTCCCCAACATAGGTTATGTTTTCGTTCACCCTTTAAGAAATTATGGAACTTGAAACCTAATGTTACCTATTTTCAAGTCTTTGGATGTGTTGTTACATATTTGTATCTAATCATTTACGCAGCAAGATGGATAAGAAAGCTATTAAATAAATCTTTGTAAGATATGATAGTCAAAGAAAAGGGTGGAAATGTTGTGATTCTACAACCGACAAGTGCTACACATCACGAGATGTGGTTTTTGATGAAGTGTCCTCATAGTGGTCCTTAAAGAAGGAGATGTTATTAGATTTAGAAGTTTTTAAAGATAAGTTGCAATTTGCTCAGATCTAGTTGGGCTTAGGTGAAGTTGATTATGCAGATAATGGTGATAATGTCAAAAAAGGCACAAGTCAATGTTCATAGTAAACTGGTATGTACAAACAACCAAATGAACAAGGTGATCTTACTGAAACAGAAGCACTAGCTCCACTAAGAAGGTTAATAAGAATCAAGAAGCCAAATCATAAATATGCTAATGCAGCCATACTAGAAGAATCAAGTGAGTGAGAATCAGAAACATTTAAGGAAGCAGTTCAATATCTAAAGTGGACCAAAGCTATGGAAGAAGAAATTGTTGTACTGGAACGAGATTAGACTTAGGAGCTTATACCAAAGCCTAGAGGTGTCGAGCTTATTTCTTGCAAATGGGTTTATAAGATAAAGTGTCACAAAAATGGATCAACTGAGAGGCATAAGGCTCGTTTGGTGGCTCGAGGCTTTTCTCAACAATATGGAATAGATTATGATGAAACCTTTAGTCTAATTACAAAGCTTACTACTATTAAAGTCTTACTTACACTTACAGCAAGCAAAAATTGGATCTTGTGGCAAATGGATGTGAAGAATGCATTCTTGAATGGGGAATTGGATTGAGAAATCTACATGAATCAACCAATTATCTAATAGGTTTTCAAAATCAAAATCACTTTGAATAAGTGTGTAAGTTATGGAAGGTGTTTTATGGATTAAAGCAAGCATTAAGGGCTTGGTATGGTAAAATTGCTAAATTCCTTACTCATAGTGGTTATTTTGTGACACCTACAAATTTTAGTTTTTTCATGAAAGCTAATGAAAGGAAGTTAGCTATTATGCTAGTAATGTAGATGATCTAATAATAACTGGAGATTGTGAAGAAAAAATTCTCAGAACAAAGGTTTCAAATGAAAGAACTTGAGCAACTTAAGCACCTTCTTGGTCTAGAGATTGATCATACTTAAGAAAGAATATTTATTCATCAATGAAAAAATATTCTAGAGATTTGTTAGAGAAATTTGGAATGCTTAAGTGCAAGCTAATAACAATGCCAGTGGAACCAAATGTTGAAATATGTGCCTATAAAGGAAGAGATTTGGTAGATGCAACGATGTATCGACAATTGGTAGGTAGTTTGATCTACTTAACTCTAACTAGACTTGACATTTCTTATGTAGTTGGTGTGATAAGTTAGTACTACAAAATCCAAAGAAGTCTCACCTGGAAGTAGTTCGCCAAATTCTAAGATATGTGAAGAGCATGCTTGACTATGGTGTCTTGTATAAGAAAGGTGAAGATTGTAAACTGGTTGGTTATTGTGATGCTGACCATGCAAGTGATTATGATACCTGACATTCAACTACCAAGTATATTTTTTTGCTTGGGTCTAGAGCAATTTCATGATGTAGTAAAAGACTTAGCTTATTCAATTGTTAAAAGACTTGCATTAACTAACAAATTATGCAATGTCCTTATATTGTAATATCTAGTTGGTAATACGTTTGGTAGAAAATCTAGTTTTTCATGCAAGAACTAAACATGTGGAGATAGATTATCATTTTATTCGAGAAAAAGTATTAAAAGAAAAGATTGAGTTGAGACAGATCAAAACAAAAAATCAAGTTATAGATTTATTCATAAAAGATTTGAATAATAACAAATTTGGAAATTTTTGTCAACAACTCAGGATGATAAAAAGAATGGAAACTACCGTTGAGGGGGAGTGTTAAGATTACAATACTAATCAGATGACACTTCACTTGATCAAAATTTATAAATAATTTTATAACTAATTTTAATTATTAAAATTAATATTTGTTATTTTTTATAAGTTCTTATTATCTTTTAAAAATTTTTACTATTTTTTATGAATTTATTTATTTTTTTAAATATCTTACAATAAATTATTATGTAAATTTATTTATTTTTATTTTATATATAAATATATAATGTATAAATAAATAAATAAATTATACATATATAACATGGGATATATATATATATAATAATAATAATAATATATAAATAATATTATTTTATTAATTATATGAATATTTTTAATAATTATTTATATATTATATTTGTTTTTAAAAAATTGAGATGAACCGCGCGAATCTCACGCCAACTACCCCGTCCAAGAAACTTATACAAAGACAATAACTTACAAAAGAGTCGGAAGACGTAAAGAGAATAGACCAAGTCACATTGCAACTTTTCTACACAGCCCCAAAGTCAATGTCAATTAGGATGATATGACTGCCTTAATTGCGGTGGTTGTCCATACGTTCTCGGTGTTGCCATAAAAAAAGTTTTAAAATAATAATAAAAAAAACTATAAATATAAAAATATCAAAATTCTTATTATATTTTATATTAAATATTAAAAAATTTAATATTTAATAATATTTAAAATTTATAATTAATAAAATTATATTTTAAATTTAATATTATTTTAAAATAATATAAAAATATATTATAATTATTTATTTTTTTAATTATTATTAAATAATAATTACTATTAAAAATTAACTTTTATACCTTTAATTTAGTAATTACAACACCAATATAGCACAAACTTATATTAATAACGATAATAACAAAAAATTATTATATAATATCAAAATTATAATAAATCTTATCAATTTCAAACCCATACTCAATAAGTTGGAATTTGAAGCACATGCGACGGGCAGAGGCTCCACGGCTGGGATGAGATGTATCATTTCGGCCAAGAAACGGTTAAAAAACGAAGTGGAAAGAGAAAAAACCTCACATCTCTTAATGTTTTTCCTAATTTTTTGAAATGTTTTTAGCAGTAGACAATTTATGTCTCAACTTATAACAAAGTCACCTCAAATTACGTTGAAAATTCATCCGATTATCAAAACAACCAGAAAAAAATGAAAAAGGAGATCCATAATGTTTTTTTCTCCCTGTCTCAAGAAAATAAGAAGAAAAGGAGAATTTTCTACCAATAACACTATTGAATGGAATTTTTGCCGGTACAATAATGCAAAGCGACCCTCCAGGGAGAGGGAACTAGTGGCTGACACTGTACAGTTTTTTTTTTTTTTTTTTAAATTATGTAATAAATAAATAAATAAATAATAAATATGATATATATATATATATATATTATATAAATAATAATATTTAAATAACACTATTTTATTGACTTAGTTATATATTTTTATTAATAATATATATTTTTTATTTAATTATATATATATTATATTTTTTAAAAAATAAAATTAATAGAAAAAAGAAAAAAATTGAGATGGAACCGGCGACCCCACCCCAATTCCCATCCAAGAGACTTGGCGTAAACATTTCCTTTTCCAACCATTAATGGATTAGAATTTTCCTTGGGAGAGTATAGACTACGGCGCCAGAATCCATAAGAGATTTGATTCCTATAAATACTCTTACTTGGATTAACATATATCCAACACTCATACCGCGAACGTTTTGAATGATTAACGAAGCCATGGCGCCCTCCTCACATAAACCCCACCCAATATTGCTTCAGATCTTGTCCTCCTTCCTTCCTATATTACTATCTTCTTACCACTTCGCTTCCCCTAATTTCTCTCTTGCCGGTGCTCAAAATGAAGAGGGAATAGAAGCAGAGGCACGAAGGCGATAACCAAAGCCAATCATTCCTATCTTCTTTGACGTGTGACTGGAAAAGGTAGCCATTGCAATTGGCATGGAATCTAGTGCGATTCCGCTGAATGTGTCACCAATATAAGCATCTCACATTCTGGTTTACGTGGTACGCTTCACAGTCTCAGCTTCCTCGTTAACAATTCATTCTATGGATCCATCACCTCACACATTGGTAATCTTTCCAAGCTCATCCTTCTAGACTTGTATAGGAATCGTTTTTCTAGGAATAGTTAATCAGAAATTGCATCACCGTCAATTGTTAGAGTCTCTCGCTAGGAAGGATATCACTGGTTCCATTCCTAAAGAAATTGGCAAGCTCAGTTCACTTTCTGTTCTCCACTTGCATGTAAAGAATTTTGAAGGTTCCATCCCTACCACCATCACAAACATGTCCAACTTGGTTCAACAGTTTCTGGGAACAAATAAGCTATCTGGTTCCATGACAACAGCAATTGGAGTCATGAGGAGGTTTGAGCAGCTTGATTCATCAGTAAATGGCCTCAGCGGTGTGATTCCTTTGTCCGTAGGGAACTTAACCAATATGCATTTTCTTTATCTGTATGGTATCATTTCTCAGGTTCTATAACAGAGGACTGTTGAGAGCCCTCCATCATCTGCAATTGCAAAACAATTGTCTCACAGGATCAATCTCAAACTCTATAGGGAACTTGACAAATTTGACTCATCTTTTTCTTTTTAATAACCAACTCTCTGACTCCATACCACAAGAAGTTGGAAATTTGAGTTCTTTTTCAGCCATTATGCTTAATCAGAACAAACTTTCTGGCCCCATACCACCAAGCCTTGGAATGTTGAAATCTCTCAGCGTGCTTGGACTGGATAAAAATAATCACTGGTCCAATCCCAACTTCTTTTAGAAACTTGTCAAATCTGGATTATCTCGACCTATCGGGAAACAAACTGGTTGGTACTCTCGGTCCACTGACAACAAATCTTACCTTTTTATCTGCTTTGCAATTAAGTTCCGACAATTTCGTCAGCCATTTGCCACCAGACGTATGTCTTGGTGAAAAACTCGCATATTTCTCAGCCAGGGAAGATTATTTTACCGGTCCTATCCCTAGAAGCTTGAGAAACTGCAGCAGCTTGTCAAGATTCTTGCTCGATAGAAACCAATTTACTGGAAACATATCTGGTGTTTTTGGTAGCCTCCCACACTTGAACTACTTAGATTTGAGTAATAATAAATTTTATGGTGATCTCTCATGGAAATGGGAAGATTTTCTCATTCTTTCCACGCTGAAAGTCTCAATGAATAATTCTCTGGTGGATTACCCTCCGAAATCAATAAAGCAACTCAATTGCAATCACTTGATTTGTCTGCAAATCAACTTGTTGGTTAGATTCCAAAATTATTGGGAAAGTTAAAGTTGTTGAAGCTTGTTCTTAATAATAACCAACTCTCAGGTGAAATCCCATAGGAGCAAGGAATGCTATCTGATCTCAAACATCTTAACTTGGCAGCAAATAGTCTGAGTGGATCTATTCCAAAGCAACTCGGGATGTTCTAAGTTCATGTTCCTAAACCTTAGCATCAATATGTTCAGAAAGAGAATTCCTTCAGAGATAAGAAATTTGCGATCTTTGCAAAATCTTGATCTCAGTTGGAATCTGCTGGCAAAGGAAATACCACCGGAGCTTGGAGACCTGGACAGACTAGAGGCATTGAACCTCTCCCACAATATGTTGTCTGGTAAAATTCCAAATTTTGGTCCTTTATCGGCCTTGAACACAGTGAATATATTGTATAACAGATTAGAGGGCCCTGTTCCAGATAGCAAAGCCTTCCAGGCAGCTCCATCTGAAGCTTTGAGAAATAACACGAGCCTCTGCAGCAATGCTACCAGCCTGAAGGCCTGCCTTGTAATCCCAATTCCCAAGTCTGGGGGTAATAGTAGTCACTACAAATTGATCATTTTGATTGTTCTTCTTCTCATGGGTGCCCTATTCCTTTCTACTGTCCTCGTTGGAGGTTTCTTCTTTATTTGTCGAAGGCTCAAAAGCAGAAAACCCGAGTCAGGGGAATGTCAAGATATTTTTTCCATATGGGGTCATGATGGCAAAATCCTATATAAAAACATACTTGAGGCCACAGAAGATTTCACCCAATTCACCAAATTGGGTCTGGAGGTTATGGAGTAGTTTACAAGGCTGTCCTGCCAACTGGTCGAGTTGCTGCTGTCAAAAGAATCCACCAATGTGAAGACATTGCTATGACCAATTTGAAATCATTTAGCAGCGAGATTTGTGTGCTAACGAATATAAGGTATCAGAACATTGTGAAATTGTATGGCTTTTGTTCAACTACAAAACACTCCTTGGTTTATGAGTTGGTGGAAAGAGGAAGTCTGAAAATAACCTTAAGCATTGAGCAAGAAGCAAGGGAGTTGGATTGGATGAAGAGGCTAAATGTTGTGAAAGGAATGGCATGTGCATTGTCCTATATGCACCATGACTGTTCTCCTCTGATCATTCACAGAGACATTTTGGGCAACAATGTCCTTTTGGATTTCGATTATGAAGCCCATGTTTCTGAATTTGGCACGGCTAGGCTCTTGATGCCTGACTCTTCTAACTGCACATCATTTGCAGGCACCTTTGGACACACGGCTCCAGGTTAGTATATATCCTGGATTCTTCTCTAATAAATTGGACTGCCGAGTGAGCTAGTAAATATTATTTGTCCCTTGTTACATAATGGAAGTTTGGAGTTCAAAACCATATCTCATTCTAAGCTTTTATACTTGATAGCTGCTGGTCTGCTTCTAGTAGTACACAGTAGCAACCAAAGATTGCTGCTAAACAAAACACAAAATCAAAATTAGTATGGTTTAAATGCGATTAGATTATTGTTGTTGCACAAACCGCATGGTAACAGGTTCTCTCTGTTTTTGTTTCTCATCCTTTTAGAGCTAGCATACCAGATGAAAATGGATGAAACATGTGATTTGTATGGCTTTGGAGTGGAACTGAAGTGCTAATTGGAAGGCATCCGGGCGATCTGGTCTCAACTATTTTGTCTTCAACCTTTTCAGCTTCTGGTCCTCATCAAGCACTTTTGAAAGATATAATAGACCAACGCCTCCCTCTTCCTTGAGGGAAACTTGCTGAAGGTGTGGCCTATATTGCAGAAATTGCAGTTGCCTGCTTGAATGCCAATCCACACTACTGCCCCAATATGTGTCAAGTTTCTTTGGGACTACTAAACATGCGGCCTACATTGATCAAGTCATTTTCTGAAATAGAGTTGGCAGAAATATTGGTTGATCACAATGTCATTGGAGAAGGGTAACCTTTTTTTTTTTTAATATTTTCAAGAAAAAATTAATTAGTCTCCGTCAAATTCAAAGTGCTTGTGGCAGTTTATATTTTGTACTTTGTGAGAATTTCACAACTATGATGATGCCCCTTGTAACAATAAAGCAAAGCATATGCAAATTATATAACTTTCCAATGTGGAATTTGAACCTCAAGCTATGGTCCAACAAATGAAATGTCACCATGTGGGAGAGAAGAATTCTTAACCAACTGAAAATTTGGTTTTATAATCAGTTCAATTAAGCACCCTTAAGGAACTGTAGGATTTTATTCCTTTCTCATCTTTGGTCAAGTCACATTCATTAAAGGTTGGAGGATCCTTTTAATCATTTTAAGAGGGTGTTTAGACTTGTGAGTGTTGTTGTTTGTTGGTTAACTATTAACAATAGGTTTAAAGGTATTTGGTTATTTTTTGATGCTGCTGCTGTTAATTTCTTTTGATTTCTTTATGTAGTTTTTAATAGCAGCAGATGAAAAAGTAGTTTAAGAGATATTTTTGATATTTGTCATTTTTTAGTGTTTAAAAGTTATTTATGTAGAGCATAAATAAAGAAATTGGTCACACTAAGGGACCTCTGTACCATTTAGTCTGCTACTATGCGCTGATTCACTAGTAGTTTGCTAAAATTATTATGCATATATTATGTTTTTACGCAACTTAACCTAAAAGCCTTAGATTGTAGGGCATCTCTCCATAAGTTTAATTTGCAGTCTGAACCCTCCATAATATCGTCTATGAAGACTCGTATCATTTCGCAAATAACATACACCATGGGAGATCATACTGACTGTCTTGTCAATTCATATTCATTAGGATGAACTGAAACATACTTAGAGCAGACTCCTGATTGGACCAACCACGATGGGGAAGTCCTCTATCTTACCACCTGCTGTCCTCAAATGGGCTACTAAATAATACGGCCACATCCTTAAATTTTAGGATTTGAGTTGTAGGCATTAGATTGGACAAGTTTTCTGTGTGCCTGCATAGGTAATCTAGGTAAAACTGGATGTGTTCTAATGGAGATGTAATTCTGAGACCATGTTGTTCACGTCATTTTTCTGATCAAAATACATCATGATGTTCTTATCTAATTCTGGCAGGAAAGTAAGCGTATAGGTTGAAGAATGAAGGGGCCAAGGTGATATGTCCTTTTCTTTTGCTGCAATTTAATGCATCCATTGCCAGAAATGACCATGAAACTGGAATTTGATGCCATTTCTACAGCTTGATAGCCATTGTTAGGATTCTGGTTGGTTTGAATTCCATAATTGAAACATGTGTGTTTGTGCGGCAATTCTATGTTCTTGGAGGTTCCATGATAATATTATTAAGAATTTTCTCTTTCCTAGTTCTTCCAAGAAGAATTGCACCTTATGTTCAACCAACATCGGCTTATGGTTTTGATATTGTTCCAGGTATTGATGGCAGCGGGTGATACAATTAGGGCAGCTGCAAGTGATCAGTTAGAGATATGGGCTCAAAGGACTGGAGGCGAGATTGTTGTGGCTGAAGGAGAGAAGGTCAAAGCATCATCAGGTATTCAGTCATGGTAGCCGACTAATGGTGTGCTTCCATAGCTTTGAAAATTCATAAAAGTAAAGTGCTCTCTGAATAGTTCTTTCACAGGCTGTAAAAAAGGGGTAAAGAACAAGGCTTTGACATTGTCTTGTGTGACTGGACGTGAGTATACAGAGTTTCTGCTGTCAGCTGTCAGCTGTCATTAACATTTCTATGCCTGTTACTGCCTTTGTTTGAGAAGAGTTTTAACTGCTGTCAGGTCTCTACACTAATTACAGCCTTATGGAAGAGTTGATAGCATGTAAGAAATCTGTAGGCAAAGTCATTCCCCGTGCACCTAATGTAAGCTCCACATCATTAGCAATGTATTGTTATTGATGATTTTGGATATCTGCTATTCAGTCTGCCAGCTGTGGAAAGACTGAATGATTACATTGAATTTTTCTCTGCCGCTGCTTTTCGTTTTTTAACATTGAATATCTAATACGATAATAGGTTAGTTGAACATTGAACATCTAATATGATAATAGGTTAGTTGAAATTTTCTTCATCACATCACTTTACTGGCATTTAACTTAGAAAATGACACTATCAATATTATTTATTATATTTTCAGACAAATCTTTGCTTAAATTTCTGGACATGAATATATTCCTAGGGGCCTTAAAAATTTGGTATTTGTTTGCAAGCCTTGCTTGAAAGTTGTTTAATTAGTTTTTTGTTAGTATAGAACACTGATAATTTGGTGATAGCATGAAGATTTCCATTCTGTATCCCATAATTTTCTCATCAAGCAAAAAGTATATAAAAAGACTTTGTAATAATTAAATTTAACAAAAGTTTAACTTTAGAGCAAATGAACTACATGTATAATCATGATACAGGTATAGAAACTTGACTTGCTGATCGTGCACAAAACACAAAATTATCAATGGAATCATTTTATAATGAACAAAGTATATATTTAAAATGAAGAAGAGTATTCCTCTTGGATACATAATCCATTGTGATATTCATCTAACACATTTTAAACACATTTCACACATATGACAATATGTTCATAAAAATATCTATACATTTGTATCAAATATTTTGAATTAAAGTATTACAAATATATTAAACACATATAAAATATTTTTAAACTTTTTAATAAATGTACTTATTAATTTTTTTTCTTTCTTATAAATATACTATTAAACAAAATTTTAATAATAATAAGTTAATATTTTTATATTTTAGTACTTGTATCGAATATTAATTGTGTTTATATTGTTTTGTAAGATAAAATAACATAATAACTTTTTAAGTTATATCTTTAAAAGATACAAAGTTTAGTAAAATATTTATAATTGTTGTATTTTACAATAATGCTTATTTGGTACCTTGTCTCTTAATCTTTTTAAGAGTTCATGTATTCTTGGGTCAATGTACATAGTATCATATACATATTTGTGAGTCCTTCTCCACACATGATATCAAATTCATGTATCATTTACATTAATGCTATGATTTCCAAAGCTAAGATTTATTTATATCCTTTGGAGGCAAGTATGTTTGTAGGCAAATATGCTTGCCATCAAAAGAGCATGTTTGTGGTATCTTCTCAACCCTCACAAACTCCAAATAAGGATGTTTTGTGAAATCTTGTTTCTTCTTCTTCTTCTTTTTTTGCACTTTGGAAAATTCTCTCTAAATTTGATATATTTCTAAAGGAAAACAACCAGTCAGGAATCCTAAGGCCTTGTAAAATTTGACATGACCAAGTGTCTTCAAAATAGTTGTGAACATGCTACAACATTCTAGAGATGAAACCTAGCTCACTTAATTTTGTCATTCTTTAATATCTTCCAAAGAAATCTTTATGTGGACTGGCAACAAATCTGTATATGGACCTAAAAAAAATTGTATAGATTGAGTCCATGACCATATTAGTGAATCGAGTCTGTTTACAAATTGTTGACCATTTTATTGAACCACCTTTTAAGATTGAGCCCTCGTGGTTGGTCACATGGCCAGGTAAAAGAAATAAACTCTTTATGAAAGCAAAGTAGTTGAATGATAGAAATAATTTTTTTCTAAAAATAAAATGGTACTAGGTACATTTAATTTTTCCTTAAATCTAATAATAAGAAAATAAATTGTACTAAAAATATCTTTAATTAAACCCCTCCATCTAAAAATATTTTGGTCCAACTAAACTTCTTATAATTTGTGTTATTGCTTGTCCTTAAAGGAGTGCAAGGTTGGGATATCCACTGTTTAAAGTTACTTTCAATGCCATAAATTTTTCTATGTTGCTTTTAACTAGAAGGCAAGTACACTAGTGTGCATGAACCAATTTTTGTAGATAAGAAACACAACATTGAATGGTTTATGGGACAACAATCATTTTGCAATGAGTTAGAAAATTAAGATGTGAATTATTTTGCTTTGGCCAAACTATTTCATCTTTAGCCTATAACACTACCAAATAAGTGGATTATGGCAACAATTTTTATAGATCAATTATAAACCATTGCCTAAAACCCCTAAGGTAGCACTTATGACCAATATGTAAATATTTTTTGATAATGTGTGACAATAGTTAACTTTAGACAAAAGTTATATAGTAAGGGTTTAAAACTATTGCATTTTCTTAGGAAAAGATAGGAGTTATAAATGTTTAAGTAGTGGTCTTGAACCGTTACCTATTTTTTCTCTAAGAAAGGAAGAAGATAGTGGTCTAACCTAATTTTTTTTTTTCTAAAAATAAAGGGATAAGGGATTATTGTTTTTTTTAAAATAAAAAAAGGGATGAGGTAATGGTTTGGAACTACTGTCTTATCTCTTTCTTTTTAAAAAATAAAGAGATATGACAATGATCTTGAATTGTTGCCTATTCCTTTTGAAAATAAAGGGATAAGGCAATGATCTTAAACCATTGCCCTTTTTATTTTTTTTTTCTAAAAAAGGAATAAGGTGGAGATATTGTGTTGCCACCTAATCTTTTCTTTTTAAGGAAAAAAATGAAGGGTTAAGGTATTGATTTTGCACCATTGCCTTTTTTGTTTCTTTTTTAAAAAAAGGGATAATAAAGGGATACAATAATAGTCTTGAATCACTACCTATTCTCTTTGAAATTTAAATAATGCAAACTAGATACATTGTCGCCTTGGAGACAAAGGAAACACACCATGTAAAATCAATTTTACTCTTTAAACTATTCAAATATAGAGAGGAATGGAAACTATCAAATTTAAAGTGAGATTTTCCACTTCTCTTCTCTATCTCAAACTCAAATTTTGCTTGTCCATCTTTTGTTAGTTGAAGACATTAGATTTTATAGGTAAAGTGCAATCTTTATCACATATAAGTAGATTCTCTCTATGTCCATTTTTTTTCTATCATTTTTTCTTTTGTTTAGGATTTCATTCAAGTCTATAGATAGCTTATTTTGGATCTCATATTTTGAAGAATTTTTCAATTCTTTTTTCTTTATTTTTTTTTGATACATTTATGTTTTCTATTTCTAATAAACAAACCCAAGATATTGAGTTCTCGAACTAGGCTTTTTAGGCCATATTTGGACTAGAATATGAGGGATGATTTTCATTTGATTCAACTTGGATGGAATTGCTTATTAAAAAACTATTTGTTTTTCTATCAAAAAAAATCTTTTTTTTTCCCACAAAAGTTGCCCCTGATGCCACTACTTTACTCTTTATTGCTTGTAAAGAAAACTAATTTACTCATAGTCTCACACACCTCAATTTTTGATTCTCCCATACCCATACCCACCTACCTACCCATCAGGCTCATTTCTCAATTCCTCTATTTGTCGCATCTTAATTTTCCTTCATTCTTTCCTTTATTCTTCTTCTCCTCCTTCTTCTTCCTTTTATGGTCAGTTGTTTCTATTTCTTTGACATTTGCTTCTTCGTTTATTTTGCAATTTTCTCATTGATTGGTCTGTATTAAAGGGTTCCCTTATTGAACAAAAGCATGCCCTTTGCCTTATTTTTTCATTGACAAGGACAAGGCAGCAACACACTTTAAGGTCTAATTCTAATTGGCAAGATTTTACATTTAATTATTTTGGGATGGAAAACTTTATTAGGTAAGTGTGAACTTGAACTTGGGATTGTGAGGGTTAGGCATATGGTCTCAGAATCATGTAGATTAGATTTTTTTTTTTTTTTTATGTTGTAAGTGAGAGTTGCAATGATGGGGATGTGCTGGTGACCTAAGGGAGATTCCAAAAGATTCAAAACATTGCATTCCTTATGGGTTACTATGTTGGTGGTTGATTTTGGATTTGAGGGCTAATGATTGTTTAGAGTTTGAGATTCTAAAGTTGTAAACCTTGATTGTGTTATTTGTTTAGAGTAGTGTAAATAAGGTTATTATCTTAGCCTTAAGCAAAGATGCACCTATGTTTGTTGTGGGTATCAATGAGAAGGAGTACAAATCGGATATTGACATTGTTTCTAATGCTAGTTGCACTACCAACTGCCTTGCTCCCTTGGCCAAGGTAATTGTTGGTAATGGTTACGTGGGTCTTATGATTAAAAATACTTGTCTATGTTGGAGTAGGATTAAGTTGTTTTAATTTTGGTTAATTTGAACTTTGATCATTGGTAGGTTATCCATGTTAGGTTTGGAATTGTTGAGGGCCTTATGACCATTGTCCACTCCATAACTAGTAAGATGTTTAAGCAATATGATGCAATTTACCACTATTAGAATATGAAATTGAAAATTAAGCATTACTTGTCTTTGCAATTCAGCCACTCAAAAAACTATTGATGGTTCATCAAGTAAGGACTAGAGGGGTGGAAGAGTTGCTTCCTTCAACATCATTCTTAGCAACATTGGAGTTGCCAAGGTATGCTAATGGGTGCATGGTAATGCTAACTTTGTTGACTTGAATGTGCTTTGTGTAGGTCGAGTATCTTTGATGCCAAGGCTAGTATTGCTTTGAACAAGAATTTTGTTTAAGTTGTGGCTTGGTATGATAGTGAAGTAGGCTATAGGTGTTGATCATATCTCTTTCTCAATTTGGTCACCATGGTGCCCTTTACAAAACTTGTTATCCTTTCTTGTTCATTGATGCAACACATTTGTATGACACCTATTGTTCTTTTGTTTCTATAGTACCTATGTGACTAACTTGATTGTCCATATGGCATCATATGATTGACTTGATTGCTCGTATGGCATCTGTTCAAGCTTAAAGCTAGAATTTATGAGTGTTTCAATGCCCTTTTCTTATGAAGTACTGTATCAGAGTGCACAAGTATTTAAATGTGCCTCTAAAGTTAGCAATAAATAAGTCCTTTTCTTTGTATTGGGTTATGATGTTTATAGGGTCCAATTATAAACCCATATATTCAAGTATTCCTCCTTTTTTCTTCTTAATCTTAATCTTTCTCTATCTTAATTTTTGCTAGTATGCAATTTATTTATCCTTTTTACTTAATTTTATTTTTTTACTTAATTTTAAATGTTTCTAAGTTTAAATCAAAAGCTATGTTTATCTTTTGTAAAATGATGCTCTTCTTAAGGTTAAGGACTTCACAATTTGTGTACATAGCCATCTAAAACTTCTAATTGTGTAATGACATTATGTGAGATTTGTTAAATATTAATTATTATTTGTACTATTTAGTTTAATTATATTTGCAATAACATTGTACATTTATGTGATGCATATTCTGAGTGGAATTGTTGCTCATTATATCGGAAACAACTTCATATGATATCAAAAATTTAATGCATATCTCACTAAAAAAAATGCAAGCTATTGTAATAAAAAATTATTGCATATTTTATTAAAAAAATTTATGTGTATTCTACAAAAAAAATTGCTACATATTTCAATATAAAAACCTTGAGTATTTTATAACAAAATCACTGCATATTTTCTTTAAAAAAAATACTACATAATTTTTTTAAAAATTGCTATGTATTTTTTTAAAATAAAAATTGCTATGTATTTTTTTAAAATAAACACGGCATATTTTACAAAAATAAAGTGTTGTATATTTTACCTAAAAATTGTTGTGTATTCTATTAAAAAATTGTTGTATAATCTATAATAAAAATTACTGCATATTCTATTAAAAAATTGTTGTGTATTTTACAAAAGAATATTGTGTATTCCACCCAAAAAGGGTTATGTATTCTATTAAAAAATTATTGTATAAAGATTATGAAAACTGTTGCAATTATTATTTAAAATTGTTGCTAGGCAACAATTTCATATCGGTTGCTATATGCAAAGAAAATTACTATGTTAGATATATTGTAGCACTAGCAAATTTAATGAACACAAAACCACTGCATTAGAATGCATGGCTTTTAACTCGAAGGCAAGGATTTTGAATCACTGTCATAGCCTATTTATTTGGTAGTGTAAGGGTCTATAAAGCAAAAATGGTGGCTCAAGAATTCATGTCATATGAATGAAAACTTGAGGCCAAAAATGAGCCATTTGATAAATGACATAGGAAAACACTTGGTCTAATAGAGCCTAAGCACAAGTTGTGATGGCTGCTTGGTATATAAATGGACTAAGACTTATGTGGTGAATAATTTGAATTATAGTTGAAAGGCACAATTTGTACATGTATGATGAGCAATGCAAGCTGATTGCATTTCATAGTAATGCGTAAAATGTCTAGCAACCCAATAGACAAGCTAGGAATTTCAAGTTTGATAACCTTTTCCTTTTGTGTTATGGTAGGTTGTCATTGAAAAGCCTAAAAGTATTTCAATTTATAATTTCCTCACCAAGCAATAGTATAAAGCCTTGTCTCAAGTCATATGTACAATATAGGCCACATATATGTTCATAATAGGTGCTACTCATGCAACAAGCATAAAACAATAGACAGTAAATCACAAATACATTGTTTGTAGGACAAAAATGTCTATAAATTAGAAAAGGGCTATTGCACCAGATTGTCTTAGTAGGGACATTTCAGATGACACATGTTGACATATAGGCTTGATGAAGGAATTGGTGAGGGATGCATACAAATTCTCTATATCTTGTCTAAGAATTTTTTTGAGTAAGTCAATTTTAAAGAACTTTAATCATATTCTTTTGCTGAATATTTTTTTAAATTGCCAAGAGTTTCGATCATAGTCTTTTAACGGATGGAATTGGGGACCCAAATTAAGAAGGGATAAATTACTAAAATAGCCTTATTGATGCTCTATTGGAAAAAGGTCACTTAGTGATCCATACCTTTTAGTTTGGTTTCTTTATGTGACAAGGGAAAAGAATTTTTTAAAAGAAAAGTCTATATTGTTGAAGCATAAGCTATTGTTTCCAATTAGGAATCTAGACTTATGTAACCATATACCATTGGGATCTTCCATAAATGCTTTAAAATAATTATGAAGGATGGTTGAGCAGACAAATAGTGTAAGTATATTAGAATTGAATAGGATGCTTTTAGCTATGAAAATATAGCTTTAAGAAAACAAATGGATCACTTATAGAGATGAATTTGAGCATTATGCATTCACTGACTTCCAAGTATTTGGTGATAGAGTGAAGCATTGGATAACCTTTAATAAACCCCATAATTTTGCAATCCAAGGCTATGATATGGGAATCCAAGCTCTTGGGAGGTGCTCTATTCATGGTCATATACTTTGTAAGACTAGAAATTCATCCAATGAACCTTACATTGCAACTCACCACATCCTCTTCTCATATATAGCTGCATATCACTATTATCAATCAAATTTTAAGGTACTTCCTTGCTTAAATGTAGTCTTCTGCCACCAAACATCTTGATCCAACCATAAAATTGAATAAGCCTAACACAAGATGTTGGCCTTCTACCAATTTGTTGGGTCTTCTAGGAAAAACAAAGAAGTCATATTTGCATAACCTTAGATTCCAAGTGGTGTGAACCATTCTATGATGCTAATAAGGACAAAGACGTAGTAATTAAAGCAAGGGAATTTTCAATTGGATGATAAGAAGTAAATGCCTTGGATTCATGGCATTTCAGAAGGACATATATTGGATTGATTGTGATGATTTGTGGTTGCTTGCATTAAAAGGAAAAGAAGGGGGATCAAAGAGATGGATCAAGGTAGGGACAACAAAATTGGGATATGTGCAAAAAGCTCAATGTTTTTTAGCTTCTTCTTTAATATATACTAGGTGGTTTACAAAATTAAGATTTTAGAAATCAAATTTTCATAATTTGAATTTAAAAATAAGGTTACAAGATTGTACATTGGTTTAAATTCAAAATACTTTAAATATAAATTAAATATATCAATATAACAAAAAGTTGCTAGAAATACTTGTCAAAAAGCTTTTGGAGCAAGTTTTTTTAATTGTTATAACTGACATAATTGATACTGGGTGAGAAAGTTAGTTGCAAGGGTTTTAAGGTTAGTTTGTTGCAACAAAGCATGAGCATCATGACCTTTACTCCTCTTTAGTGCTACTTCTTTGCATTGCCAATTTCATCCTTAATTTAGTAAATCTATCTTTTTCCAATCCTTTGGTTAGGACATAGCAAGCTAATCTTTAGAAGGACAAAAACTCAATTTCACTTCTTGATTCTTATGTATTTCCCTCACAGAATGAAGCTTTGTGTTGAAATGTTTAGTTTTATCATGTATTATTGAATTCTTTGATATAGCAATGGCTACTTGATTATCACAGTGAATTATGGTAGCCTCTTTTTGCTCTAGCTTTAAGTTTGCTATGATCTTCTTAATCCATAAGGTTTGATTTATAATTGAGGTAGTAGATATGTATTCTACTTTAACTATGGATTAAGCCACAATAGTTTGTTTCCTTATGCTCTAGTAGAAAACAGCTAAACCAAGGGTGAAAGCATATCCCAAAGTGCTTCTCATATCCTTACTTGATAGCTTAGTGTTTGTTGTGCTTTTGAATATGATTCCAAAATTAATAGTATCTTTAATGTACCTCAACACTCTTTTTCCAACTTTGTAGTGCAAACTAGAGAAGTTTTGCATGAACCTAGATAACATGCTCATAGAGAACATGATATCTCGTTTAAAGGCTAAAAGATACAAGAGATATCCAATGAGACTTCTAAATTCCATTACATTAATCTTAGGTAAGTCGTCCTCTTTCTACAACTTGATTCCTTGAGCTAGTGGAGTTATTGCTAACTTGTAATGTTGTATATGAAATTTTTGTAGAATACGCCTTGCATATTTAACTTGAGAAACAAAAATGCCCTTTTTTAAGATTGATGGATTTGCAAACCTAAGAAATACTTCATCTTCTCTAAATTTATCATTTCAAATTATTTCTTCAGTTCTACTTTAACTTGATGAACAAGCATATTGTTATCGCCAATGATCATGAGATCATCAACATAGTGGGAGATGTAAAGAACATGAGTAGCTTCTATTTTGACATAGAGAGTTACTTTAGACACACTCATTATGAAGCTAATTTTGAGTAGGTATGTGTATATCTTACTATACCAAGCTCTAGGAGCCTACCTTAGCCCATAAAGAGCTTTCTTTAGTTAGTATACTTTACGTTCTTCTCCAAGAAGAATGAAACTAGGTGAATGATCAAGAAATATTTGTTCTTGCAACAAACCATTTAGAAAGGTAGACTTGACATCCATTTGGTGCACCCTCTTGTCATAGGTGCAAAGGTATCTATGTAGTCAACTCTTACTTGCTGCGAGAAACCCTTGGTAACCAATCTAGCCTTGAGCTTGTGTAAGCTTCCATCTACATTTAGCTTCACTTTATAAATCCATTTAGTTCTTATGACTTTTCTATCATGTGGCCTTGGTACTAGAATCCAAGTGTTGTTTTTCTTTAAAACTTAAAACTCCTCTTGCATTGTAGCTTTCCAACCTAAAAGTTATGATGCTTCATCATATCTTGTTGATTATTTAAGAGCTACATTGCATCTCTCATCTATATTTGTGAGAGATCTAGTTCCTTCAATAGGTGAGTTGTCAACATTATCTTTTTCTTAGTAGTCAGACTCTTGGTATACAAGTGGCAAAGGCTGACTAGAACTTGAGGTTAAGCTCTTATAAGCCTCAATAGCTGCCTTTCCCTAGTTCCATCTCAAGGTTTCATCAAAAATTAAGTCTTTACTTATTGAGACTTTGTTAGAGATAAGGTCATAAACCCTATAAGTATGTGTTGTATTTTTGTAACCAACATATATAACCATTGAAGCACTTGGATCTAGCTTTCAAACACCTTAAGGTGTGTCAAAGATGACTTGATGCCAAACCAACACTTATAAGGTGTGGAATTAGCAAGGGCCTTAGTAGGTTACGTATTTAACAAGTACACTAAGATAGCTATTGCCTCTAACCAGAAAGATTTAAGAAGACCCTTCTTTATAAGCAAGCATCTGGTCATGACTACAATGGATCTATCCTTCCTCTTACTCACCCCATTTTGCTAAAATGAGTAAGGTGATGTAAGCTATTGCTAAATTCTTGCATCCTTACAAATCTGCTTAATTGACTTAAATGTAGATTTTGAGCCATTGTCTAACTTGATGGCCTTGACTTGTAAGCCAGATTACTTCTTAATCCAAGCCTTAAATTGATTGATGATTGTTGGCACTTCAAACTTTTGCTTAAGAAAGAAAATCCAAGTAAACCTAGTAAAGTCATCTATGAAGATAACTCAATACCTATTGCCTTTTATAGATCATGATCTGAAGGACCATAGAGATCACTATGAAGAAGCTATAACTTCTCATTTGCTCTAGATGATGTACCATATGAGAATGGTAGCGTGGTCTATCTACCAAGTTGACAAGTCTAGACTTAAGTTTTGCTACCTTAAGCAAACCATGCACTAGTCCCTTTCTTTACATTCTTTTCAAACTAGCAACGTTGATGTGGCTTAGCCTTTTATGCCAAAGCACAATGTCTTGTGTTTGTACAAGTAATGCAAGATGTTGTACCTTACTTGCTTCCAATTGAAAGGTTTTGCCTTGTATAGTACCTTGATTAAGAAGATACCTTTGGCATTTGAAATAAGGCAACCCTTGTCTATGAAGACTATGTTATATCTTCTTTCTAATAACTACCTTACATTGAGCAAGTTATAACTGACTTTAGGCACATATAAAACATTAGGTAAGAACTTGATATTTGCATTTGTGTGGATGATAGCTTAGCCTTTCCCTTTTATTGGAATCATGTCACCATTGCTAAATTTCACCTTGGTTGTAAAAGACCTATCAAGCCTTTTGAAAAGTTATAAATTAGGTGACACTTGGTTTGTACAACCACAATCAACAAACCATGTGCTGCTACTCTTGCTGAAGGAGTTGGCTGTTGCAACAAATAACTACTCATCCAACATTTGTTCTTCATCAGTTACTTATGCTTGTTGAGGTTTCTATGCTTATTGTTGTTGCTGCTTCCTTTTATGCCAATAAATCCTCTAAGAATTCCCTTTCTTTTTGCAGATTTTGCACACTAGATCAGGCCTCTTCCAATAGTGTTTAGACATGTGATTAGTCTTTTTACAATAATCACATGGTGCATATTATTTTTTGCCTTCAAACTTAGGGTGATCCTCTAACTTTTTTACTGCTTACCTTGCTACCTCTTCTTGGTTTGAGACTTAGGCTATTCCTTCATGGAAAAGACTCCTTCAATATGCTCTTCTTGCCTTAAGAGCCTTCTTTGCTCCTGACCTTAAAGAGAATTAATCAATTCTGGCAGACTTATAGAGTTGAAATCTTTTAAGTCTTCTAGAGAGGATCTTTGCATCAAACCTTTCTAGAATGCTCACCAAGACCTTTTGCACAATGTTTCTATTAAGGAAGTCCTCTCTTAAGACCCTAATTTAATTGACTAGCTTGAGAAGCTTATCACCATACTCCTTAGTGGTGTCTATTTCTTTCATCCTCAAAAGTTCTAATTCTCTTTTGAGGTTAAGGAGTTGCATGTTTTCAGTTTTCTCACTACTAAAAACTCCTCCTTTAACCTATCTTATGCATATTTGGCTATTTCACTGGCCATGATTCTATTGAAGATGGTCTCAGATATAGTTGAATGGATATAAGTTAGTGCCTTGTATTGTTTGGTTGTTTGCTCGCTATGGAAATTTAGTTGTGTAAGAGAGGGATTAACAAGCAAAGGTGTTGGCTTTATACCTTTTCAGTGGCTTTCCATAAATCAAATGCTCTTAGATAGACTCTCATTATTATTATCCATCGAGGATAATTTTCCCTAGTGAACTTTAGAGGTGGGAGTGGAGAAAAACTAGAGGAAGCCATGTTACAACAATATGACTTGGGTTTTGTGTAGGGTTCTCTTAGTGTTTTGCTCCTCACAGAACAACTAATTGGTTCTCCCTTCTTTTCTTCTTTGTTGTTTGCTTTTAGGGCCCATGGATGCTGCCTGCTTTGATATCAGAATGTTGGATGGATTGTGATGATTCATGGTTGCTTGTAATAAAAGGAAAAGAAGGAGGATCAGAGAGTTAGATCAAAATAGGGACAACAAAGCTAGGATAAGTGCAAAAAGCTCATCATTTTCCAGCTTCTTCTTCAATATATACCAGATGGTTTACAAAAATAGGTTTTTACAAATTCAAATTTCATAATTTGAATTTAAACACAAGGTTACATGATTATACATTGATTTAAATTCAAAATACTTCAAATTTGAATTAAATATATCAATACAACAAAAAGTTGCTGGAAATGCTTGTTGAAAAGCTTCTGGAACAATTTTCTTTAACTACCATAACTACTATAACTGACATAACTAATACTTGGTAGGAAAGTTAGTTGTAAGATGTTGAGGTTAGTTTGCTATAGCAAAGTAAGGCAAAATGACCTTTAATATGCATACATTTTCATTAACAAACCTAAAGTGAACTAGGTTCCTTTATCCACTTTTCTTTGGCAAATATCCTCTTTTAATGAGAAAGGTTGTAGGTGTAAGGCTACCCAAAATCTCCTTAAAGATGTCAAAATTCTTAGTGGGGTCCTTGGATTTTGTTGGCATAAATCATTACACAACATTGTAAGTCTAGAACGATAGGACTCATACTTGGAAACTAGTTTTACAAGATGTGTATTTTGACGTTGTTGTCATCACCACTTGTAAGCCACGAAAAACACCATCTTTTACTCTTGAAGAAAGATGCATGGTAGAAAAATTGACTAATGATCTTTACAATGTTCTCAATTTTAGCTCATTGGCATAACATTACTATTAGAGTATGAGTATGTCACTAACCAACAAACTAAACAATCTAGTCTTTTCATGTGTATTGATATCAGAAATCAACTCATTTACAATTCCTTCATAGGTAGCTTTCCACTAGCTACATATAGTACCATGGGACATTCATAAATTAGTCAATTATTTGAAAGATATGTATGGGAATCCAGAAGTAATTATAATAAAAAAATGGCACGTATATCCTAGGCTTCAAAATGAGCAAAAACAAGCTCAAAAATCTAAATCATTAGATAACCTACTACATCATTATAGGCTTGGATGATCTAAATATACCATTTATACCTCTAGACAAGGCATTAGAGGATCATAAAAGGATAGAATGTCACAAAGACTACCTATCAAATGTTTTTGCAGCCATAAGGTAATTAACAAGTGTCTTTGAGTTCCTAATGAATCCTTCAATTGCTAGCCCAGAGACATTTCTATTACCTAACCAAAAAGTTAAACCAATATGATAGGCATGGCAACTACAATGTATATGGCTACTTTGTTTGGTCTTTGCTTGATAATTGGAAATGGAATTCTAGTGACACTGATTTGGACTCTATTCCATTGATTACAACAACAATCTCACCATAATACCAAAAACTTCAGCTAATTGGTTTGTAAGGCTACTCATGCCACAAGGTCCTTTGCAGAGGTAGCTTTGGTAATACTAATATACACTACCAAATAAAAGAGTTATGATAGTGGTTATAAACTGTTGTGTAAAACCCTAAGACAGTGTAAATAACCATTACATAAAATTATTATGACAATAATTGACTTTAGGCAGTGATTAAAAATTGCTATGTTTTCTAGAAAAAAGACAGCAGTTATAAATATTTAAACAATGGTGATAAACCATTGCCTAATCATTCTGTTTTTTTTTTTTTTAAATAAAAGAGGGTCTAAGGTAGCAGTTCTAAGACGCTGCCTATTTTGTAGGGCTAATACAGTAGTTTTGAATTGCTACTTTTTTGTTTTAAAAATAAATATAACATTGGTTCTAAATTACTATCTAAGTATAAGGAGTTAAGACAGTAGTCTAAAATACTTAGGTAATGATTTTAAACTGCTGCCCTTTTGTTTTGAAAAATAAATATGGCAGTGGTTATAAATTGTTGGTTAAGTATAAGGGACTAAGGTAATAGTTTTATATCGCTACCTAAGTATAAGGGTTAAGGTAGCAGTTTTAGAATGTTGTCTAAGTATAAGAGGCTAAGACAATGGTTATAAACCATTACCTTTTTGTTTTGAAAAATAAATATGGCAACAATTATAGAATGCTACCGAAGTGTAAGAGGCTAAAGCAGCAGTTTTAAATAACTACCTAAGTATAAGAGGGCTAAGGCAGTGATTTTAAATCATTGCCTTAGACCCTTAAAAAAAAAAAATTGTCATTTTTTTCTCCCCAATGTTCCATGTCCTTCTTTTTAGGGTTAGGGGAAGGTTTGCCAACTTACACAGTACATCTCTCTCTCTTAACTCTTTCTCTCTCCATTGACTGGTTCATATAGAAAGCAAAACTGACAGAGATTATGGCCTATTAACTCGCATTTGGCTACAATCAATTAGGTATAGTCCTCCTTTTTCTTTTTTTTTTTTTCTTCTGCATACTTTAGTTGAATTTATTTTTAGATTGGACAAAAAAGGCTATAGATTTGCACCAGGTTTCATTCCTCTGTGCTCTATGCTTGCTTTAAATATCTCCCACCTAACTGATGATGGCTATGGCCTTAAGCTTTAATCATTGAGTTTTCATAATTTTTTAATATATATATATACACACATAGACACACACACACACACAAAAACAGAAAATTAAAACACAAAATAAACATCACCAATTTCCAATTGGCATGACAGGCTTTTTAGTGTTATGCTTTCCACCATAGCATTGATTTGCTTATGCTCTTCGAGCTGTCACTTTCATCATATTAACAAACTCACCAACCCCACCATTTCCATTTGGCATTGACACTGACATTGAGCTTTCATTTTTACTTCCAAGCTCTAGTGAATTCATTAAAATCAAATATTGTTGTGACAATTTGTGAATTTAAGTTAACACTTCCCTTTTTTTTCCTAGTGTAAAGTGATACTTATGACATAAATCCAACAAGTTTTGACTCATAATCCACTAGATCATTTCATCGAGCTAATTGATAGAGAAGAAATTTATGACACAATAAGGCAAAAGGGTTATAAAGTTTTTATTTGTGATGAGAAGTGGATTTGGACTTTGTTGATGAGGTCCCTCTATATTTTTTTTTTAATTTTTATTTTTTTCGGATTTGGTTTAATTATCTCCTATTTGTTGTTATTTGATGGACCTTGAACCTTATTTGTGTGGCCATCAAAAGAGCACGCCTAACTAACCTTCAATTGTGACCATTCAGTTTTGAGCTCTACCATGTTGGAGTGGGAAAGAAAAATATGACATCAATAACAATCACAAGAGATTATTTCAATAGTGGACCAATGTTGGTTTCTTGTTTGATGAATTTGATTGCAAAATCATGTAGAATTCATCATATGTGAAAGTTTATACAATTTTCTCATATTGGGAAATTTCTATTGTAAGATTGATTTTCTTGGACTGTTTAAGAAGTTTTAATGGGCTTAGAACAATAGAAAATAATTTGTTGTTGTTTGTCCCCTCGATGACAGAGAATAAGATCATTTTCTACCTTTGTTCTTTTGTTTCCCCCTTTTTTCTTAATTTTACTTTCTTTTATTATGATGTTTGATTGAAGATTACTTGATCAATATAGAAAATAGAAGATGAATGAATTCTGATAGATTGAGTAATGAATGCTTATCTGGGGTTGAAGTTTTCTTAGATAAGGGTTTTGCTATATCTATTAAAGGAGACGAGATATCTTATCTTTGTAGAAAATGTTGTTGTCATTATTGGTACTTTAGAGTTATGGTTTATGAACATTTAGTTATTTATGGGTTTATGTGGGATTATAAGATATGGATTTTCCATAGTGAGGGGCCATAATCAAGTAGGGTGATAAATGATATTGAAATTAAAATTGATAAAAGTGATGATATTCAGGAGTTTATAAATGATACCTTTTAAGGGCCACAATCAAGATTGGAATTTTTTTTAAATCACTATGCAATAAAGTTGTAAAGTGAGAAAACTTGGGTCACTAATAGAGTACAATTAGTGAAATACTATGCCAACTAAAGATGATTATTCATTTTGGAACATTAATTGTCACTAATATAATAGTTTTAAAATATCGAAATAGTTAGAAAATTGACGCTTATTTACTAAAAAAACTACTGTCTATTTGCATAAAAAATTGTTGCCTATTCTAAAAAATTCGTTGCCTATTTTCAAAAAATCATTATCTATTCTTTAAAAAACTGTTTCTTATTCTCTTAAAAAAAAATTGCTGTCTATTCTCTAAAAAAACATTGCTTATTCCTTTTAAAAACCACTGTCTATTATCAAAAAACACTACCTATTTTATTAAAAAAATAGCTATCTATTCTTTAAAAAAAAATCTTTGTCTATTCTCAAAAAACTACTACCTATTCTCTTAATAAAAATGATATCTATCCTATAAAAAACTGTTACTTAAAATATCTTTAAACAACAATTTCATATGTGCTACTATGGGTAGAGAAAACTATTGCCTTAGATCTATTGCAATGCTTGCAAATGCAATGGCCAATATGAAATGGGCCAATAAATACGACATCAAATGAACTTTATGGCACACATTGGCAATTAAGTAGTAGCAGTGATTGTCTTCAAGAAGTGGAGAAGGAAGGAAGGATATGGTAGCCCAAATTTCAGGAAATCTTGATTTTAGTTGTTCTTTGGTCTACCTTTGGATACCCTACCATCTCCTCATGACCATGAACAAAATTTCCTCTTTAATTATCATGATTTTAGTTGTTCACTCAAAAATAGAAGTCAACATAGACAAAAAGCAAACAATGTCCAAATTTATGTAATGGAATATCATGTGGAATATATAGAAAAATAAAAAAAAGGAACTTGGGCTCAGTTATTCTTGTTGGGTCACTTGGGCTGTGGGAGTTCTAAGAACTTAATCTCTAAGAGCTAGTGATGAAAGTCAGGAACATTAAATTCAGGGAATGGATACTTTGTCTCTTCTAGCTCCCGCAACGTCATCCTTGCCTTCTTTGTTTACTAACTTGATGATGTCAAACAACTTGCCTTTGCTTTGGCTCTGACTTTAACTATCAAAGTGTCAATGGTCAACATTTCCTTACTTTTATCGAGCTTGTCAAACTCCTTAGCGTTCTTCTTGTCCCTCTGTTGGTCTAGATGGAAAGGAACTGTGATCTGGGATGCTTGGATGCTTATCTCCGTGTCATGGGCTTTATTGATTACAATTTCCAATGGGACCTACAGTAGGCTTTTATTCCTTTGGACTGATCATCCATTCTTGATCATTTATCCTTGGTTATGGCAACGGGAACAATCAGGTATCATATCCTTAATTAGACAGTAATGGGATCGACCAGCATGGCACACGTTCAAAGTTGAGAAGAACATTGAGAACAACCCGTGGAATGCTGGTTGGTTTGAGAAGCTCCTCGTTTCGCTCTTTCCACAAATCCTCTCATAGTTTCTCTAACTCAATTTTTGCTTGCAGCCTTGGCACACCGTGTTGCTTCATATAGCATTAGACCACCGAAGCAACGTATTCCCATGATTGCTCAAACTGCAAATTTTATGGATGGGATCAGCAGAAAAAAAATCAACTAATCCAGTAAGATGGATTATTCCGTTAGATTGGTTATATATCAAAATTCCCAACCATCTTAAAGCTTGATGAACACCATGACCCCATGAAGCAAACTAACTATCAAGGCATTGCAAACAATCAAGGTACATAATTTTTATTACAAAGAAATAGAGAAATTGAAGAAGAGGAACAAAGTTCAATTGATGAGTCAGGAGACACAGTTGAACCAATTCTATCCAGCGTCGACAAACATGAAAAACTGTTCTATATAAAACCTATAATCATCTAAAAATATATATATCACATCATAGAAAATGTAAAATTAAGAAGCAAATAAACTTACATAGGCAAGAAGGAATATGGACTGAAAATCAAAAATTAAATGGAAAAGGAAGAACGAAGAAGAGGACGAAAACAATGGCAATGGTGGCGAAGATGAACAAAGAAAAACGCCAAACAAGGAAAAAAGAAAAAACCCAAAAATGTAATCACAACAACAATCTTGTCAATTGATTCAATAAAAAAGGAAAAAAGAAAAAAGAATTTCACTTTCGTTCATTTATTTCACATTTAAGCAATTACACATGACAATGGAATCCTAAAATTCTTACCAAAACAATAACAGAATCTTGGTTCAATAAAAACTCATCTCTTGCTCAAGCTATATTCACATAATATGAAGTCGTTTCGCATATAATAGAAACTTGAAAGCCTTAGCCAAAACAATTAATTGTGAAAAGTGACACTAGTCGTACAATGAGATCCAAAAACAAATAATATCAAGCAGCAAGCTTTTGTCATAAAAATAGATATTTTATATAGATCATGTAGTTGTAGATTTTTTGTTTAATTAGATGTGTTAAATCATATAAATTCTTAATTAATGGATATTCCTTTTAGTGACACATATTTGATTTCAAGTGTGATAAATGATGTCATGACAATATTTGAGAAAAACTATAGATTAAAGATTAAAGATTTGAGAAGACAATTACAAGAAAAGGACAAGACAATAAAGAATATTCAACAAATCTCTAAAGGATCCATGTCCAAACAAGTTGCAGTATCCTAGTGATTTTGGCTCCTGCGATTATATGGAAAGGCAAATAACTGGAGGAAAAACAATTGGTTTTTGTAAAGATATTAATGCTAGTTAATTCTAATAATTGCAATAATACGAAGACAAAAGAAGTAAAAGATAATGGCTAACTCAATTAAAAAAATAAAAAATTCAAACAATAAAAAATTATTCAAATCACTATTTAAATTATATTACACACATGTTTTATACATTTTATTTTTGAATTTTAGATTAATAATTAGTATTTTAATTCTAAAGGATAAAATTATTATTATAATACATATTATTTTTTTCTCCTAGTTTTTACTTTTATTTCAATTAAAAAATTTTAATTTTCCATTTTTACATCACTCTTTCCTAAACTTAGAGAGGAGAAAATTTTTTTCACTCCTTTACTTTTCTTTCCTCTCAATCTCTTTTTCCTCATTTTCCTTCTGTGATAAAATTTTATTCAAGCAAGGTGTAAGTTTATATTGGGAAAAATATAAATTTGACTAATATGAGATATAGATTATTAGATGAGTATTAGAGAAAAATAAATAAAAAAATATCTATCTTTTCAAGGAAATTAGTTTCTAATAATTTCTTAAAAAAAATTAGCTTTTAACAAGTTAAGAACTTTTAATTATATTTGATTGCATAATTTAAAGGTCATATTGTAACATAATTTATATGCTTATGAGATCAACTTAACAATTGAGTACAAATATACTCAATAAGGGAAAAAAAAATTCCTCATTTTACTCCTTAAATGATTCTTATTAAAATATAGAAAATATTAAATAACATATTGAATAATCATCCTACTAATTAGGGAATCGTATTATTCTCTCACCCTTAAAATAAACTTGCATTCAAGACTAACTAACAATAAATTGAAGAAGTGGCTCCATAAAAAACAAGTAGGTGGCATCCTTAATAGTAAGAATCTTGTTTCAATTAGTTATGTTCTCTCTCTACATGATGTCTATTGACTATGTTAATTTCAGCACTAGATTTTCCCTTAATAGTAAGTATTGTGTGCCTATTTAATGGAAATTTCATTATTAACTTTGAAAATTTGAAAATAAAAAGTCCCAAAATTTGCAAACAATCAATATCAAGAACAATTTCAAGATCCTCTAACAATAACAAAAACATATTAGAATAAACTAGTTAACTTTGCCATGAGAGTTTTACCCTCGTGCAATTATTTTGACATATTAAGTTTCTGCCATTTGCAATCTTCACATAAAACTTATCACAGTGCTCTATTAGAAAAGTAAGTTTATTGATAATCTTTTTGTCCAAGAAATTGTTAGTGCTACTTGAATCAACTAATATAGTGACTAGTTGTTATTTAAAGGACCTATTAATCTTCTTGGTGATTAGAATAGCCAACAAAGGTGTGAAACATAAATATTACAAACTCATATTTAGTTTTCCCATCATCAAGATCTAAATTTGAATCATCATCCTACACCTCAACAACTTTCTTTACTAGTTCACCTATCAAAAGTTTTCTTTACTTGTAATGATGCTCCTTGTGCCTTTTCTCATCACAATGTTAACACAATTCCTTTAATGATCATTATTTTAACTTCTCTTACATTATGCATTTGGCAGTGGCAAAAATAGAAGCAATATTGTTTCCATAATATTTGGTAACACTTTTAGTAAATGTATAATGAATTTTAGTAGTAAATTTCTCTTCTTCAAATCATGCATAAGGGGTAGTGGCTACCATTGTTCATGGTTGGTGAGCTTTGACTTCACATCAAATTGTAAAAACAAGTCTTTCAATGAATATACCCATCAACTATTTTTCAAAATAATCTTTAGTACAATTGATAAGTCATTTAAAATGACTCTAGTACTTTTGGACTATTGATATGTGACATATTTTAGCAAGTTGGCCATATATGTTTTGGTATTTTTAAGGCCTAAAATGAATGAGAAAACCTTTAGTAAAATTAGCCTAAGTCAAAATTTTAGTCAAGCTTTAAACCAATTGTATCGCTAAATAGCATCACCCTTTATTTAAATGGGAGTAATTTTCATCTTGAAGGCTTCTTTTGTGAAATGAAAAAGGAAATAATTTTAGCTTTAGAAATCTAAACTATATAATCACTCTCATCCAAATAGAAAATTGCACTTTCAGTTATGGATGCATATAGTTGTAATCTATGCCTCTATGAGATTTTCTTGATTATTTCTACTTGCTAGTACACTTAAAGGGAGTATCTCTTGATTGTGCTTTCACATGAACAAGAAACATCTCTTTAAGCTTCTCTATGGATTTTTCTATTAGAGATATTCTAGTGTTTGAAGAAGAT
This sequence comes from Rhizophora apiculata, assembly GCA_037832385.1. Taxonomy (NCBI): domain Eukaryota; kingdom Viridiplantae; phylum Streptophyta; class Magnoliopsida; order Malpighiales; family Rhizophoraceae; genus Rhizophora; species Rhizophora apiculata. The sequence continues at coordinate 12,379,596 of CM075434.1, read as the reverse complement.
AAGTTATGTGAAGACATGAAATATAAATGCAAATCAATGATGCTAAGATTATTATTTTTTTTTTTTTGGTTTAAGGGGCATAAATTGAACATATTTGTTTTTCTATTTCTTTTCTTTATGGTGATGGTAGGACTATGGAATAAAAGTGAAATTCCTAAAAACATCACTATGATAGCTGATGATAAGAACCTAAGGACCAAAGGAGAAAACTTGTGAAAATTAGTAATATCAATTTCTTTAGGGAAATCAGTAGATCTTTTCAAGGAGATCAACCTCCAACAAGTTAAGAGTTCTTAATTGTATTTGTTACTTAAATTTAAAGTCATACAATGGTACATATTTATAAGATTGTAAGCTTGACATAAAAATTAAACAAAGCATCAAATATAGAAGCAAAATCAATCTTTAATATTACTCTCTAAATTATTTCATACTAAAATATAAAAAAAATCAAATAACATGATCAATAATATTTCCATTAATTAAAAATTTTTATCATATTAGCATACTCTATATTTAAAATTACAAATAATTGAAATAGTTTTTAGTACCATTAATATTTTTATAATCATTTGACAAAACATTTTTCTTAAAATATTATTCAATAAAATTATTAGTTTTTGTGGTAGTTAGTAATGGTGGCAATAATAATGGTGGTAAGGATGAAAGCAATAGTCATGCTAGTAAAGGCAATGACTATAGGGATAGTAATGACATCAGTGGTGGCAATGATGATGGCAATGAAAGTGATGGTGGCAACGATGATAGCAATTGTGGCAACTATGACTGTGGTCAGTGATAATGTTAATGATAGAAGCAAAAAAGTGAGAAGACAAGAACAAATAGATTTAGGCTAACATTATTGGCTTTTATACTAAAGATATTTTCGGATTAAACTTAGCATATGTGATGGATATTCTAACTCATGAAGCTTGATAGGGTAAAACTCTATCCAAATAACTTCTTAAATACAAACATGATGATATAAGACTTGCCTATTTTATACTAAGTCATCCTATCTATGAGTACATTTTGATCTTATTTATCATTCTTCATTACAAGTAAAGAAGCACCACCTTGCCTAAAAATTCCTATTACTACATAATGATCATAAGATGAGTTTAGATCATTTCCTACTTATGTTTTTCAAAGTAATTATGGGGATACTCACATGTAATGTTATTCTTCAAAAGAAAATTTCTAAATAGTTTACTTTTTAATTATAATAGGGCACTTGCTTCATCAAGAAGTTGCCCTAAATAAAGAGGGAATTATGCTAGTCTTTCCATCAAATGCATAATAATGTTTTTGTAATTAAATTGAATTAGTTGATTTAAGTAAAAAAAATTAAAAGTTAATTTATTTGTAAGTTTGATTATCCTTCAAAAATTGGATAAAAATTGAACCAATAAAAAGTCTTTGAACTAGTCAATCAAATTGTAAGCTATTGAATAGTTCCTAGTCTTTTCTATTCATTCGATTTTAAGCGAGTTACTTTTAACCATGTGAGACATTCATAAGTCTCACTTTGCCAAGATAAAAAGCCCAAAAACTCTTTTTTTAATACCTTATTCTTGCCCAAGATAGCCTAATTGAAATGATAACAAGTCATTAGTAGTTTGCACCATCTACTTTACAATAAAATTTATTCAATGATGCACCTCAATTATTAATTCAATTCTCAATAAATTTTTCAATATAGTAATATCTAGACTTTTTTCAAAGGAAAAACTTTAAAATAATTGTCTTGCTTCCTTTATTATATTAACCTCAATTATAAATTCACTTATCATATTAGCTTGATCTAGTATTTTATATTATCTCTTTCTTTTAAGTATAATAACAAGATAAATATAAACAACTTATAATTTGCTAGTACATAGCAAAGTTTCATTCTTTACTAGAAAAATACATGTATCTTTTATATTATGATCTTGTTCTTTTTTTGTAAAATTATGAACCATATTGTTTTATATTACAAAGTAATTTGATTCAACTAGTTGAACTAATTAAACCTTATACTTTTCTCATTTCCAATTTGATGAATATTTTAGTTCAAATAACATTTAGATTGTGAGTAAAAATTGGCAACGCTATTATGTTTATGCTCGAATGCTTTGGTATTGATTTTTTAAAGTGAATGAAACCTTTTGCTTTTACTCAAAAATAAAAGAAAAAAACCTTTTTGATTAGAAAAAGAAATATTTTTCTTGTTGCCAACAATGAGTGCTATGCTCGGGGCTTAAAATACAAACACTCTTAATCATAATTGGAGGCAATTGGTCTTAAGTGACACTTAACTCCACTAGATTTTTTTCTGTTAGTTATACGTGGGGAAAAAATATGTTTAAAATTACCATCAATGCCCATTTCAAATTTTGTTGCAGCTGCACAATCTTTTCTTGCATGCCAACATTATCATATTGAACATGGACACAAAGTCCTAAAAGGACTTACCTAGCCTCTGATGAACGAAGATGAGAGCAGTGTACTTTTTCTTATGTTCTCTAACATAATGAACGTAGCTATGAATAGGTTGCCCAATTGTTCAAAACTCTTGATGGAATGTGGGAGTATAAAATATCATCATTGTGTTGTGCCTTTTAGTGTGATGGTGAGAGGCATTACACATCAATGCATCTATGGTTGGATAGAGTGATATAAGTTTACAAAACCTACTTTAATGCTTTGTTAGGTTTGTAATTTTATCATATGTATTTAGAGTGGGAAGTTTGAACTACACATCTTTGATATCTTTATTAAGGGGGAGCTCCAAACCTTTCCAAGGTTCCTTCATGATAATGCAATGTTACCCTTTTAGAGCCATTATTTGCTCTTGTACTTTCTTAAGTTGCTAAGCCAATTGAAGATTTTGCTCAAAGTAGGGAACAATTTGCCGAGATTCTACTACTCCTTATCAAGGGGTCTTCTAATGCTACCTTAAAAGACAAGATAAAAACTACAAGATGCAAACTACAAGATGCATGCCAATTATGATAAGAAGCTAGACATGACATGGACTGGGATCTATATGGGTCCCATAAGAAAGTCATCGCTCAACCTTGGCTTATCATTGTAAAGATGCCTTTGCTTGCTCTTCATTAAAGGGCTTTACATGACCTTGACCACCCATCCCTTGAGGTATTAATTAGGTCCCAATTCATTTGTTCCTCCTGTAGGTTGTTGGTGGTTTTCCCTTTAGGTGTTGATAATGGGTTCTACATGACCTCAATGCCTTGACGACCCCCAAGGATTATCTACCACTTGTAGAATAAGGATTCCTCATGCTATAAGGAATGTAGTAGGACTTGTCACAAAGACATCAACATGGTTCTTTAGAGATGCAAAATAGGTAGTCATTATGATGCATAGAGCTTAACTAATGGAAGTTACCTTTGTTTTTATGCCATGTGCCTTCATTGTCCCAATTAAATTGAAAGAGGATGAAGAAGCTAGATTTTGTTTTGAGTTAAGGGTGTGGTTTTGGAGTTATAGTGGATTGTGTAGGTAAAGAAGAATGGAAGAGAGACGATGTTAGGTGCTCCATAAGTGTTCAAAGAAAAAACCTAAATGAAAGATCTTGTGATTTCAACCAAGAACAACAATCATAAGAGAACAAACAATAGTGTGTTATTCCCACAAATAGGAGCAAGTGATGATTCTTGGGCTAGACATGCTAATGGTTTAAGAGTGAGGAATAAGCCAACAAATAGTACTCAACCTTTTCAAATTTTTCAATATAATCATAAACCTTTCACTTTTTTTTTTCTCAATTTAGTTTTAAACATTACTAATCCTTTTCAATATGGTCCTCTTAAGGATAAAAAGTAAGTCAGAAGTTATATTTGTCTATCAACCTATAAAAATACTTTGTTAATACTCATTTTTGTATATATTTTCATACATTTACATATTTTTGTTCATGGGATAGATTATTTGTAGTATTTGGAGAGATATCTTAGTTGCCAACACATATTTTTGTATATATATTCATACATTGCCTAAGAGATATAACATTTGGCTTGTTTTTCCATTTTAAATTGCACAATATTAAAAAGAATTAGTAACATTTAAAACTAAATTGAAAAAAATTAAAAAAAAAATTGGAATGGTTGAGAACTTTTTTTTGCCTTATCCCATTGAGAGTGATGAAAGAGGCCTATAAGACAAGTGCAAATTAAGATTAGAAGTACTTCTCTACATTGACTCATTGACAATTTGACCAAGCCATTTTTTTGGTTTCAAAAGTGCAAGAGTATGTAGGGAGAAGAGAGAAGTATAAGAAATTAAAAAGTAGTTTACCTTGTCCCATGACCTAATGGGCTTCACACAGGTCTTTAGTGGCCTTGAGGAGTGAATTTTAAATGTCAACATGATGGATGACAAAACTTGTAATGTACTTGTTCATTCTAAGGGAGTGAGAGTTGGAGATCTTAAGTTAACATAATTGACACTCCTTGTACCAATGTTTATGAGAAAGTGAAGTTCTCTAGTTTAATGGTCGAGCTATTAGTAGTGCCTAGGACAGGAACCCAAGCTTTAGGTGGACCTTTGGCCTTGCACTCAATTTGTGCTTGGCATTGTTTTTGACAGATGACATCAAACTAGTATGTGAACTTGAATATAGGCTACAATCCAACATGTGGATTGATCCTATAATAATAATATATTTTTATATAATGCTAAAAGGTTCTCTAAAAATCATGTACAAAATCAAATTATTAGTCCCTTTCATAAATGGGATCGAAGGAATTTCCATAAAAGTTAAAATTAGCAAAAATCTTGTTATTGAAAATCAAAAGCAAGAGAAGATATCTTTTTTCCCTAGAGACTACAACCTAAAAGGCAAAGTCTTTGAGAGCAAAATTGAGCAATCAAGGCAATGTTACTTGCCCAAGAACTAAAGATAATAAGCGAAATATTGACTTTTATCATTCTATGATTACTTTTAACTAGTTGGATACTAGCTTGGCCTATTATTATTTTATGATTCTATTTGACCTAAGTTAAAGCACCCATACAGTAGATAGACATTGTGGGTTTCTATCTGCTTTATCTGCTGCTCAAAATGTTCATGCCTTATTTTAAAAATAATGTGTAAATTCATTTTATAAGTCAAAATAATATCACCTAAAATAAATTGTGACTATTATGAGATTTTATAATAACATTTTGTTTTGCTTTTTGGTACAAAGACGTTGTACTTCTCACTTTAAAAATAATGTGTGAATTCAATAACACATGCTAGATTAAGTTTCATTTCCAAATTAGTAAACATTTATGTTTACATACCAAAAACATTGTAAGCTTATGCCGGAAAGGAATCTTCATTTACAACTCAAAATGCTCACTTCAAACATAATGGGTGAAAACACTTTATTAGTCAAAATAAAATGTGATTAGCTTGACATTCTATAAGGTAGTATTTTGTTTTGCCTTGAGTGTAAACATTTGCATTTTTTTACTTAATTTCATTTCCACATTTGTATATATTCATGTTTAAAGGTCCTGCATAAGGGAAGTTAGATAAATATGAAAGAAACATGCTAAGAAACTTATTTTTACTCAAAAAATTCATAATATCACCAACATAGCTCTATGCTCCAAATAAAGATAGTATGTCACATACATTGATGCATAATTGTTGTAGTTCTGCCATAAAAAATGAACCTAAGGTAAACCCTTTTACCTTATAAACATTGTTAATTTATTTAAGATTTGTTTGTCCGTGTTCTTTTCGTTTGTTGCCACTCATAGTTAAGGTAACTAGAACTCAAAGGGAAAGAGGATCCTTGAGCAATGAGGCAACACAATCTCTGAGGATATAGTAGTTTGAGTAGCCATCACTGTCCTTGTAAATAACATCCATTGCTCGTGTGAGGTTCAGGATACGCTCCAGAAGAGCCATTGGAATTGGAGTTGGAGTCAAGCACTCTTCATTTATATCTTTCCATGAATATCCAATCTCTTGGTGAAAAATTTTTATGGCATCTTTTTTCGTTACACCATATTGCTTCATGTAACATTGGATTCCAGAAGCAACATGGTGTCTCTTTTGCTCAAACTGCAAATTCAAGACCATAATTAAGTTTGAAATTTTAGATTAATACTGTAATCAAGATTACTATTCAGCAATTGATTACCTCGTGGGAGGCTATATCATCCATGAATATGCTAACAATAGATGAAGCTTTAACCATCTTTGGGAAATTGGACACCCACTCAAAGGCCTCCTTTGTGGCAGTTGGCCCCATGCCAACAAAAGATGTGGTTGAAAGCATCGGGTAGCCACTACTTACTAGTGAGATCTCCAAATATTCCTCCACTGTTGGAACATGATTCGAATCCCGCCACTTTGCTTCAGCCATGTAGCATTGGACCAATTTCTTCAACTAGGAGACACACATGTATTTTTGAAAAAAAGAAGAAATAATAAAAAAAAATAAAAGGTTATGTCAATTATTAAGACATAAGCACGCTAAATTCATATCAAAATTAAAAAGCAAATTAAACAAGATGCACACATACTCCTCCTTTAGCTAAATCTACAGCATTCAACATTCCTTCTTTTTCCATTGTGCCTTCCAGCTCCTTGTAGACATCAAGAACTAAATCATAAACCATTTTAATATTCTCTGGAAGCACATCTATGGCCTTAATGTCCCATCTGAAAATAGACAGACATCAGTTAAAGTCAAAGCTGGCCATGGACATGCTTCAGCTTCCTTATTATCACTTATTTAAAATAATAAAAACAAAGCTAGCTAGCTCATATCTCGATCAACTCTAATTTGGAATTTGTATTAGCTAAGTGGAAAAGTCAAATTACGATGACCAAGTGGGCTAATGATCATACAGTTGTTAACCCCTTAACCTCATCAATACCAATTGCAAACCCTGAATTCAACCAACCACAAAAATGGAATAACTAACCAGCTCAATTAAAACATAACCAATTCCAAATTTTATTTGGGTCTACTATAATCGGAAGGGCATAATTGCATCTAAATCATTATTGAATTGGACAGAGGAAGATAACCTTTGTATGGCTTCAGTAAGGAGCTCGAGTTCTTTCCTTGTGCCATAATTATCATACGTATCATCTAGAATAGATAATGTGCTAATAATTTTTGTTAGGATCTTTCTGCCGAAGGAAAACTGGGGCTCAAAGTAGATTCCCATTATCCAAAAATAGCACTCCACAACTCTGTCCCGTGCATATGAAAACTTTGTTGCGACATCCAAATTTTTCCACCACCTGGGACACAAGTCACTTTGACTCAGAACTCCACTCAGAAAAATAACAAGCCAAAAACTGAAGTGCTATAGTGGGAAAATTTTGAACTTACTCTGTGATGATCTTTAGCTCTTCCTGATGTACATTTTGTACAATATTGAAGTCTAATTTTGCAAACTTCAATAGGGTTTCATTATGTGACTCATCTTCTGAGTAAGCAGCAATGTAGTGCCTTGCATCGAAGGCATTTGTGGATAGGACGGTTAAGGGCATGCCTTACTTGATCTGTTAGTTGAGAGCTTAAATGGGTCAACATGGACTGAAGGTTTCTGGTAGTGAAGTCTATTGCTTCATGCAAAATGTCTTCTCCACGTATTCCAAGATATGCAGCTTCATACAAACTTGGGATTCCTCGGTTGTCATGAATTAAAAGCATTCCTTAAACTTTCCTCCTTTGTCCTTGAATTTTTCAAATGCCTCTGTATCAATCACAAAATCCAAATACATTCAACGTTTGTTATAGATATGTTCATTGTTATAGGTACCCTATAGGTTAATCAAAAGCATGAGGTTACCGCATGACACTTTGATCCCTTGTTGTCTAAGTAATTGAAACCGAAGGGCAGTAGTGTAGAGATCATCCTCATCATGGCTGTCACTACTAACCAGCTTTTCCAATGCAACTTCTATCTCTTTTTGGAAATGGTATGTAATGCCTACGCGTTGGATTGAATCAATCAAGTGCAAACTTTGGGAAGGCTGATTGGAATCTCTTATCATCTTTGAGTATTTCATGGTCTTGGCCATTTGAGGTGCTTATTGTCTGCAGAAGAAATTGGCAAGTATACATTATACATGCCATACCAAATGTTTAGCAGTCTGTATGTCAAGTTGGTTCTAAACTTTTATAAATGGTTACACTTAGGTTCTAATTTTTTTTTTTTTACATTTTTATTTGAATTTCATACTTTTTAAATTTGTTCCAAATCAGTTTTTTTTTAGAAGAAAAGTAGTCAAAACCATTAGAAATTGTATATCAATTAAATGAAAATTATTCACAATTATACTATTTTTTGTCAAAAACAGATCAATTTGAAACGAATTTAAAAAATTATAAGTCTAAAAAAGGCACATAAAGATTAAAAATTTAATATTCTATTAATTTGTTCCCATTTCAATTCAACAAAATTTTTATTAAGTTAAGCATGGAGAAGGAGGCATGCATGCTTTAATTACCTCGGAGTTAGAAACGTGAGAGAGGAAATAATCCCCCCAAAACGTAGGATGGGAATCAGCAGTAGGACGATTGACACGAGATGTTTTAACTCCTGAAATTTGTGCTGCCATATCCTTCTTTCCTTCCTTCTCTACTTGCTGAAGACAATCCTTACTACTGCTCAATTGCTATTGTGTGTCATAGAGTTCGTTGGATACCGTATTTATAGGGACGTTCCAAACTGTAATGTCGGTGGCTTGTCTTAATTGTGAAGAATGGTGTCGGCAATCAAAGACTTATTTATAGCCTTATGTAGCAGAATCTTTAAGATCATCTGAGTGAAAAAATATTACAAGTATTATTGTTAGAAAAATAATGAGAGTTGAGTAATATTGGGTTTGTATGGGATTCTGTGCAATGAGATATATTGAATACATTGAATGCAGATTGTTAATCTCCTAACATTTCATAGTGAATAATTCTCAGTTTTGTGCATAATATTCCGTCCAAGTAATCAGTTTAGATCCAAGGATTTAGTGATTTTATCCCAACACAAATGTAATTATAATCTGATTAGAATATATTTTTCACTTTAATATATGTTGTAGGGTAAGAACAATTAGAATATATTTTTCTTATTATTATTTTAGTATAAACAACTCACAATATTTGTTATTTTTTGACTGAATTATTCTTTATATTTCGTATTTGTATGTATATTAAATATTTAAATTAAAATTTTAGAAATTTCTTAATAAAAAATTAACCAAAATTTTCGATTTAATTTCAATTTTCATAGCTTAATTTGGTGAACAAAATCGTGAACAGCTGTTTATATGGTGTCATGGCATCATTGATTGAAACGAGAATTCCCCTTTTGTGGACATAATCGTATAATCATTAACTTTGAAAAATATTCGTGGAACCACAATCACACAATCATTTCCTCTGCAATGACATCTTTGCCATCTACAATGACATCTATTTGATATTGGCATTAATATTGCCTGCTATGAGCACCAATATCAAGAGTTCACGGGGTTTTGTAGGCAAACCCTAATTCTTGACAATTAAGGCAATCCACCGACACCCCATTTGGAATAGGCCAAAAAATACCATATCAAACGAACTCTATGGCACACCCTAGGAACTTATAAAATCAAAGCTTGCTAAGAGCCTACATGGACAAACTTAGCATCATTAATATTAAAAATAATAAAAACAATAAAAACAAAACTAACTAGCATGTGTCTCGATCAACTCAATTTGGGAATTTGGGCTTAAGTAAATAATTCGAGCACTGTAGGCCAAGTGGACTGATGGTCATAAAGTTGTTCGGCCCTTAATCTCATCAATACCAAGAGCAAAGACAATTGGGAAATTCTAGTGCTATAGCAACATTATTGTTTGTTTTGCCGTTACAAAATTTTGATGCATGAACGAAACTTTTTTCTGTTCATTGCTTTCTTGCCTGCTGTGGAATATAAACCAACTTGGCAATTTTGTATCCCAAATGTAATTTTTTAAGGGATGTAAAGTGAAGCATCGAAAAAAGGGTAGAAGAGTACGATAGGCGTCGTTATGGTAAAATGAGATGGGTTGGCTCTTTTGTGAACTATCGTTTTAGTTAAGCAAGTGATGCATAAATGTATAAATTTCAGTTATGCTTGCAATAACAAGAAAGATTCATTAGTGGTGCAACTGCAGTTTCCAAAATATGTTCACCAAATATGAAAAAATGTTTTTAGTGCTTTTGCCAAACAGTAAAATTTTTTTACAAGAGGCTTCAAGGATGATATAAAAGATTACTGGGTTAGGAAAAATGACATCAATTTAGATCCGAGGGTCTAATGGTTTCATCTCAACACAAACATAATTATAACGTGATTAGAGCATGTTCTTAACATCAGTGTATGTTGCGGGGAAAGACTAATAATTGGTGGAACATAATTAGAACATGACTTTCATTTTATTCCTTTGGCTGAAACAACAAACAAAAAGTTGTGGCCAGAATGATTAAGATACGGTAACGTGTTTCTCTCCAAATATTTAGTAGAATATTAGGTACGGCAACGTGTTTCGACATGGATCATTTGATATTTGTTGGATATTCTTTATTCTCTTGTAATTTTCTTGCCAAATATTTAATGTACTAAAAGGTTTGGATGGGTGTCACATGCGATATAGTTCTTCTCAAATATTTTTATATCATTTATCACTTCAAATCACTTATTAGTGTAGGTAAGAGCAACACACCAACAAAAAGAAAAAAAAAATATTACGTGCCTCTCTAATTATATAACTCACAATTACTGGCCTTCTACGAAACCACAGAAAATAAATTAACCTATTAGCCCAATGATATATGTACGTTGGCTATTTGATGTAGCCCAACATAAGTGTAAGATATTAGAAGTTAAGTGACATTGTAGAAAATATTACAATTATAAAAATTTAATTATAATTAAAGTAAAATTTTATAAATCAATTAGTATAAATATTATTAAAATATAATTACCTTAATTGTGAAACAATCTTCACTGTATATATTGGTATTCATGTAGCATTGGATTCCAGAAACAACACGGTATCTATTTTGCTCAAATTGTAAATTCACAACCATAATTAAGTTTGGAATTTTACATTGATAGCATAATTAAAAGAACTATTTAGAAAATGATTAATTACCTTGCGAGAGACTATATCATCCATGAATATGCAAACAATCGATGAAGCTATAACCATCTTTGGGCAATTGGACACCCACTCAAAGGCCTCCCTTGTAGCAATTGTCTCCATGCCAACAAAAGATGTTGAAAGTATTAGGTAGCAAGTACTTTCTAGTGAGATCTCCAAATATTCCTTCATTGTTGGAACATGCTGTGAATCCCGCCACTTTGCTTTAGTCATGAAGCACTGGACCACTTTCTTTGACTAGGAGACACACAAGTATTTTTGAAAAAAGAAACTTACTGAAAAAATAAAAAGTTATATCAATTGTTAAGGCGCAAGCACTCTCAATTCGTAACAAAATTGAAAAGTAAATTAACAATTGTAATACAATTTTCATTGCATATGTCCATATTCGGCTTTTTTTGAGAATGGCTACTATCCACCTAATACACTCATGTAAAAATAATTGTTACAACCATCATGTCTATTGGCATCAATTAAGAGTGTTCAAAAAATTGAAAAAATTCATTTAACTGAAAAAAAGGAGGGAGGAAAGCCCTATTGCTTTCTTTTCATTTAATAATGATCCCATTTCTCTTTAAGAGATTTTGTCTTGGGAGAATTTCTTGACCCTCATTTAAATGCAAGTTTTGTTGTAATAAACTTATTAAACTATTGAATCTAAACTAAATATTTAAGTGAAATAATAGTTGGAAAAAAATAATAATATGCTCAAAATTTACGAACACAAGAATTTACTCGATTTAGCATTCAGTTTAGGTTCAAATATTTTATATCATTGAACACTCAATAGCCTTAAATCATGTCTCAAAATGGAGAAAGCTGTCGACACATGATAGGGAAATTATCAACTTCTTGGGATCAAAGTTGTCAATAAATGATAAAAAAATTAATTTCCTTATTTTTGGCACCTTCAAGTTAGCTTAATGCCTCACATTTTGTTTTTTTCTTCAACAACTAAAATTAGCTTTCAACAGGAACCAATGGGCATTAACTTGGTTGTGATAACATCCAAGCCTTGGTCTTCGCAACTTGAAGAAGCTTACTTTGTAAGGTGTTAATTCAAGGCACATATCTTAATAAATTTTCAACTTAACTTGAACTATATAAAAATAATGACAATCATTCTTTAATCATATGTTTTTATAACTTTTTTTTATTATAGATAAAGATCAAATTTAAATAATATTTGAATTTAACTATTAAGTTAGATTACATCATTATATTTGTAAAATTGTCAATTGTACTTTTATTATTAATATATTCTTATTTTTTATGATCTCAAGAACAAAACGATTCTTATCATTCTATCTCTAAATGATACATTTAATTTTAGGTTAAATGTATAGAACTTTGATTGTCACGATATGTAACAATAGGGCCCTATTGTAAACTTTGGTTGTCAATGACACCTTACAAACATAGCAACTCTTTAACTACTTTTGTAACAGTTATGTATTTAGTTTGTGTTGTAGACAAGACAATTATAAATTATAAAATTCCCTTTTCATTGATGACACAACAAAAAAGAATGAAAACATCTTGTCAAAGTCCTTTTCTTACCAAGATCTCTAACATCTTTAGGATTAATATATCAAACTATATTATTATCAATGTCATTATTGCTACCGCAAACCAAACTGACACTTATAGTTCTTCTAAAATGTCTTAGGATCTATTTTAGTACCTCTTAAGGATTTATTATGAATCTAAATACAATGCTAACAATGTGTGAAATATAAAGACAAGTGCAAATCATAACATTCATGATGCTACCAATTGCACCACCATATGAAACTCAGACCATTTGCTCCATTGCCTATTCTATCTTAGGTGACTATGTTACAAATAATTTGAAATGAGTTATTAATAAAGGGCTCACATACTTGTAATTTTGCATATCAAATCTTTTTGAAACCTTTTTAATGTACCTTTTCTATGACAAGTACTAGGTTCTTGCGTCTTGATTTTTGAATTTGGACTCCTTTGCATTTAGGAGCATACAAGACTTTGATAATAAATTAAAGTGAATTAGGGTGAGTACACCACAATCTATATCTTTTGTTATCTTTTGCATAACACAAGAATGTGTTATTCTTTGCCCGTGACACAAACTTGTTTTCTTTCTCCCGAGCATAATCAGAACAACCAAATACTCTAAGATTAAAGTAATCAGCACTGAATGATACCTCCTTTAAAGTCTTTGTATTAATTGCTCTTGATGGCAGCCAGCTTGTAGATATGATCCACTAAGCTATTCTATTTATTTAGAAGAGGACAGGGAGGCCCAAGAATCAAGTACAGATCATGTCATGTCTTTCACTTTCTTGACAAACAAACAACTCAGCCTTGTCCAGATCTTCTGGCCTCGTTCCATTATAGAGCTCTTGCCTCATATGTGGCCTATGGGCTGTGCTAGGCACCACCTGGACATGCAGGGCAGCCCAAAAAATTCACATACGCACCGGCTAAGGGTGACGAGAGGATTTAAAATGTAATCATGGCAAGTTTAGCTAGTTAGATTATAGTGATTAGGATCTCCTTCAATTAAATCCATACTTCAGATGGAACATTAAGGCTGCAAATGTGCTCCCAGAGAATATGAAAATGGTTTATGATTTAGTTTTTATTGTCTACAAGGGACTAGAAGACACAATGGAAAAAGAAGGAATGTTGTATGCTGTAGAATATGCTAAAGGAGGAGTATGTGTGCAACTTATTAAATTTGCTAGGGTCTATGAGAAAGTGAAGTTCTCTAGCTTAATGGTCGAGCTCCTGGTGGAGTTCGAGACGGGGACCTAAGCTCTAGGTGGAACTTCAGCCTTGGGCTTGATTCGTGCTTGGCATGGTTCTTGGCAGATGGCATCAAACTTGTAGGTGAACTTGGGCTTAGGCTATGGTCCAATGTGTTGTGAGTCGACCTTATATTAGTAATATATTTTTAATATAATGGTAGAAGATTCTCTAAAATTTATGTATAATATCATGGTGCTTTTCATAAATTAAATTGAGAGAATTTCTATAAAAATTAAAATTAATAAAAATCTTGATATTAAAAATTAAAAGCAATAGAAGGCAAAGTCTTTGAGAGCAAAAATAAACAGTAAATGCAACATTACATGTTCAACAACTAAAAAATAATAAGTGAAATCTTAATTTTTTATTATTTTTTTATTATTTTTAAGTAGTTGAGTATAAGCCTAGTTCATTATTATTTTTTGATTTCATCTGAGGCAAAGCACTCATAAAGCGGATAAACATTGCGGGTTGCTGCTAACTTTATCTACAACTTGAAATATTCATATCATACTTTAAAAAATAATGGGTGATTTTATTTTATAAGTCAAAATAATATTATCTAAAATAAATTGTGACCACATAATGTGATTTTATAATAACATTTTGTTTCACTTTGAGTAAAAGACGTTACATTCCACCTTTATTGCTCAAAGACATTGTGAGTTTGTGATGGAAAGGAATTTTATATTATTAAATATATAACTTAAAATAATTTTTTATTGTACCGAGAAATTCGTAAACCAATAATTTGGGCACATTTTATTCCATTTCTATTCTTCAATTCAATAATTTGGATGAGCAAAATCTAGGGGATAAGATAAACTTGAGAGAATTTTTAAATTTTGTCGGTGCGGAGATTGCTTTGCATTAATTACTATTGCAATTGGACAGGTGATTATGATAATTTCTATCCGTGATTATCCAGTGAAGTTTATATTTATTTATTTTCAGAATTATTATGTCGAAAAGAATATTGTTTTTCCATATAAGATTAAATAACAAAGAATAGTTCCACGTCACTCATCCAATTAACTTTTAACTTTTATCATTTACAGGTCAAATTGCTACAGTACCAATTAGTCTTCCGATTCTTCGCGGATTTCATTTTCATTGTCAGCGACTGGCTCAACCAAAGACTCCGCCGCCTTCTCCACTTCTTCTACCTTCATTTCAAGAAAAGGAAATATACAATTAATCAAATCTCACGAACGATGAAAATAAAACTAAAAAATTGTTTTAAGTTATATATTTAATATTATTTTTTTAAAAATAAAATTAGTCTTTATAAAAGTATAATCAAGTTTCAGTAAATTTCTTCATACTTTTCTTTACCTTAGTCCATAAACCAATAAATTCCCAAAATACCATTTTACATGGAAAATTCATTTCCACGTTGGTAGATATTCATGTTCAAAGGTCTTGCACAGGGGAAGCTAGATAGGTACGAAAGAAATATGCTAATAAAATTATTTTTATTCACAAAGTTCATAACAACACCCACACTGCTTTGTGCCCAACAAAATCAAGGTAAACCCTTTCACCGTATACAGAGTGACACTTTATTTGTGATTTGTTTATACGTCTTATTTTAGTTTGTTCCCACTCATAGCTAAGGTAACCAACACTTGAAGGGGAAGAGGATCCTTGAGCAATGAGGATATGGGCGTTTGTGCAGCCATCATCGTCCTTGTAAATAACATCTATTATCCGTGTGTGAGGTTCAGGATACACCGCAGAAGAGCCATTGGAACTGGAGTTGGAGCCAGACACTCTTCATTTACATCTTTCCATGAATATGCAATCTCTTGGCAAAAAATTTTTATGGCATCTTTTTCCGATACGCCGTATTGCTTCATGTAACATTGGATTCCAGAAGCAACATGGTGTCTCTTTTACTCAAACAGCAAATTCACAACCATAATTAAGTTTGGAATTTTAGATTGATTCCATAATCAAGATTGTTATTCAGAAATTGATTAATGACCTCGCTGGAGACTATGTCATTCTTGAATCTGCCAACAATCGATGAAGCTCTAACCATCTTTGGGAAATTGGACACCCACTCCAATGCCTCCTTTGTGGCAATTGGTCCCATGCCAACAAAAGATATGGTCGAAAGCATCAGGCAACAAGAAGTTACTAGAGGGATCTCCAAATATTTCTCCATTGTTGGAACATGGTTCAAATCCCGCCACTTTGCTTCATCCATGTAGCATTGGACCCTTTCTTCAACTGTGAGATACACAAGTATTTTTGAAAAGAAAAGAAATATTAAAAAAAATAAAAACTTATATCAATTGTTAAGGTATAACCACTAAATTCGTAACAAAATTGAAAAGCAAATTTAATAAGCCAAGCATATACTCCCCCTTTAGCGTAATCTGCAGCATACAATATTCCTTCTTTTTCCATTGTCTCTTCCAGTTCCTTGTAGACATCAAGAACTAAACCATAAACCATTTTCATATTCTGTGGAAGCACATCTGCAGCCTTAATGTCCAATCTGAAAACAGACACATGTCAATTAAAGTCAAAGCTGGCCACATGGACATGCTTCAGCTTCCTTATTATCACTTAATAAAAATAATAAAAACAAATCTAGCTAGCACGTTTCTCGATCAACACTAATTTGGAATTTGTATTAGCAAAGTAGATAATTCGAATTACGATGGCTACAAGTGGACTAATGATCATAGAGTTGTTAGCCCCTTAACCTTAACAATACCAATTGCAAACCCTGAACTCAACCTACTAATTCCAAATTTTGTTGGGGTCTAGTAAAATTGGAAGGGCACAGTTGCAAATATATCATTATTGAATTGGACAGAGGAAGATAACCTTTGTATGGCTTCAGTAAGGAGCTCAAGTTCTTTCCTTGTACCATAATTATCATATGTATCAGATATTGTCGCTATAATTTTTGCTAGGATCTTTTTACCAAAGGAATACTGGGGCTCAAAGTAGATTCCCATAATCCAAAAATAGCACTCCACAACTCTGTCCCGTGCAAATGGAAACTTTGTTGCGACATCCAAAATTTACCACCACTTGGGACACAAGTCACTTTGACTCAGAAGTCCGCTCAGAACAATAACAAGCCAAAAACTAGAGTGCTTTAATGGGAAAATTTTGAACTTACTCTGTGATGACCTTTAACTCTTCTTGGTGCTCTTTTTGTACAATGTTGAAGTCTAATTTTGAAAACTTCAATAGTGTTTCATTATGTCACTCATCTTCAAAATAAGCATCAATATAGTGCCTTGCATCCAACCTAGGTAGGCATTTGTGTATAGGTCGGTCAAGGGCATGCTTTATTTGATCTGTTAGTTGAGAGCTTAAATGGGTCAACATGGACTGAAGCTTTCTAGTAGTGAAGTCTATTGCTTCGTCCAAGATGTCTTCTCCGCGTATTCCAAGATACCCAGCTTCATACAAACTTAGGTTTCCTTTGATGTCATGAATTAAGCATTCCTTAAACTTTCCTCCTTTGTCCTTGAATTTTTCAAATACCTCTGTATCAATCACAAAATCCAAATACATTCAACATTTGTTATAGATATGTTCGTTGCACCAAATAACTTATACGTTAGTCGGGAGCATGAGATTACCGCATGCCACTTTGATCCCTTGTTGTCTGAGCAATCGAAACCAAAGGGCGGCGTTGAAGAGATCATCTTCATCATGGCAACCACTACTAAGTAGCTTCTCCAATGCAACTTCTATCTCTTTTTGGAAATGGTAAGTAATGCCTAAGCGTTGGATTGAATCAATCAAGTGCAAATTGGAATCTCTTAGCATCTTTCTCACTTCCTCTTTGAGCATTTTATGCTGCTGGCGAATGGAGGTGCTTATTGTCTGCAGAAGAAATTGACAAGTATATATTATACGTACCGTACCAAACGTTTAGGGGTATGTAAGTTACTAATAGAGTTACTAATATTTTATTTCTTCCTTAAGCATGTAAAAAGAGGCTTGCATGGTTTAGTTACCTTGGAGTCAGGCACGTGAGAGAGGAAATAATCCCCCCAAATCATAGGATAGTAATCAGCGGTAGGACGATTGACACCAGATGTTTGCTTTTGGAGTAAAGCAGAAACTCCTGAAATTTGGTCTGCCATAGCCTTCCTTCCTTCTTTACTTGCTAGTGTGTGGCATAGAGTTCGTTTGTGACCATATTATAGGCCCACTCCGTGGAATAGGTTGTGGGGTATTACCCATAAACGATGTTTGAAAGCCCAATAGGTTTAATCGGTGTAGCAAGAGCTTGAACAGATACAACCAATATTTGATAGCAAGAGCCAAAAGTTTCGGTTTTGTAAAATTGAAATCTAAGCTGATTATCTTGGCTAATCAAAATATTCTATTTGGTTCCAATCACCAATCATAATAGCCGAAACTCAACCTATCTTTGAATCTCAAAACCGGACAAACCTGATACAATGTTGACAACTATTAACAATTAATCACCGACTAACATAGTTTCTAGATAGTTGCACGCTATCAAAACTGGACAGACCTGATACAGTGATGATATAATAATATCTTTAATGGTGAAAACAGCAAAGACAATTGGAAAATTTTAGCGCTATAGCAACATTATTGTTTGATTTGCCGTTTCAAATTTTTGATGCATGAACGAAACTTTTTTCAGTTCATTACTTTCATGCGTACTGTGGAATATAAACCAACTTGCCAATTTTGTAGCCCAAATGTAATTTGTTTTTAAGGGATTGAAAGTGGAGCATCGAAAAGAGTGTAGAAGAGCTTGAGAGCCCCAAGAGTACCGTTTGCGTACAAGCAAGTGATACATAAATGTATAAATTTCAGTTATATTTTATCTTATTATAATTATATTATTAATAAAATTTTAATTAATTAATTTAAATTTTATAATTAATTAATTAATTAGATATAAATTAAAAATTTTTAATTTAATTATAATTTTTAATTTTAAAAAATTATAATTAATTAAATTAAAATATTATTATATATATTTTTTATTTTAATAATATTAAAAATATTTTTAAATTAATTATTAAAAAATTAATAAAATATTATTATATTTTTTATAATTAATTAATTATTATATATATATAATTATAATTATAATAATTATTATAAATTTTTATTAATTAATATATAAAAAAATTTTAAAAATATTTAAATAAAAATTTTAATTTTTTTTAATAAAATTATTAATAAAAAAAATTTAATTTAATTTTAAATTTTATAATTTAATTTAGTGAATATCTCAGGCATCAACAACTCATCAAATTATTGATTGAACAGCTGTTTATATGGTATCGTGCGATGATGGATTGAAAAGAGAGTACAATGAGACAACCGGTGTCATATAATCGTACAATTATTAGGAGAAAAGAAGAAAAGGGTGTGAGTAACTTTGAAAAATATTTACGGACCCATAAATCGTCTGCCCTTTGGCATAAACAACAAACAAAAAATAGCTGTGGCATCAAAAGATACGGTAACGTGTTTCGAAAAGGATCTTTTAAGATTTGTGAATCTGGTCAGTTTCTTGTAATGCTCTCCCCAGATATTTATTTAGTAGAATATTAAAACATGTTTTTCATTTTCTTCCTCTGGCATAAACGACAAACAAGGATGAAAGTGATAGCGGTACTGGTAGTGACAGTGACTATAGGGACAATAGAGACATAAGTAGTCATGGTGATGCTGGCAATGAAAGTGATGGCGGAAATTATGATAGCAATTGTGGCAATCATGACCACCGTTGGTGATAACGACGATGATAAAAGCAATAAAGAGAGGAGATAAGTACGCAGATTTAGGTAAATTTTATTAATTTTTATATTAAAGATATTTTAAAATTAAATTTAATATATGTAATAAATATTTTATTTAATAAAATTTAATGAGATAAAATTATCACGATGAGATAATAATTTTATATTAATTTAATTAAATAATTTTTTAAATAAAAAATAATGACAAAAAAATTTTTTATTTTATTTTATATTAAGTTATTGTATCTTATAAGTATATTTTAATCTTATCTATAATTCCTCGTCACAAGTAAAAATGCACCACTTTAGATAGAAATTGTCATTGTTACATAATGATTATAAGATGAGTTTAAATTACTTCTTACATTTTTTTAAAGCTAATTATGGGGATACTCACATATAATGTTATTCCTCAAAAAAAAAAAAATCTAAATAGTTTACTTTTTCATCATAACAGGGGACTTGTTTGAACAAGCAGTAGCCCTAAACAAGAAGAGGGAATTATGCTACTCTTTTCATCAAATGTATACTAATGTTTTGAAAATTAAATCAAATCAGTCGATTAAACTAAAAAGTTAAAAATTGATTTATTTGTAAAATTGATCATCCTTAAACAATTAGATGAAAATTGAATTAATAAAAATCCTTTAAATTGGTTGATCAGATCGTGAATCATTGAATGGTTCCTAGTCTTTTTGACTCATTCGATTTGACAATGAGTTACTTTTAACCACGTGGGACATTCATAAAGTTCCAAGTGGCCAAGATAAAAATCCCTAAAACTCTTCTTTTGATGCTTTTATTCTTGCCCAAGACAGCCCAAGCGAAATGATAACAACTCATTAATAGCTTATATCATCTTCTTTACAATAAATTTTACTCAATGGTGCATCTCAATTATTAATTTGATTCTTAATAATTTTTTTAATATAGTAATATCTAAATTTTTTTTTTTTAAGAAAAAGTTTTAATATAATTTTGTCTTACTTCCTCTAATATGTTACCCTTAATGATAAATTCACTTATTTTGCTAATTTTATCTAGTATTATATACCATCTCTTTCTTGTCTGTACAATAACATATAAATATAAACAATTTGTAATTTGTTAATACATAACAAATTTTCTTTCTTTGTTAAAAAATTTTTTAAAAAAATGTATCTTATATATTATTTTTTTTAATGAAATTATGAACCATTTTGTTTTACATTACAAAGTATTTTAATTCAACTAATTGAACTAATTAAACCTTAAACTTTTTCATTTTTAATTTGATAAATATTTTTGATTGAAAAACATTTAGATTGTAGGTAAAAATTGGCAACACTATTATGTTTATACTCCAATGCTTTTGTATTAATTTATGAAGGTGAATGAAATATTTTGCTTTTACTCCAAAAAAAAAAAAACTTTTTGCTTAGAAAAAGAAATATTTTTCTTGTTGCTAACAATGAGTGTTATGTTTGAAGGTTTAAAACAAAAACATCTTTAATCACAGGTGAAGGCAATTGGTCTTGAGTGATACTTAATGGAACTAGATTTCTTTTTTGGTTAGTTAATCATAGGAAATAAAAATATGTTTAAAATTACCTTCAATGCCCATTTCAAATTCTATTGTAGCTGCACAACCTTTTCCTGCATGCCAACATTGTCATATTAAACATGGACACAAAGTCCTAAGAGCAGCATGCTTTTTCTTATGTTCTCTTACTTATAATGAACCTAGCCATGAATAGGTTGCTCAATTATTCAAAACTCTTGATGGAACATGGGAGTATAAAATATCATCATTATGTTATGCCTCTTAGTGAGGTGGTGAGAGGTATTACACATCAATGCATCTAAAGTTGGATGAAGTGATATAAGTTTCTAAACCTACCTCAATGGACTACTAGGTTTGTAATTCTATCATATGTATTTAAAGTGGGAAGTTTGAACTTATTTTGCATAGACACATCTTGGATATCTTTATCATGGGGGAGCTCCAAACCTTTCCAAGGTTCCTTAGTGATAATGCAATGTTACCCTTTTAGAGCCATTATTTACTTTTGTATTTTCTTGAGTTATTAAGCTAATTAAAGGTTTTGATTAGAGTTAGGAACAACTGGCTGAGATTCTACTACTCCTCATCAAGGGGACTTTTGATGTTGCATACAAGACAACAATTATAAGATGTATGCCAATATTGATGAGAAGCCAAAGGTGATATGGACTAGGATCTCTATAGGTCCAATAGGAGAGTCATTGGTCAACCTTGGCTTATTGTTGGAAAGATGCCTTTACTTGCTCTTCTTTAATGGGCTTTACATGATCTTGACCTCCCATCTCTTGAGATATTAATTTGTTCCCAATTCATTTGTTCCTCCCATAAGGTGATGGTCATTTTCTCTTTAAGTTTTGATAATAGGCTCTACATGACCTTAATGCCTTGACAACCCCTAAGGATTATTTGCTACTTATGGAATAAGGATTCCTCATGCAACAAGGAATGTATTGGGACTAGTTGTGAAGGCATTAACATGGTTCTTTATAGATGCAAAAATGGTAGACATTACAATGCATAGTGCTTGACTAGTTGAAGGTACCTTTGTTCTTATGCCATGTGCTTTCATTATCCCAATTAAAGTGAAAGAGAACGAAGAAGCTAAATTGTTGTTTTGAGTCAAGGGTGTGGTATTGGAGTTATAAGGGATTATGTAGGTGAAGGAGAAGGGAAGAGAGACAATGTCAAGTGTTCCATAAGTGTTTATAGAAGAAAGCTAAAGGCAAGATCTTGTGATTTCAACCAAGAACTACAATCTTAAGAGAATAAAGACACATAGTGTGTCATTCTCATAAACAGTACCAATTGATGATTCTTGGGCTAGAGATGCTAATGGTTTGAGAGTGAGGAATAAGCCAACAAATAGTCCTCAACAGTTCCAATTTTTTCAATGTAGTCATAAACCTTTCTTTTTTTTTTTTTTTCTCAATTCAGTTTTAAACATTAATAATCCCTTTCAATGTGGTCCCCACAAGTATGTAAAGTTAGATGTTATATTTATCTATCAACATATAGAAATACTTTGTTAATACACATTTTTGTATATATTTTCATTAATTTACAAATTCTTGTTCATGGGGATAGATTATTTGTGGTATTTAGAGAGATCTTGGTTGCTAACACATATTTTTGTATATATTTTCATACATTGACCAAGAGATATAACATTTGACTTGCTTTTCTATCTTTAATTGCACAACATTAAAAAGAATTACTAACATTTAAAATTAAATTGAGAAAAAATAAAAAAGTTAAAAAAGTTGGAAAGATTAAGAACTATTTTTTGCCTTATCACATTTTGAGAGTGATGAAAAAGGCTTATAAGACAAGCAAACTAAGATCAAAAGTGCTTTTTAACATGGACTTATTAACACTTTGACCATTCCACATTTTTGGTTTTGAAAGTGCAAGAGTATGCAAAGAGAAGAGAGAAGTACAAGAAATTAGAAAGTAGTTTACCTTGTCCCGTGACTTAATGGGTTTCATATAGGTCTTAGTGGCCTTGAGGAGTGAATTTTAAATGTCAACATGATTGATGACAAAACTTATAATGTACTTGTTTATTTTGAGGGAGTGAGACTTAGAGATCTTGGGCTAACGTCATTGGCACTCCCTATACTAGGGTTTATGAGAAAGTGAAGTTCTTTAGTTTAATGGTCAAGCTCTTGGTAGGGCTCAAAATGGGGACCTAAGCTCTAAGTGGAGCTTCAACCTTGGGCTCAATTTGTGTGTCAAACTATTATGTGAACTTGGGCTTAAGCTATGGTCCAACATGTTATGGGTAGATCCTATATCAATAATATATTTTTATATAATGGTAAAAAGCTCTTTAAAAATCATATACAATATTATATTATTGGTTTTTTTCATAAATTGAAACAAAAAAATTTTTATAAAAATTAAAATTAGTAAAAATTTTGTTATTGAAAATCAAAAGCAAGAGAAGATATTTTTTTCCTTTACATGTGGCAACCTAAAAGACAAAGTCTTTAAGAGAAAAATTAAGCAATCGAGGCAAAATTACATGCCCAAGAACCAAAGATAATAAGCAAAATCATGACTTTTTATCATTCTCTAATTACTTTTAAGTAATTGGGTATTAGCCTAACCCATTTTTATTTTATGATTCCATCTGACCTGAGGTGGAGCACTCATAAAGTAGATAAACATTGTGGGCTTCTGCTATCATTATCTACTACTTGAAATGTTCATATCTTATTTCAGAAATAATGGATGAATTCATTCTATGAGTCAAAATAAGAAATAATGAGTGATTTCATTTTAAGTGTCAAAATAATATCACCCAAAATAAATTGTGAGCATCATGAGATTTTATAATAACATTTTGTTTTGCTCTTAGTTAAGAGATGTTACATTTTCTACTTCAGAAATAATAGGTGAAATTAAATAATACATACTAGATTAAGTTTTATTTCCAAATTAGTAAACATTTATGTTTACAAATCAAAAACATTTGTGACTCAAAATGTTCACTTCAAAAATTATGGGTAAAAACATTTTATTAATCAAAATAAAATGTGACCAGTTGATATTCTATAAAATAATATTCTATTTTGCCCTTTGATGCAAACATTGGCCTTTTTACTTATTTTCATTTCCACATTTGTAGATATTCATTTTTAAAGGTCCTAGATGAAGGAAGCTAGACAGATACAAAAGAAACATGCTAATAAACTTAATTTTACTCACAAAGTTCATAATATTACCCACATAGCTTTGCTATCCAAATAAATATGGTAGGACACATACATTGATACATAATTCTCGTAATTTTGCCATAAAAGATGGAACCCAACTTAAACCCTTTCACCATATGAAGAGCGACACTTTATTTATGATTTGTTTATACGTCTTATTTTAGTTTGTTCCCACTCATAGTTAATGTAACCAGCACTTAAAGGGGTAAAGGATCCTTGAGCAATGAGGCAACGCAATCTCTAAGGATATAGGAGTTTGTGTAGCCATTATCATCCTTTTAAATAACATCTATTGCTCGTGTGAGGTTTAGGATACATTGCAAAAGAGCCATTGGTACTGGAGTTGGAGCCAAGCACTCTTCATTTGTATCTTTCCATGAATATGTAATCTCTTCACAAAAATTTTTTATGGCATTCTTTTTTTTGATACACCATATTGCTTCATGTAACATTGGATTCCAGAAGCAACATGGTGCCTCTTTTGCTCAAACTGCAAATTCACAACCATAATTAAGTTTGGAATTTTAGATTGATATCATAATCAAGATTACTATTCAGAAATTCATTAATTACCTCGTGGGAGACTATGTCATCCATGAATCTACTAACAATAGATAAAGCTCTAACCATCTTTGGGAAATTGGACACCCACTCAAAGGCGTCTTTTGTAGCAATTGGCCCCATGCCAACAAAAGATGTGGTTGAAAGCATCGGGCAGCCACTACTTACTAGTGAGATCTTCAAATATTCCTCCATTGTTGGAACATGACTCAAATCCCGCCACTTTGTTTCATACATATAGCATTGGACCAATTTCTTCAATTGGGAGACACACAAGTATTTTTGAAAAAAAAAAAGAAATAAAAAAAAATGGTTATATCAATTGTTAAGGCATAAGCACTCTAAATTCGTAACAAAATTGAAAAGGAAATTTAACAAGTTGCACACATACTCCTCCTTTAGCGTATTCTACAGCATACAACATTCTTTCTTTCTCCATTGTGTCTTCCAGTTCCTTGTAGACATCAATAACTAAATCATAAACCATTTGCATATTCTCTGGGAGCACAATTATAGCATTAATGTCCCATACGAAAATAGACAGACGTCAACTAAAGTCAAAACTGGCCACATGGACATGCTTCAGCTTCCTTATTATCACTTATTAAAAATAATAAAAACAAAGCTAGCTAGCACGTGTCTCGATCAACTCTAATTTGGAATTTGTATTAGCTTAGTAGAAAAGTCAAATTAGGATGACCAAGTGGACTAATGATCACACAATAGTTAACTCCCTAACCTCATCAATACCAATTGCAAACCCTGAACTCAACCAACCAAAAAAATAAATTGCCTAAGCTAAGCTAGCTCAATTAAAACTTAACCAATTCCAAATTTTATTAGGGTCTACTAAAATTTGAAAGGCACAGTTACGATTAAATCATTATTGAATTGGACGGAGGAAGATAACCTTTGAATGGCTTCAGTAAGGAGTTTGAGTTCTTTCCTTGTGCCATAATCATCATACGTAGCATCTAGAATAGATGCTATGCCAATAATTTTTGTTAGGATCTTTCTGCCAAAGGAATACTGGGGCTCAAAATATATTCCCATTATCCAAAAATAGCACTCCACAACTCTGTCCCGTGCATAAGGAAACTTTGTTGCGACATCCAAATTTTTCCACCACCTGGGACACAAGTCATTTTGACTCAGAACTCCACTCACAAAAATAACAAGCCAAAAACTAGAGTGCTATGGTCGGAAAATTTTGAACTTACTCTGTGATGCTCTTTAGCTCTTCCTGATGTACTTTTTGTACAATGTTGAAGTCTAATTTAGCAAACTTCAATAGGGTTTCATCATGTGAGTCATCTTCAGAGTATACAGCAATATAGTGCCTTGCATCCAACCTTGGTACGCATTTGTGTATAGGACGGTTAAGGGCATGCCTTACTTGATCTGTTAGTTGAGAGCTTAAATGGGTCAACATGGACTGAAGGTTTCTGGTAGTGAAGTCTATTGCTTCATCCAAGATGTCTTCTCCGCGAATTCCAAGATGCGCAGCTTCATACAAACTTAGGTTTCCTTGGACGTCATGAATTAAGCATTCCTTAAACTTTCCTCCTTTGTCCTTGAATTTTCAAATGCCTCTATATCATTCACAAAAACCAAATACATTCAACATTTGTTATACATATGTTCATTGCTATAGGTAACCTATATGTCAATTGGGAGCACGATGTTACCACTTGACACTTTGATCCCTTGTTGTCTGAGCAATCGAAACCGAAGGGCAGTGTAGAGATCATCCTCATCATGGCTGCCACTACTACCCAGCTTTTCCAATGCAACTTCTATCTCTTCCTGGAAATGGTAAGTAATGCCTAAGCGTTGGATTGAATCAATCAAGCGCAAACTTTGGCAAGGCTGATTGGAATCTCTTAGCATCTTTCTCACTTCCTCTTTGAGCATTTCATGGTTTTGGAGAATTGAGGTGCTTATTGTCTGCAGGAGAAATTGGCCAGTGTATATTATACATAACGTACCAAATGTTTAGCGGTACATAAGTTACTAATAGGGTTACTAATATTTATTTTTTTCCTGCATCGATTCAACAATAATTTCTAGTTAGTTAAGCATGGAAAAAGAGGCTTGCTGGTTTAGTTACCTTATAGTCAGAAACGTGAGAGAGGAAATACTCCCCCCAAATCGTAGGATGGTAATCAGCAGTTGGGCAATTGACACTAGATGTTTGATTTTGGAGTAAAGCAGAAACTCCTGAAATTTGGTCTGCCATAGTCTTCCTTCCTTCTGTACTTGCTAGTGTGTGGCACAGGGTTCGTCTGAGACCATATTTATAGGCCCACTCCGTGGAATAGGCTGTGGGGTATTGCCCAATGCAATGTTTGAAAACCGAGTAGTTTTAATCGGTGTAGCATGGATAAGTACAACTAATATTTGATAACAAATTTATATTCATAAAAATAATTTAAAAAATAATTATATATGATATATTTTTATTAAAAATTATTTTTAATAATTAATTTTAAATATTTTTAATAAAAAAATATTAAAAAATTTAATTGTATATTAAATTATTAATTATAATGATTAAATTAAAAATTTAGATAAAATTAATAATTTAATTTTAAATATAAATTAAATTTAAAATTAAATTATAATTTAAATAAAATTTTGTGGTTAAATTATAATTTTTGATATTTAAAATAAAAATTGCTTTGATCACAAACGACAGTGATTTTTTTCTATAATTTTTTGGCTGCTTTTCCAGTTTTATAACCACCCAACCATCGTTTATCTTCAAATCACTTTCTCTTTCAAGTCCCACATATGTACTACATTGAATAAAGAAATGCGAAAAGCACAGATCATTCTATGATAATGAGCTACCCGTTTTCATTAATTGTCTGCTTGTTCTCTTCGACCTGACAACTGCTAACAATTAATCATTGACTAACATAGTTTTTAGCTAGTTGCACGCTTTCATAGATGAAATAGTGAAAACAGCAAAGACAATTGGAAAATTCTAGTGCTATAGCAACATTCTTTGTTTTGCCGTTTCAAAATTTTGATGCATGAACGAAACCTTTTTCAGTTCATTGCTTTCTTGCCTGCTGTGGAATATAAAGCAAATTAAAAGGAGAAAAGCGAACTAGGGATAGTAGGGATATAGCCCATGGATATCATTGTCCAATTCCTGAGTTCTTGTTGCTGCCCCCATCAATTTCAATTCTCAGCTAAAAGACCAGCTGAAACCAATTGATGAGATTTAGTTAGGATACAAAGTGAAACAACCTATTTCTCTATTTGGTAATAGTGGCCTCTTCTATAGACCCCAGTAAAAGAAAAAAACAATCAAAGTAGCTACAGTGCCAATAGGAAAAATTAAAGTAGATATACCTGGTAGCTTCTGTGGATGAGTGTAGCAAATTCCATTCTCCCCATCCATGGTTGGGATAAATTCATCGATCAGGGGATGAAGCTTTTCCTTATCCAGAGCTACCTTTGCCTCCAGATGTTCAAGTATTTCCTGGTCGCTGGGATCAAATTTCACTCCTGCTGGCAGCCTCGGCAAATCTTGAACGGCAGCCTGTCCTCAACCATAATTTCCAAACAAGCGACCCCAAAAAACAAAGAAAAAAAAAACTCACAAAAATAGGAAATTGGAAGTTTAATACGAAACCAGACGACAAAAATATGTTTCGAGAATTGAGATACCAATAAATAAAAACAAAAATAACAACCAGACTAAAGGAGAGCTTTTGCGATGTACCCATTAATAAATATACCCGATGGTGATCTTGCAGTTGAATATTGTGACCACAGGAGGGGCAAGTTATGACGGCCCCAGTTTCATCATCGGTTTTCGTTTCGAGAACAGAATTGATGTCTTGAGGATTCGCTGCTTCCAATTGAATGGCTCTCTGATCATCATCATCATCTTCATCATCTACTACCACTGAATTATCAGTGAACCATGTCATGTCTCCACCTTTTGTTCTCTCCTATGCCCAATTTTCCATCCCAAAGCTCCAATTCACTTAATCTGTTTGGTTTCAGTTTGACCTGCCACCGAAAGAGAGAGTTTTTAAGGCACAGAAAGCTAATTGTCAAGGTAAACCCAGAAAATAATTAGAGGGGTTTGGAAAACAACTACAAGTACAACCAAATAGTAAAATTAGTGCTATATCCCTACTGTTTTTGTCAAATAGTAAAATTATTTTCTAAAAGGAAATTTCTCTAAAAAATATTTTACACCGACAAATTATTTTCCAGCAAACACTAAGAGCTTAAATTAAAAACCAGTGAGATTAATTGAATTTTAATATCACAGGCTGCTAGGATGATATAAAAGACAAAATAGGTGGGTTACTAGGTTAGGAAAGCTGATATTTGCACATGATTTTTGATCGGGTTTTATTCATTTGACAACACAAAAACTGAAACTAATTGTATAAATATTCGGTTCAACTCGTCGTTGTTGGAACATGGCGTGAATCCCACCACTTTGCTCTAGTCATGAAGCATTGGACCACTTTCTTCAACTGGGAGATGCACAAGTATTTTAGATTAAAAAAAAAAGCATAATAAAAAAAAAATAAAAGGTTATATCATTTGTTAAGGCATAAGCACTCTCAATTTGTAACAAAATTGAAAAGTAAATTAACAATTGTAAGACAAGTTTCATTGTATATGTCTGTATTCAATTTTTTTTAGCATGCCTACTATATACTAGATATATAGGTATAAAAATAATTGTTATAACTATCACAATTGCCCGACATTAATTAAGTGTATTTAAAAAATTTATTTAATTGATAAAATTCAACTAAATTAAATTAAAATTTTAATTAATTGAATAAATATAAATTAATTTTTTTAATTTAATTATAATTTTTAATTTTAAAAAATTATATTTAATTAAACAAAAAATATAAAATATTATTTTATATTTATTTTTATTTTAATAATATTAAAAAATATTTTTTTAAAAAATATGATTATATTCTAAATAATTATTTATTTTATATATATATAATTATGATGATAATTATTGTTATTATTATAAATTTTTGTTAATAAATACATCAAAAAGATGTTTATAATATTTAAATAAAAAATTCAAAATTTTTTTAATAAAATTATTAAGAAAAATTTTTAATTTAATTTTAATTTGTATGGTTGAAATTTAGTGAATAAAATTGTGAAGATCTCTATCACTGACAACTCATCGAAGAGGTTTCTTGAGAAATGACAAAACTGAATCCTATTAGAGCTGGCTCTTCTTCTGCCTATAGGCATAAACAACAAACAAAAAGTTGTAGTGCCCGAAACGAGTAAGATACGGCAACGCGTTTCGACGCGGATCTTTTAAGATTTGTGAATATTTTTCATTCTCGGGTCATTTTCTTGTAATGTTCTCCCCAGATATTTAGTAGAATATTAGAACATGTTTTTCGTTTTATTCCTCCCGCATAAACGACAAACAATGGCAGCGATTTTTTTTAGCTGGGTTGCTCTTCATATTTAGTTAAAAAAAACTTATATATATATGTGACATACTTATTAACAAATTTACAGTATGTATGGGAACAATTAAATGTATCTAACATCTCATTAATTAATTTTAAAAATAATTTTAATTTTAATTTTTTATGAGTATAATTTATTATTAATCTTATATATATATATATATATATATATATATAAATATTAAATGAGATTTAATTAAAATAAAAATAATAAAATATATTTATATTATATAAAATTATAAATAAGCTATATTAACAAAACTAAATAAAATAGACATTTAAAAATAATATTTTAGTTTATTTTTAAGATTAGTTTGTAATAATATTATTATTTGTACATTTATGTAAGTAAGAAACTTCTTTATTATTTTTTTTTACTAAAAATTGAAAAAAAAGAAAGTATATGATAAAGAATTGCCTCTTAAGTATTGACACTAAGAATTAAATCGGCATAACTAGTCTAAAGAACATATTCTATTAATGATTTGAACTCAACCTATGATCATTATGTAGTAATTGCAAAATCCATGCAAGACGATAAGAGCAAAATACCAACAAATAAGAATTTAGATTGATTTATGAGATAACAAAAAGAAAAAGAAAAACAAAAAGTACTTAGGTCGGCTATTCGATGTACAATTCTTGGCCCTATTCTTTTTAAGAGATTCTGCCTTGCAAGAACTTCTTAAGCCTTGTTGGAATGTATGTTTTGTTGTAATAAATTCATTAGACTATTGAATATAAACTTGTTAAGTTGGTAACTAAAATCTTATACCGAGAAATTGAGCAGAATTCTGATTTTATTCCTTATAAATAAGAAGTGATATAATTTGTTGTAAAATCAATACAATAAAAAAAAATTAAGGGAGTTAAAACGTTTAGTTTATTATTTGAGTTTTTGTTAATTAGGCTAACAAAAAGTTCTTTTTTGCATTCTCTACTTTAATAATATTTGCTCTCACTTTCACCAATGAACATAGGTCAAATCCACCAAATCACGTAAATTTTGGTGTCCCTTGTTTTAAGTTATTTTTCCTTACATTTGTTAGTGTCTTAAAGGGTTATAACTCAGAGTTCATCTCCTAACAAACTAGTATTAGAGTGTTAGTTTCAGAATGTGGCAGCTGAAGATAGAGGTCATACTGGTTCAAAATGACATTTACATAACAATGTTGGGGAAGCCAAAAAAGCCAGAGAAGATGTCAGATGAGGAGTTTGCCGGTCCTGACAAAAAGGTCAGATCAGGTATCATCTTAAATCTTTTTAATGAGATTTTAAGAGAAGTAGCTACTAAGGTAATTGCTAAAAATTTGTGAAAGAAATTAAAGATTTTGTATATGATGCAAATAATGGAGAATAGGCTTTATTTAAAACAGAATTTGTATATACTTCGTATGCCTGAAGGATCATTTATATTGTTGTATCTTGATAAATTTGATTTTTTGCTTATGGATTTAAGTAATATAGATATTCATATTGAGGAAGAGGATCAAACCCTATTATTATTATGTTCTCTTCCCCATTCATTTAAGCATTTCAAATAAATAATATTTTATGATAAAAAGACTATTTCTTATAAAGAAATTAAGTCTATTTTGAAGTTAAAAGACCAGATTGACCGGGATATAACTGGGAAGAGTAATAGTGATCAAACTAATAGCTTAGTGGTTCAAGGCAAATCAGATAAGAGGGATGCAATTAGTTAGGGATCTAATAGATCTAAATCCAAATATAGAAATTTAGTATGCAATTATTGTAAAAGAAAGAGCACATTAAAGCCGTTTACTTTTAGTAGAAAGCCAAGGACAAGGATAAACACAAAAGTAATAAGTAAGTTCAAGCTAGTGTTGTAGAAGATAAGAGTGAAGGAATTATTTTCTTTGTTAATGATAAATTAAGGTTTCCACATAAATGATTCTTGGATTTTGGTTGCATGTACCATATGTGTCTCAACAAGGACTAATTTTTCACCTATGAATTTGTTAAAGGTAGAGTTGTTATGATGGGTAATGAAATAATTTGCAAAATTACTAAGATTGGTATGGTTAGAATCAAGACTTATGATGGTGTTGTGAGAAAACTTACACAAGTCAAACATGTTCTAGAATTAAAGAAAAATCTCATATTATTGGAAACACTTAAGGGTTATAGGTACACCAGTGAAGGTAGAGTTCTAAATGTCAGTAAAAGTGTTTTCATTGTCATGAAAGTTTATAGATCTAGAAGGTTATATATTCTATAAGGAACTATAGTTATCGGTACTACTATAATCTTTACATCATCTAATTTAGAGACAGATGTTACAAAGTTATGGCATATGTGGTTGGGGCACATTAGCAAGAAAGGTCTATCTATATCGAGTGAAAGAAGCCTTATATGTGGACAACATACTGGGAAGTTGGACTTTTATAAGCATTGCATCTTTGGGAAGTAGAAGCGTGTCAATTTTAAGTCTCTAACAATTCATAGGACAAAAGGCACTTTGGATTATATTCACTTAAATCTTTAGGGGCAATCTCACATTATGTCAAAAGGTGGTGTTAGGTACATGTTGACTTTCATTAATGATTATTCAAGGAAAGTTTGAGTTTTCTTTTTGAAGCACAAGAATGATGTTTTCCAAACATTTAGGAAGTAAAAAGTATTGATTAAGAAGCAAACAAGGAAGCAAATTAAGCAGCTTATGACAGATAATGGTTTAAAATTTTGTAAAGGTGAATTTAATGAATTTTTTGAAAATGAAGGCATTGTATATTATTGTATAATTAGGATGACCCCTCAGTAGAATGATATTACTAAACATATGAACAGAATACTTTTGGAGAGAGCTCGCTATATGATTTCTAATGTTAGTTTGTCAAAAGATTTTTAGGTAGAGGTAGTCTCTATAACTTGTCATGTTATTAATCGTGCACCTTCAACATCTATAAAGTTCAAGACTCCAGAGGAAATTTGGTCAGGTGCTCTTGCTAATTATTTTGATTTGAAAATATTTAGATATCCTACATATATGCATGTAAATGATGGGAAATTAGAATTTAGAGCTAAAAAGTGCATTTTTCTTGAGCATGCATATGGAGTGAAGGGATATCATTTATAGTACCTTAACCCACCAAAATTTGTGCTTAGCAAAGTATTACACTTGATGAATCCTATATGTTACATCTTAAAGGAGAGTCTTCTATTCCTTCTAATGCAGATAAAAATGACAAAGTATAAAAGCAAGTGGAGTTTGAAGTTGTAAATCGAGATGTTTAATAGTGGATTCCTCACATTCAGTCAAATTCATCAAATATTGTAGATTCCTTTAAAGACAAAGAGGAGGATCATTCCATAGCCAAAAATAGAATAAGAAGAGAGATTTGACCACTATAAAGATATATTGACTATGTTGTTTATACTCTCTCAGTTACATAAGAGGCTAGTGAAAATGGTGAGTCATTTACATATTCAGAAGCAATTTCAAGTGTTGATTCATCTAGGTGGTTGGTTGCAATGAATGAGGAAATAGAATCTCTCCATAAGAATGGCACATGGATTCTTGTGAAGTCATCTTCAGAACAGAGAATCATTGGTTGCAAATGGGTCTTTAAAAAGAAGAAAGGTATACCAGGGGTCAAAGATGTAAGTTCAATACATGTCTTATTTGCTTTGGTGGTCATATATGATTTGAAGTCAAAGTAGCTTGATGTTAAGATAACTTTCTTACATAATAAGTTTGAGGAGCAAATATACATGAAGTAACCTCAAGATTTTTAAAGTTAAAGGTAAGGAAAATCATGTT
This sequence comes from Rhizophora apiculata, assembly GCA_037832385.1. Lineage (NCBI taxonomy): Eukaryota > Viridiplantae > Streptophyta > Magnoliopsida > Malpighiales > Rhizophoraceae > Rhizophora > Rhizophora apiculata. The sequence continues at coordinate 12,345,284 of CM075434.1, read as the reverse complement.
TGTTTGTTGAAGAAATCCTTATATGGATTAAGTAGTCTCCAAGACAATGATATAAGAGATTTAATTCCTTTATACTAGGTCATAGTTACTTCAAGAGTATGCATGATAGTTGTATTTACTTCTGGAAGCTAAATGATAACTTATTCATTTACTTGTTGCTTTATGTCAACGATGTGCTCATTATTGCCAAGAATTTGTCAAAGATTCATACTTTGAAAGCACTTTTGAATGGTGAATTTGAGATAAAAGACTTAAGAGCAATAAAGAAGATTCTTGGTATAGAAATCAAAAGGAATCATTAAGGTAGTAAGTTATATTTGATCTAAAAGAATTATGTTAAGAAGGTTTTAAAAGGATTTGGTATGAATAATGTCAAACCTATTAGTATTCTCATTGCTAGTCATTTTAGATTATCAGTTACTTAATCACCAAAATTAGATGAAGAGAAGAGGTATATCGAAAGAGTTCCATATTTGAGTGATATTGGTAATCTTATGTATGTGATGGTTTACACGCATCTAGATATTTTACAAACAGTTAGTGTGGTTAGCAAGTATATGTCTTCTCTAGGAAAATCACATTGGCAAGCTGTGAAATGGATTCTCAGATACTTACAAGGTATTTCGAACACATGTTTGGAATTTGGTAAAAATTTAGACACATTGGTTGGTTTTATTAATTCTGATTATATCGCTAATTTTAATAAAAGAAGATCTCTTACAAGTTATGTATGTTGTTTTGATGGTTTTACTATTAGTTGGAAAACTACTCTACAACATGTTGCTTTGTCTATTATTAAAACAAAATACATGACAATGATTGAGGCAATTAAAAAAGCCTTATGGTTGGAAGGCTTGTATGATGAGTTTAGTCTATGTCAAAATATTGTTACCATTCATTATGATAGTCAAAGTACAATACACTTGACTAAGAATTAGATGTATCATGAGAGGAAAAAGAATATTGATGTGAGGTATCACTTCATTCGGGAGACAATTGTCGAGAGGAAAGTTTCAGCCCAGAAAATTAGTATCAGAAATAATCCTACAGATAGGTTTACAAAACATCTTCTAGTTGTTGAGTTCAAGCAGTGCTTGGACTCAATTGGTGTGCTATAATGATTTGGGATTTTATGGAGAAAGTGTAGTATTGTTACTATATCCACATGTGAGACTTGAGTCCAAGTGGAGATTTGTTAAGTTGGTGGCTAAAGTCCCACACTAAGAGATTGATTAGAGTTGGCTGATTTTATTTTTTATAAATAAAAAGTAATATAGTATGTCATAAAATCAATACAATAAAAAGGAAAAGTAAGCGAATTAAAACTTTATAAGCTTGTAGTCCATTATTTAAGTTTTTGTTAATTGGACTAACAAAAGTTTCTTTTTTATATTGTCCACTTTAGTAATATTTACTATCACTTTCACTTGTGGACGTAGGTCAAATCCACCAAACCACATAAATTTGGTGTCCCTTGCTTTCAGTTATTTTTCCTTTCTTTTGTTATTACTTTTAAGGGTCATAAGTCAAAAGTTATCTCCTAACAAAACTAACTATTAAGTGAAATAATAATTAAAAAATAATAATACCCTTAAAATTTACAAACATAGATATTTACTTAATTGCTTATGTTTAAATACTATGTCACTCAGTACTCAATAACCTTAAATCAAGGCTCCAAATGGAGAAGATTGTTGATACATGAAAAGGAAATTAGCTAGTAAGATTATAATGATTAGGATCTCCTTCAATTTTTGAATGTGTATACAGTACACTAAACTTAAAAGATGTACCAACATTCTAAGGAGTTTGGAGGATTAAATATATCCCCACAAATATAATTCATGATAATAGATAATGATGTAAAAATAGCTTTTATTATGAGAGCAACCAAATAAAAAAATGCAACAAGCTTGAAATTTTGGACCCCTTTAGAGATTAAAAAAAAAGGTACTTGAACTTAATTCAGAGCTTCAATTTAAAGATCACAATTATCAGAATGCAATTAAGATACATCTTAATTTGGAGATAAAGAGTAAGACATTAGACAATTTATCAACCTTAATAATGCAAGTTACTACTTTAAAGATTGTCAATTATAAGTAAATTTTTTTAAAATAAAATAAAATAAATGTCAAAAATCAAGTTTTTTAAGAGTTTGTGATTTGTAGGATTGTTCTTAAACTTATCTTTTTTATTTCCTAACATAAAAATAAAGACAATGATTTATTTTTAAAATAATTGGAGGGACACAATGATTTATATTGTAGTTATAAACTATTTGGATATAATTGAATTATTTTTAGAACACAATTGCTTATGTAAAGATTATTTTAATTGATAGTTAATTGTTATAATTATTGTTTAAAAAATAAAAATTTTGATTACTTTAATAAACTACTATGTGTTGCATATTTAAATAATAAGTGTGTTATGCATGAAATATTAAGAAATATGCAATATGTATTCAATATACCTCACTCAATGAAATCACATGTACATCCAACGCCACTCAATTCTCAATATTTTTTTACAATAATATTTGTAATATTTTTCACTTAGATGATATTACTCTAAAAATTACTTGTCTAATATTAGATGCATGTAATATTTATTAGCTAATTGATTAAAGGGAGATTTTAATTCTAAATTTTTTTTATGAATATAATTTATTAATAATTTTATATTATATAACAAGTGAGGTTTACTTAAAGTAAAAAATAATAAAATAAATTTATATGATATAAAATTATAAGTAAGTTATATTAATAAAAAAATAAATATAATACGTACTTTCAAATTATATTCTAAAAAATTATTAAAATATATTTTTTAAAATTTTTGCCAAACAGTAAAATTATTTTCACAAAGAAATCTTTTGAAAAATATCTTAGATAAACAAGTTATTTTTCAACAAATAAAAGAACTCTAAGTTAGAAACCAATTAGTTTAATTGAATTTTAACATCAAAAACTCCTATGATGATATAAAAGACAAACTAGTTGAGTTATTGGGTTTGGGACATCATATCTACGAGCTGGTTGCCATCAAGAGCAATTAATATGAAGATTTTAAAGGTAGTAATATTTAGTGTTGATTACTCTAATCTTAGAGTACTTAGTTGTTCTGCTTATGCTCACGATAAAGAAAACAAGTTTGTTCCAAGGACAAAGAAAAGCATATTCTTGTGTTATGCAAAAGGTCACAAAAGATATAGATTGAGGTGTACTTACCCTAATTCACTTAAATTTATTATTAGTCTTGTATGCTCCTCAAAGCAAAAAAGTCCAAATTTAGAAATTGAAATGCAAGAACCAATTACTTATCATAGAAAAGGTACATTAAAAATACTTCAAAAAGATTTGAAATGCAAAATTGCAAGTATGTGAGCCCTTTATTAATAATTCATTTCAAATTACCTGTACCACAGTCACCTCAAATAGGTAATGGGGTGAATGGTCTCACTTTCATATTATAGTGCAAGTGGTAGCATCATATATGCTATGATTTGTTCTTATCATTATATTTCACTCATTGTTAGCATTGTATTTAAATTCATAAAAAGAAAATAAGTGTTAAATATTATTTATTTTTTAGATCATATTAAAAAATATATTAAAAATATATTAATAATAAAAATTAATATAATTAATAATTTTATAAATAAATTAATCTAATTTATCTCAATAATTAAATTTAAATATTATTTAAATTTAATTTTTATATATAATAAAAAATATATAAAAATAAATAATTAAAAAATAATTTTTATTGTTTTAGTATAATTCTAATTAAAATCAAAATTTATTAATATATATGCATTGAATTAAGAACCTACAAAGTAACCGTCTTCAAGTTGGAAGACCAAGGCAGGGATGTTATCACACCCAAATTAATGCCTGTCGTTTCCTGAGGAAAAAAGCAGTGAGGCATTAAGATACCTTTAAGTCGCAGAAAATAAGGAAATTTATTTTTTTATCATTTGTTGGCATTTTTGCTGCTTGGAAGTTACTAATTTCCTTATCATCTGTTGATAATTTTGTCTATTTTGAGCTATAATTTAAGGTTATTGAGTATTGAGTGACAAAGTATTTAAATATAAGTAATTAAATAAATTTTTTGTATTTATAAATTTTAATGTTATTATTAATTTTATAATTATTATTTTTATTTAAATAGTTAATTTAGATTTAATAATCTAATAAATTTATTACAATAAAACATATATTCCGAGTTCAGCAATTTTTACGACGCAAAATACCTTTAAAAGATTAGGACTCAAAAATTGTACATCGCATATAGTATTTTTGTTTTTGTTATCTTATGAATCAATCTAAATTCTTATTTGTTGGTATGTTGCTCTTACCGACACTAATAAGTGATTTATAGTGATAAATGATATAAAAATATTTGAGAACTATATGGCACGTGATACCCATCCAAACCTTTTAGTACATTAAATATTTGGGAAGAAAATTACAAGAAAATGCGAGAGAATAAAGAATATCCAACAAATATTAAATGATCCATGTCAAAACAAGTTGCTATGTCTCTGTCATTTTGGCCACCGCAATTATACGAAAAGGGTAGGAGAGATATCCATTAAACAAACATAATCAATCTTTATGTGATTTCCACGACAGGGAAGTGGGAATTATTAAGATGCACAATATGACCTTTATCACAGTGCATGCTCATGATGAATCTAAGAGTCAAACATGCACCTGCATGCTGATCCTGTACATGATTCTTCCTCAAAAGCAAAGAAACAAGGTCTTGCATGGGTTTTGCAATTGCTACATAATGATCATAGGTTGAGTTCAGATCATTAGCAGAACATGTTCTTCAGACTAGTTATGCGGATTTGATTCTTAGTGCCAATACTCAAGAAGCAGTTTTTATCATTGAATTTTTGTTCCTTTTTTAGTAAAAGAAAAATGAAAGAAGCTTTTTGCCCACAAAAACATATAAATAATATTATTATTGCAAACCAATCTAAAAAATAAACTATATAAATTTGTTTTATAATTTTTTACTTCAATTAAACTTCATTTAATATATGATATAATATTATTAATAAATTATACTCATAAAAAAAGAGTTAAAACTAACGTCTCTTTTTAATCAATTAACTAATGAGATATTAGATACATTTAGTTATTCCGACACATGCTTTAAATTTGTTAGTTAATAAGTATATCACATATATTTACATGTCAGATGTTTGTTTTTTTTTTAACGAAATATGAAGAACAACCTAGTGAAAAACTAACAGCCATTGTTTGTCGTTTATGCAAGAAGAATAAAATGGCAAACTTGATCAAATATTCTACTAAATATTTGGGGAGAAAATTACAAGAAAATGACCAGAGAATAAAGAATATCTACAAATCTTAATCGTTTTGGCCACAACAAAAAAACTATTTCTCACAAAAATACTTGCAATATCTTTCACGCGGATGATCTTCAAACTTCTGCTGCATAAGGCTATATATCAGCCTTCGATTTCCGACACCATTAATCAAAATTACAGTTTGAAATGGGCCTATAAATACGGTATCAAACGAACTCTATGGCACACACTAGTAATTGAGAAGTAGTAAGGGCTGTCTTCAGCAATTAGGGAAGGAAGGAAGGATATGACAAACCAAATTTCGGGAGTTCAAACATCTAGTGTCAATCGTTCTACTGTTGACTACCATCCTACGATTTGGGGATTATTTCCTCTCTCACGTTTCTGACTTTAAGGTAATAAAATCATGCATGCCCCTTTTCCACGCTTAACTAACTAGAAATTATTGTTGAATTAGAGTAGGAAAAAATTAATGGAATATTAGATCCTTCCCTTTTATGCACTTTTTTTTTTTTGAATTTTATGTATTTTGAATTCATCTTAAATAGATTTTTTGATAGAAAATGATCAAACCATTAATAACTTTCATTTGATTGTTTTCAATGCTTTTAACTTCTTTGCTTTAAAAAAAAAATAATTAAAATCAATTTTTAAAATATAAAATTAAAATACAAATGTAAAAAAAAAATAGAACCTAATTATAACAAGTTATAACAGTTGAGAACCAACTTTTTTTTTTTCTTTGTGTGTCACTATTAGTAACCCTATTGGAACATACATACCACTAAACATTTGGTACGGCACGTATAAGATATAATTGCCAATTGCTTTTGCAGACAATAAGCACCTCAATTTGCTAACACCGTGAAATACTCGAAGAGGAAGTGAGAAAGATGCTAAGAGATTCCAATTAGCCTTCCCAAAGTGGGCGCTTGATTGATTCAATCCAATGCTTAGGCCTTACTCACCATTTCCAGAAAGAGATAGAAGTTGCTTTGGAAAAGCTGGTTAGTAGTGGCATCCATGATGAGGATGATCTCTACACTATTGCCCTTCGGTTTCGATTACTCAGACAACAAGGGATGAAAGTGTCATGTGGTAACCTTATGCTCCCGATTAACATAGAGGGATACCTATACCAATGACATATCTATAACAAACATTGAATGTATTTGGTTTTTGTGATTGATACAGATGCATTTGAAAAATTCAAGGACAAAGGAGGAAAGTTTAAGGAATGCTTAATTCGTAACATCTAAGGAAACCTAAGTTTGTATGAAGCTGCATATCTTGGAATACGTGGAGAAGACATCTTGGATGAAGCAATAGACTTCACTACTAGAAACCTTCAATCCATGTTGACCCATTTAAGCTCTCAACTAACAGATCAAGTAAGGCACGCCCTTAACCGTTCTGTATTCGGAGGGATTTGGCCTGCTTGCTCCCTTTTCTCACTTCTTTCTCTGTATTTGTAGTATTTGTGTTTGATTTGTATGAGAGCAGGAATTTTTTTTTTTTTAAATCATCTTTAGGAGACAAAAAATCGAGCCTTTTTATCTGGTATCAAGTGAAACTTAATAAAGAATAGAGATTAACGAGAAGGGAAATGAAATGGAGCTACATCTTGAACAGCCCCACCATTCCCTTCAAGATCATTAATTACCTTGTGGGAGACTATGTCATCCATGAATCTGCTAACAATAGATGAAGCTCTAACGATCTTTGGGAAATTGGACACCCACTCAAAGGCCTCCTTTCTGGCAATTGGCCCCATGCCAACGAAAGATCTGGTTGAAAGCATCGGGTAGCATTGGATCGCTTTCTTCAACTGGGAGACACACAAGTTTTTTTTTTTTTTTTTAAAAAAAAAGAAATAATAAAAAAATAAAAGTTATATCAATTGTTAAGGCATAAGCACTCTAAATTCATAACAAAATTAAAAAGCAAATTTAACAAGTTGCATACATTCTCCTCCTTTAGCAGATTCTATGGCATACAACATTCCTTCTTTTTTCATTGTCTTCTAGTTCCTTGTAGACATCGAGAACTAAATCATAAACCATTTTCATATTCTCTAGAAGCACACATGCGGCCTTAATGTCTCGTCTAAAAATAGACAGACATCAATTAAAGTCAAAGCTGGCCACATGGACATGCTTCAGCTTCCTATTATCACTTACTAAAAATAATAAAAACAAAGCCAGCTAACATGTGTCTCGATCAACTCTAATTTCGAATTTGTATTAGCAAAATAGAAAAGTCAAATTACGATGGCCAAATGGACTAAAGATCATACAGTTGTTAACCCCCTAAACTCATCAATACCAATTGCAAACCCCGAACTCAAGCAACCAAAAAAATAGATTACATAACCTAAGCTAGCTCAATTAAAACTTAATCAATTTCAAATTTTATTGGGCTCTACTAAAATTGGAAGGGCACAATTGCGACTAAATCATTATTGAATTGGATGCAAAGACCAAACAAAGTAGCCACATACATTGTAGTTGTCATGCTTGTCATGTTGGTTTAACTTTTTAGTTAGGTGGTAGATATGTCTTATGGCCAACAATTAAAGGATTCATTGGGAACTCAAAGACACTTGCTAATTACCTTATGGTTGCAAAAAGGTTTGATAGGTAGTCTTTGTGATATTCTATCCTTTTCTAATCCTTTAATGCCTTGTTTAGAGGTATAAATGGTATATTTAGATCATCCATGCCTATAATGATGAAGTAGGTTATCTAATGATTCAAATTTTTGAGCTTGTTTTTACTCATTTTGATGCTTGGGACATGCATATCATTTTCTGTTATAATTACTTATGGATTCTCATACTTATCTTTCAAATAGTTGACCAATTTATGAATGCCTTATGGTACTATATGTAGCTAGTGGGAAGCTACCTATGAAAGAATTTCCAGTGAGTTAATTTACATATGACAAGATCTTATTGCTTAGTCAGTTAGTTAATGACATACTCATTCTTCAATAGCAATGTTGTGTCAATGAGCCATAATTAAGAACATTGTAAAGATCATTAGTCAATTGTTCTACCATGCATCTTTCTTCAAGAGTAAAAGACAGTGCTTTTGATGGCTTACAAGTGGTGATCACAATAGCATTAGAATATGCATCCTTTAGTACTAGTTTCCAAGTGTGAGTCCTATTGTTCTAGACTTACAATACTATGTAATGATTTATGCCAACAAAATCCAAAGACCCTAGTAAGAATTTTAACATCCTTTAGGAGATTTTAGGTAGCCTTACACCTATAACCTTTTTCATTAAAAGAGGATATTTGCCAAAGAAAAGTGGAAAAAGGAACCTTATTCACTTCAAGTCTATTAATGAAAATGTATGCAAGTTGAAGGTCATGGTGCCCCTACTTTGTTGTAGCAAATTGACCTTAAAACTCTTACAACAAACTTTCCCTCTTAATATTAGTTATGTTAATTATGGTTGTTATGAGAGTTAAAGAAACTTACTCTAGAAGCTTTCTAGCAACTTTTTGTTGCATTGATATATTTAACTTAAATTTGAAGTATTTTGAATTTAAAACAATGTATAATCATGTGACCTTATGTTTAAATTCAAATTATGAAATTTGAATTTGTAAAATCCTATTTTTGTAAAATATATGGCATATATTGAAGAAGCTAGAAAATAATAAGCTTTTTGCATATATCTCAGCTTTGTTGTCCTTTCCTTGATCCATCTCTTTGATCCTCCTTCTTTTCCTTCTATTGCAAGAAACCATAAATCATCACAATCCATCCAACATTCTAGTATCAAAGCAAGTAGCAATCATGGGCCTTGAAAGCGAACAAGTAAGAAGGAAAGAAAGGAGAACCAGTTAGTTGTTATGTGAGGAGCAAAGCACTAAGAGAACCCTTCATAAAACCTAGGTCATATTGTTGCAACATGGCTTCCTTTAGTTTTTCTCAACTTCCACCTCTAAAGTTCATTGGGGAAAACTATTCTTAATAGATAGTAATGATGAGAGACTATCTAAGAGCATTTAATTAATAGGAAGCCATTGAAAAAGGTATAGAGCCAACTCCTTTGCTTGCCAATCCCTCTTTTACATAACTCAAATTCCATAATGAGAAAATAATCAAACAATATAAGGTACTAACTTATATCCATTTAGTTGTATCCATGACCATCTTCAACCAAATCATGGCTTGTAAAATAGCCATAAATTCATAGGATAAGTTAAAAGAGGAGTTTTAAGTAGTGAGACAACTAGAAACATGCAACTCTTTAACCTCAAAATAGAATTTGAAATTTTGAGGAAGAAAGAAACAAACAACATCAAAGAGTATAATGATAAGCTTCTCAAGCTGATCAATCAAATTAAGGTCTTGGTAGAGGAGTTCCCTAATAGAAACATTGTGCAAAGGTATTGATAAGCATTCTAAAGAGGTTTTAGGCAAAGATCTCCTCTTTAAAAGACTCAAAAGATTTTGACTTTATAAGTCTACTAGAATTGCTTAATTCTTTTAAAGCTCAGGAACAAAGAAGGCTCTAAGGCAAGAAAAGCATATTGAAGGAGTTTTTTCCATGAAGCAATAGCCCAAGTCTCAAACCAAAAAGAGGTAACACGGTAAGTAGAAGAAATGGTTAGAGGATCACCCTAAGTTTGAAGGTAGAAAATAATATCCACTATATGATTATTATACAAAGATTAATCATATGTCTAGATACCATTGGAAGAGCCTGATTTAGTATGCAAAATTTGCAACAAGAAAAGGCATATTGAGAGGATCTATTAGCATAAAGGAAAGCAGTAGCAACAAGAAGCATAGAAACCTCAACAAGCACAGGTAGCTAATGAGAAACAAATGTTAGAGTAGTTATTTGTTGCAGTAGCCAACTCCATCAGTAAGAGTAGCAACACATGGCTTATTGATAGTGGTTGTACAAACCACACATCACTTTATTTACAACTTTTTAAAAGGCTTGACAAGTCTTTTTCAACCAAGGTGAAAATTGGTAATGGTGACATGATTCTAGTATAAGGAAAAGGCTATGTTACCATCCACATAAATGCAAGTATTAAGTTCATACTTGATGTTTTATATTTGTCTAAAGTTAGTTATAACATGCTCAATGTAGGTATTAGAAAGAGGATTTAGCTTAGTCTTTAAAGATAAGGCTTGCCTTATTTCAAATGCCAAAGGTATCTTCCTAATCAAGGCATCTATGTAAGGCAAAACCTTTTAGTTAGAAGCAAGGAACAACATCTTGCATTGCTTGCACAAGCACAAGGCATTATGCTTTGGCATAAAAGGCTAAGCCACATCAATTTTGTTCATTTGAAAAGGATGTAAAGAAAGGGACTATTGCATGGTTTACTTGAGGTAGCAGAACTCAAGTCTATTTGTGAGACTTATTAACTTGATAGACATACCAGGCTACCATTCTCATCTGGAACATCATATATAGTAAATGAGAAGTTTCAACTTCTTTACAATGATCTCTATGGTCTTATGGATCATGAATCCATAAAATGCAACAGGTCCTATGTCATCTTCATAAATAACTTGACTAGATTTACCTAGATTTTCTTTCTTAAGCAAAAGTCTGAAGTGTCGAGTGTCTTTAATCAATTTAAGACTTGGATTAAGAAGTAATCTAGCTTCCAAATCAAGGCCATTAGGTTAGATAATGGCTCAAAATATACATTTGAGTCATTTAAGTAGGTTTGTAGGGGTATGGGAATTGAGTAACAACTTACAACACCTTACTCACCCCAATAAAATAGGGTGAGTGAGAGGAAGAATAGATCTATTATAGCTATGACCAAATGCCTACTAATAGTGAAGGATCTTCCCAAATCTTTTTGGTTAGAGGGAGCAATTACCTTAATGTACTTATTGAATACGTAACCCACCAAGGCCCTTGTTGATTCCACACCTTATAAGTGTTGGTTTGACATTAAGCTGTCTCTGACACACCTTAAGGTGTTTAGAAGCCCATGTTATGCTCATATACCTCAAGAAAAGAGAGGTAAGTTAAATCCAAGAGTTTTAATGGTTTTATTTTTTGGTTACACAAATATAGCACATACTTATAGGGTTTAGGACCTTATCTCCAATAGAGTCATAATAAGTAGAAACTTAAGGTTTATGAAATCTTAAAATGGAACTGGGAAAGGGCAATTGTTAAGGTTGATGAGAGCTTAACCTCAAGTTCTAGTTAGCCTATGCCACCTATATACTAAGAGTCTGACTCTTTAGAAGAAGACAATGTTGACAACTCACCTATTAGGCGCACCAGGTCTCTCACTGATATCCATGAGAGACACAATGTAGCTTTAGAAGAACCAGTAAGCTATGATGAAGCATCAAAACTTTTAGGTTCAAAAGCTGCAATGCATGATGAGTTTTAGGCTTTAGAGAAAAACAACATTTAGATTCTAGTACCAAGGCCACATGATAGAAAAGTTATAAGAGCTAAATGGATATACAATGAAATTGAATGTAGATGGAAGCCTACATAAGCTTAAGGCTAGATTAGTTGCTAAGGGTTTCTCACATCAAGTAAGAGTTGACTACATAAATACCTTTGCACCTATGGCAAGGATGGATACCATAAAGCTTCTCTTAGTTATTGTAGCTCACAACCAGTGGGGGGGTGCACCAAATGGATGTTAAGTCTACCTTTCTAGATGATTTATTGCAAAAAGAGATCTTTCTTGAACAGCCACTTGGTTTCGTTCTTCTTGGAGAATAAGATAAAATATATTTACTGAAAAAAGCTCTTTATGGGCTAAAGCAAGCTGCTAGAGCTTGGTATAGTAGGATATACACTTACCCATTCAAGCTTGGCTTCACATGGAGTATGTCTAAAGCAACTCTCTATATTAAAATAGAAATTACTCATGTTTTTAACATCTCCCTCTATGTTGATGATCTAAAAAAAGCTCTTTATGGGCTAAAGCAAGCTACTAGAGTTTGGCATAGTAGGATATACACATACCCACTCAAGCTTGGCTTCACAAGGAGTGTGTCTAAAGCAACTCTCTATGTTAAAATAGAAGTTGCTCATGTTTTTAACATCTCCCTCTATGTTGATGATCTCATGATCATTCGTGACAACAATATGCTTGTTCATCAAGTTAAAGCAAAATTGAAGAAACAATTTGAAATGATAGATTTAGAAAAGATGAAGTATTTCTTGGGTTTGCAAATCCGTTAATCTCAAAAAAAGCATTTTTGCTTTTCAAGTTAAATATGCAAGACATATTCTACAAAAATTTCATATGCAACATTACATGTTGGCAATAACACTACTAGATTAAGGAATTAAGTTGCAAAAAGAGGATAGCTCACCTAAGACTGATGCAAGGGAATTCCAAAGTCTCATTGGATATCTCTTGTATCTTTTAGCCTTTAGACCAAATATCATGTTTTTGTGAGCATGTTATCCAAGTTCATGCAAACCCATATAATCTACACTATAAAATAGGAAAAAAAGTGCTGAGGTATATCAAAAGTACTATTAATTTTAGAATCATGTTCAAAAGTATAGCAAACACTAAGCCAGAAGGCTATATAGATAGTGACTAGGCTGGATTAAGTAAGGATATGAGAAGCACTCTAGGATATGCTTTCACCCTTAGTTCAGCTGTTTTTTGCTCTAGCACAAGGAAACAAACTACTATGGCATAATCCACAGCTAAAGTAGAATACATAGTTGTTGCCTTAGCTATGAATCAAGCCTTATGGATCAAGAAGATCACGGTAGACTTGAAGTTAGAGCAAAAGGAGGCCACCATAATTCATTGTGACAATCAAGTAGCTATTGTGATATCAAAAAATCTAGTTATACATGGTAGAACTAAACATTTCAACATAAAGCTTCATTTTGTGAGGGAATGCATAAGAATCAAGAAGTGGAACTGAGTTTTTGTCTTTCCAAAGATTAGCTTGCTATATCCTAACCAAAGGATTGCAAAAAGACAAATTTATTGAATTAAGGATGAAATTAACAATGCAAAGTAACAGCACCAAAGAGGAGTGAATGTCATGGTGCCCCTACTTTATTGTACCAAACTGACCTTAAAACCTTTGCAACTAACTTTCCCAACATGTATCAATTATGTCAATTATGATAGTTGAAGAAACTTGCTCCATAAGCTTTCTAACAAGCATTTTCAGCAACTTTTTATTGTATTGATATATTTAATTCAAATTTGAAGTATTTTGACTTTAAACCAATATATAATCATGCAACCTTGTTTTTAAATTCAAATTATGAAATTTTAATTTGTAAAAGCCTACTTGTAAACCATATGGTATGTATTGAAGAAGAAGTTGAAAAATAATGAGCATTTTGCACATATTGTGGCTTTGTTGTCCCTACCTTGATCCATCTCTCTAATCACCCTTTTTTTCCTTCTATTGCAACCAACCACAAATCATCACAATCCATCCAACATATGTCCTTCTAAAACGTCATGAATCCAAGGGATTTACTTTTTACCATCCAATTGAAAATTCAATTACTCTACTTGTTACATCTTTGTCCTCATCGGCATTAAAGAATGATTCACACCACTTAGAATCCAAGGCTATTCCAATATGACTTCCTTATTTTTCCTAGAAGACCTAACAAATTAGTAGAAGACCAACATCTTATGTCAGGCTTATTCAATTTTATGGTTAGATCAAGATGTTTGGTGGCAGAAGACTATGTTTGAGCAAAGAAGTACCTTAAAATCAAATTGATAATAGTGATATTAGCTACATGCAACAAAAGGATGTAGTGAACTACAATGTAAGGTTCATTGGATGAATTTCCAATTTTACAAAGTATAAGGCAAAAAATAAAGCACCTCCTAAGAGCTTAGATTCCAATATCATAGCCTTGGATTGCAAAACCATAAGGTTCAATAAAGGTGATCTAGTTCTTCACTCTAACACCAAATGCTTGGAAGTATGTGAATGCATGATGCTTAAAATCCTCTTTGTAAGTGACCCTTTTGTTTTCTTAAAGCTATATTTTCATAACCAAAAGTGTTCCATTTAATTCCAATATACCTACACTATTTGTTTGCTCAACCATCCTTCATATTTATCTTCAAGCATTTGTGGATGATCTTAATGGTATAAAGTTACATAAGATTGGATTCCTAATTGGAAACAACAACAAATGCTCCAACAATATAGTCCTTTTCTTTTTAAAATGAAAAATTCCCTTATCACACAAAGAAACTAAACTATAAGGCATGGATCATTGAGTAACCTTTTTGCAGTAGAGCATTTATAAGGCTATTGTAGTAATTTATCCCTTCTTCATTTGGCTCCCTTGTTCCAATGTTAAAACACTCTGATCAAAACTTTTAGCAATTTAGAAATGTACTTAACAAAAGAATATGATTAAAGTTTTTTAAAATTGACATACTTGGAAAAATTCTTGAAACAAATATGTTCTTATACTAAGAGAAAGAGAAAGAGAGAAAGAGAGTAAGTGGGGTTAATTGGAATCACTATTGCATTAGATGTTGTAATTAACTTTAGTGATATCCATACCCATGGTACTATCTCTTATAATTTTGGAAGCTATATTTCATTTTTTTGATTCCTTAACCTAATATATTAACTTTAGGTTAAATTACAATCCTCTATAAATTTTTGTATTTGCAAGTGAAAGAGAGACTCGATTGTTCCTTTATTATGAGTTAATAATTGTTCATATTCTTTCTTTATTATTATTATTCATTTTTTTAAATTGTTGTTTAGTATCATTGTTATTACTCAATAGTATCATTGCTATTTCTTAATATTCTCCTTCAATCACAAGAACTATACCTAATTTACCATTCTTCCAACACTACACTTATTTGAAGGTTGCACATAATGTTGTTTGATTTATATTATTGTGATATTTTCCATTTTAATTTTATTTTTTTTATAAAAAATATGCTATGGATTTAAATAATTAAGTCCCTAGTTATTAATACTAGATTTTGGATAGGAGAATTTTGCAAATTTTTTATAAATATAAAGTTATAAATGCTCATGTGGAAATTAGGTATTCTCCATAATTTGTCTAATATAAAAGCTTATGTTTAAATCAAAAGATATATTAGAAAAAAATCAACAATTCTCTTGGTGAAAAAAATTATCCCTGTAATTTAAGAGCTACAAATGCTTAAATGTATTAAAGGGATAAGTGCTTATATGGAAATTGAATCCAACTAGGAATACAGATGTTTAAAATTTCTTACAATGTATAAGGGTTAAATCTATTATGATTTTGTTATTATATATAATTAGAAAATTAATTCATAATTTTTTTTAATGGTGGTTGTATATAGTAATATAAATTATTTAATCAAAAAATATACTTTTGGTATTACTTATCTACTATTTATAAACATGTCTATACCAATTGTAATGTTATGATTAATATGTTTAGTTTATATTCATTTAAAAACTAATCAAGAAGCTAATATGCCAAATATATAGTTAAATACATTTTTTTTCTACAATTAATGAGAACCTATTTTGTATTGAAATTTTAAAGTTAAAATTTAAATGATGACCCAAATTTCAAATGATATTTCAGCATAGCAAACAATTAATTGGAGAGTAGAGAGAATAAGACATATTTCTATTTTTGGTTATAATGGAGACATAAAGCTTAGAGATACAAATCAAAAGGAAAAGCCAGGAACCATTTCACCCCAACAATTCTTTACAAGCCTTCATTTGTGGATGCACTAGTGAGCTGTCCTAGTAGACTTTTAATTATAGCCAATAAGACACATTTTTGCTAAGCCTAATTAGGTAGGATGTTGGCATTCACTACTACCGTGATTTGGTCTCTTTTGACTTACTATCAAGATCCCAAGTATATTAATTCATTTTGTTTCAACTTGCATCTAACTAAAAGTATGTTGTTATTTTTTAACAATACTTTATCAAGAACTAAGGGTCTATTTGGTTTACTTGTTATTGATTATTGTTGTTAATAGATTTTACTAATTATTATTGTTGATAACTATTCTTAATTATAATTGCTGATGAATAAAATGAAATTATAATATTTGATTAAAAAATATTTTAAATTGTTATTAAATATTTAAATGATTAATTAGTACAATAATTTATATTTTGACATAATGAACTAATGTTAAAATAATTAAAATTAAAGTTTGTTTCTTTCATATTTTCTTGTGTTCTAATCTCTAAGCTTTATGCCTCCGCCATGGTAAGTGGACTTATTCCTTTATCAGAAAATAAATAATT
Organism: Rhizophora apiculata; assembly: GCA_037832385.1. Lineage (NCBI taxonomy): Eukaryota > Viridiplantae > Streptophyta > Magnoliopsida > Malpighiales > Rhizophoraceae > Rhizophora > Rhizophora apiculata. Next base: position 12,328,667 of record CM075434.1, on the reverse strand, counting down.
AATTTAGTTGGTAATAATAAAACAATAACCAATAATCTTTTAGCCAATGTTGTATCCAATACGATTAAGCTTTGGGTACATGTGAGCGGAATCCCCACATGAGACTCTTTTGTGAATCTTCCATGTTACTTCATTTTAATTGCTGCCAAAATAATGTGTTATAGTTGACGCAAGTGGATGTGCGCACATATTCATTTGAAGCAAAGCAAATTGGTGTTTTCTTATCCTTTCATGACAACTTATCATCCATAACGTGGTTAGAATGAAATGTTCAAATTCATCAAACCAACTAACTTAAACTATTTCTAATTATACTTGCTTCTTACTCTCTTGCCAGTCGAATGCACTTTTAAAATTAGTCAAACTATCACTAATAGTTTGGTATCAATATGAGTGACAAATAGGTCCAAACTAGTCCACTTAAATTTATATGAGTGAACTTACAATTAATTTGGTGATTTTGTTGCTCTCTTTCAAGCAAAATCACTTCTTGATGACAATCCATGGTCCAATACATTGAATTGCGATTTGATTGGCAAAGGCATTAATGTAAATATAATAACTGGGCAGACATTTCCTTATAATTAACAGTCTTTAAAGTAGGGACTTGCATTATTAAGGATGATAAGTTGTCTAGTGTTTTGCTCTTTGTCTCTAAATTAAAATGTACCTTAATTGCTTTTTGATAATTGTTGTCTTTAAAGTGAAGCTCTGAATTAAGTTCAGGTACTTTTTTTTTAATCTTTAAAGGGGTCCAAAATTTCAGGCTTGTGGCATTTTTCTTTTTGGTTGCTCTCATAGTAAAATCTATTTTTACATCATTATCTATTGTTATGAATTTTGTTTCTGGGGATACATTTAATTCTCTAGCCTTCTTACAATGCAAGTGCATCTTTCAGGTTTGGTGTACCGTATACACTTTCAAAAATTAAAGGAGATCTTAATCACGACAATATATGTAGTTGAACTTGCCATGATTACATTTTAAATCCTCTCGCCACCCTTAGCTGGTGCATATGTGCATTTTCTAGGTTGCCTTGCATGTCCAAGCGATGCCCAGCATGCCCCATAGGCCACATAGGAGGTAAGAGCTCTACAATGGAATGAGGCCATAAGATATGGACGAGGCTGAGTTGTTTGGTTGTCAAGAATGTGAATGACATGACATGATCTGTACTTGATTCTTAGGCCTCTCTATCCTCTTCTAAATAAATAGAATAGCTTAGTGGGTCATATCTACAAACCAATTTCCGTCAAGAGCAATTCATAAGAAGACTTTAAATGAGGTATTATTTAGTGCTGATTACTCTAATCTCAAAGTATTTAGTTGTTCTGCTTATGCTTATGAGAAAGAAAACAAATTTGTGCTAAGGGCAAAGAAGAGCATATTCTTGTGTTATGCAAAAGGCCACAAAAGATATAGATTATGGTGTACTTACCCTTATTCACTTAAATTTATTATCAAAGTCTTGTATTCTCCTCAAAGCAAAGGAATCCAAATTCAGAAATTGAGACACAAGAACCTAGTACATTAAAAAGGTTTCAAAAAGATTTGATATGCAAAATTGCAAGTATGTGAGCCCTCTATTAATAATTCATTTTAAATTAGCTGTACCATGGTGACCTTAAATAGAATAGGCAATGGGGCAAATGGTCTGAGTTTCATATAGTAGTGCAAGTGGTAATATCATGTATGCTATGATTTGTACTTGTCCTTATATTTCACTCATTATCAACATTTTTATTTAGATTCATAAGAAATTCTTAGGAGGTAGTAAAATGGATCCTAAGACACTTTAGAAGAACTGCAAATGTCAATTTGGTTTACAGTAAGAATAATGGCACTAACAACAATATAGTTTGATATGTTGATTTTAAGAATGTTGGAGATATTGATAACAAAAGGAGCTTGACAAGATGTTTTCACTATTTTTGATTGTGTCATTAATTAAAAGAGAATTTTATAATTTATAATTGTCTTATCTCCAACACAAGCTAAATACATAGTAGTTACAAAAGCAATGAAAGAGTTGTTATGGTTGTAAGATCTCGTTGATGACCAAAGTTTATAATAAGGCCCTGTTGATGTATATTGTGACAATCAAAATACTATATATTTGAATAAAAAATAAATGTATCATCAAAAGAGGACAAATGTTAAGTATTATTTTGTACTTGAGGTCATATTAAAAAAATATATTAATAATAAAAATTGGTAAAACTAACAATATAGTAAATAAACTGATGTAATTTATCTCAACAATTAAATCTAAATATTGTTTAAATTTGATCTCTATCCATAATAAAAAATATATATAAAAATAGATGATTAAAAATTGATTCTAATTGTTTTAGTATAATTCAAATTAAGGTGAAGATTTATTAAGATATGTGCCTTGAATTAAGACCTTACAAAGTAAACTTCTCTAAGTTGCGAAGACCAAGGCATGGATGTTATCACATCCAAATTAATGCCCATTGTTTCTCGAGGATAAAAAAATTAAGGCATTAAGCTACCTTGAAGTTGCCAAAATTAAGGAAATTAATCTTTTTATCATTTGTTGGTAATTTTGATGCTTGAAAGTTGCTAATTAATTTCCTTATTATGTGTCAACAATTTTCTCCATTTTGAGCCATAATTTAAGGTTATTGAGTATTGAGTGACAAAGTATTTGAATATAAGCGATTAAGTAAATTTTGAGGATATTATTATTTTTTTAATTATTATTTCACTTAAATAGTTAGTTTAAATTTAATAGTATAATGAATTTATCACAGCAAAACCTACATTCAAACAAGGGTTAAGAAATTGTTACGAGGCAGAATCTCTTAAAAAGAATAGGCCCAAGAATTGTACATGGAATAGCTGACGTAAGTATATTCTTGAACTATTTGGTTAATTCATTTTCTCTAGTTTTGTGGAAGGCCATTAATTGTGAGTTATATAATTAGGGATAATTCATTAGCTGACGTAAGTATATTCTTGAACTAAATTCTTATTTGTTGGTATGTTGCTCTTACCGACACTAATAAGTGATTTATAGTGATAAATGATATAAAAATATTTGAGAACTATATGGCACGTGATACCCATGCAAACCTTTTAGTACATTAAATATTTGGGAAGAAAATTACAAGAAAATGCGAGAGAATAAGGAATATCCAACAAATATTAAATGATTCATGTCGAAACACGTTGCCGTATCTTTGTCATTTTGGCCACTGCAATTATACGAAAAGGGTAGGAGAGATATCCGTTAAACAAACATAATAAATCTTTATGTGATTTCCGCGAAAAGGAAGTGGGAATTATTAAAAGGGTAGCAGCCATGTTTGTCGTTTATGCCAGAGGAATAAAAATGAAGGATGTTCACAAATCTTGAAAGATCCGCGTCGAAACACATTACCCTATCTTTTGATGCCACAGCTCTTATTTGTTTGTTGTTTATGCCAAAGGGCAGAAGAAGAGGAGACGATCATGTGATCGTGGTCCATAACTATTTTTCAACGTTACTCACTGACACCCTTTTCTTCTCTTCTCCTAATAATTGTAGGATGATTGAAACCCGTTGTCTCATTGTACTCTCTTTTCAATCAATCATCGAATCATTGCATGACACCCTATAAACAGCTGTTCAATCAATAAATCGATGGGTTGATGGTGACAGAGATATTCATCGTCGAATTAAATCATAAAAGTTAAAATTAAAATAAAAATTTTTTATTAATAATTTTATTAAAAAAGTTTTTAAAATTTATATATATATATATATAAATATATAAATATAAGATAAATAAATAAATATTAAAAATATAATAATATTTTTTTAATTTTTTATTTTAATAATTATTTTAAAATTTTTTTAACATTATTAAAATAAAAATATACTTAAAAATAATATTTTAAATTAATTATTTATAATTTTTAAAATTAAAAATTATAATTAAATTAAAATTTTTTAATTTACATCTATTCAATTAATTAATTATAAAATTAAATTATTAAATTTAAAATTAAATTAAAAATTTTTGTTAATAGTTTTATTAAAAAAATTTTTAAAATTCTCATTTAAATATTTAAAAAGTTTTTTTTTTATGTATTTGTTAACAAAAATTTATAACATATATATATATATATATATTTTTTTTTTTTCTCATTCATGCATACAAAATTTGAATGGACAAAAACAAACAATAATGTTGCTATAGCACTAGACTTTTCCAATTGTCATTGCTGTTTTCACTATGTTAGTCGGTGATTAATTGTTAATAGAGGTTTGTCCAGTTTTGAGATTCAAAAAATAGGTTGAGTTTCGGCTATTATGTTTGGCAATTGGAACCAAATAGAGTATTTTGGTTCGCCAATATAATAAGCTTAGATTTCAATTTTCCAAAACCGAAACTTTTGGCTCTTGCTATCAAATATTAGTTGTACCTGTTCAAGCTCTTGCTACACCGATTAAACCTATTGGGTTTTCAAACATCGTATCTGGGCAATAGCCCACAGCCTATTCCACGGAGTGGGCCTATAAATATGGTCTCAAACGAACTCTATGCCACACTCTAGCAGGTAGAGAAGGAAGGAAGGAAGGGTATGGCAGACCAAATGTCAGGAGTTTCTGCTCTACTCCAAAAGCAAACATCTGGTGTCAATCGTCCTACTGCTGATTACCATCCTACGATTTGGGGGGATTATTTCCTCTCTCACGTGTCTGACTCCCAGGTAACTAAACCATGCAAGCCTCTTTTTACATGCTTAAGGAAAAAATAAAATATTAGTAACTCTATTAGTAACTTACATACAATTAAACGTTTGGTACGGTACGTATAATATATACTTGCCAATTTCTTCTGCAGACAATAAGCACCTCATCTCGCCAACAGCATGAAATGCTCAAAGAGGAAGTGAGAAAGATGCTAAAAGATTCCAATCAGCCTTCCCAAAGCTTGCGCTTGATTGATTCAATCCAACGCTTAGGCATTACTTACCATTTCCAGAAAGAGATAGAAGTTGCATTGGAAAAGCTGGTTAGTAGTGGCAGCTATGATGAGGATGATCTCTATACTGCTGCCCTTCGATTTCGATTGCTCAGACAGCAAGGGATCAAAGTGTCATGCGGTAACCTCATGCTTCTGATTAACATATAGGTATCTATAGCAATGAACATATCTATAACAAATGTTGAATGTATTTGGTTTTTGTGAATGATACAGAGGCATTTGAAAAATTCAAGGACGAAGGAGGAAAGTTTAAGGAATGCTTAATTCATGACGTCCAAGGAAACCTAAGTTTGTAGGAAGCTGCGTATCTTGGAATTCGCGGAGAAGACATCTTGGATGAAGCAATAGATTTCACTACCAGAAACCTTCAGTCCATGTTGACCCATTTAAGCTTTCAACTAACAGATCAAGTAAGGCATGCCCTTAACCGTCCTATACACAAATGCCTACCAAGGTTGGATGCAAGGCACTATATTTCTGTATACTCTGAAGGTGAGTCACGTGATGAAACCCTACTGAAGTTTGCAAAATTAGACTTCAACATCGTACAAAAAGTACATCAAGAAGAGCTAAAACACATCACAAAGTAAGTTCAAAATTTTCCAACCATAGCACTCTAGTTTTTGGCTTGTTATTTTTCTGAGCGGAGTTCTGAGTCAAAGTGACTTGTGTCCCAGGTGGTGGAAAAATTTGGATGTCGCAACAAAGTTTCCATATGCACGGGACAGAGTTGTGGAGTGCTATTTTTGGATAATGGGAATCTATTTTGAGCCCCAGTATTCCTTTGGCAGAAAGATCCTAACAAAAATTATTGGCACAGCATCTATTCTGGATGATACGTATGATAATTATGGTACGGGGAAAGAACTCGAGCTCCTTACTGAAGCCATTCAAAGGTTATCTTCCTCCGTCCAATTCAATAATGATTTAGTGGTAACTGTGCCTTTCAAATTTTAGTAGACCCCAATAAAATTTGGAATTGGTTAAGTTTGAATTGAGCTAGCTTAGCTTAGGCAATCTATTTTTTTGGTTGGTTGAGTTCAGGATTTGCAATTGGTATTGATAAGGTTAAGGGGTTAACAATTGTACTTTGCTAATACAAATTCCAAATTAGAGTTGATCGAGAAACGTGCTAGCTAGCTTTGTTTTTATTATTTTTCATAAGTGATAATAAGGAAGCTGAAGCATGTCCATGTGGCCAGTTTTGACTTTAATTGACTCCTGTCTATTTTCAGATGGGACATTGACGCTATAAATGTGCTCCCAGAGAATATGAAATTGGTTTATGATTTAGTTCTTGATGTCTACAAGGAACTTGAAGACACAATGGAGAAAGAAGGAATGTTGTATGCTGTAGAATATGCTAAAGAAGGAGTATGTGTGACTTGTTAAATTTGCTTTTCAATTTTGTTACAAATTTAGAGGGCTTATACCTTAATAATTGATATAACCTTTTTTTATTTTCAAAAATACTTGTGTCTTCCAGTTGAAGAAATTGGTCCAATGCTATATGGCTGAAGCAAAGTGGCGAGATTCGAATCATGTTCCAACAATGGAGGAATATTTGGAGATCTCACTAGTAAGTAGTGGCTGCCCGATGCTTTCAACCACTTCTTTTGTTGGCATGGGGCCAATTGCCACAAAGGAGGCCTTTGAGTGGGTGTCCAATTTCCCGAAGATGGTTAGAGCTTTATCTATTGTTGGCAGATTCATGGATGAGATAGTCTCCTACGAGGTATTTAATGAATTTCTGAATAGTAATCTTGATTATGATATCAATCTAAAATTCCAAACTTAATTTTGGTCATGAATTTGCAGTTTGAGGAAAAGAGACACCATGTTGCTTCTGGAATCCAATGTTACATGAAGCAATATGGCGTGTCAAAAAAAGACGCCATAAAATTTTTTCGCCAGGAGATTGCATATTCATGGAAAGATATAAATGAAGAGTGCTTGGCTCCAACTCCAGTTCCAATGGCTCTCTTGCAGCGTATCGTAAACCTCACACGAGCAATGGATGTTATATACAAGGACGGTGATGGCTATACCAACTCCTCTATCCTCAAAGATTGCATTGCCTCATTGCTCAAGGATCCTCTGCTCCTTTAAGTGCTGGTTACTTTAACTATGAGTGGGAACAAATTAAAATAAGATGTATAAGCAAATCATAAATAAAGTGTCGCTCTTTCTATGGTGAAAGGGTTTACCTTGATTTTGTCTTTTATAGCAGAATTACAAGAATTATGTATCAATATATGTGTCGTGGTATTTTTATTTGGATCACAAAACTATGTGGACAATATTATGAATTTTGTGAGTAAAAATAAGTTTATTAGCATGTTTCTTTTGTATTTATCTAGCTTCTCTTGCAGAACCTTTGAATAAGAATATCTATAAATGGGGAAATAAAAATCAATCTATCATGGTTATTTAATTTCATTTATAATTTTTGAAATAAAAAATACAAATATTTAAATTAAAATTAAAACAAAATATTATTTTATAAAATATCAAATTAGTCACATTTTATTCTAACTAATAAAATATTTTCACCTATTATTTTTGAAGTGAATCTTTTTAAGTTAGAAATGAAGATTTCTCTTTAGTATAAGCTCACAATATCTTTGATTTTACTAATTTAGAAATAAATTATTTAATTTCACTCATTATCTCTGAAGTAAGAAATGCAATATCTTTAGGAAAGAAATAAAAAAAAAGTAATCTTTTGACATGGAACCCAAAGAGCCTTTTTATGTCCCCGTGTTCCCCCAATCAGTCCATGTCATTAAATCATATGTTTAAAAGAGACAAAAGAAAAGTAGCGGGATAAAGAAATAAAGTATCTAAAACCTTTAAATGAGAAAACACTAAACTTATATTTAAATTGGCATTAAGGGATATTATGCACTAATGTTATGCATGGTGCATAAGAGTACTTGTTATTTAGATATGTGACACATAATAAATTATTAGATCGATTAATATTTATATTATATTTTTTATAAATAATAATTATAATAATTAAATATCAGTTAAAATAATTTATTAAAAATAATTTTATAATTGTTATATAAATAATTATATTTCAAAACAATTTATAATTATAGTATAAATAATTGTATTTATTCAATTATTTTATAAGAAAATTATTATTTCTATTTTTATTGTAAAAAATAAAAAAAGCGAATTAAAGAATAATTATACAAATTTAAAATTCTAAAAAGTGTTTAATTTTACAAATATATTTTATTTTATTTTAAAAAATTATATAATTTTTATTACAAATCAATGAAAATAAGTTTTATTTTATAAAAAGTGATTTATATACAATTTAAAATAATCAAGTAATTTTCAAAATGGTCTAATTTTGGGTTACAATACTTTCAACAGCATCCTTTGTTGGCATGGGGCCAAGAGCTATAATGGAGGCATGCGAGTGAGCGTCCAATTTCCTTATCATGGCCAGAGCTTCATTGATCATTTGCACATTCATGAATGACAGTCTTACAGGAGATAATTAATTTGAGTAACAGTTGTAATATTATTGATCAAATTTTAAAGTGTTAGATGAATTTCTGAATTATAATCTGCGTTATGGAATAAATTCACCATTTCTAACCTTAATTAATTATGGTTGTGAATTTGAAATTTGAGCAAAAGAGAGGCTATGTTACTTTTGCCATCAAACGTTTCATAAAGCAATATGGTTTATCGGACGAAGACGAGATCAAATTTCTTCGCTAAGGGATTGCATATTTATGGAAAGATATAAATGAAGAGTGCTTAGCTCTAATGGTATTCTGTAGTGCCCCATTCCCCTTATCCCGGAGAGGAGACGATTGTGTGATTGTGTTTCCACGAATATTTTTCAAGGTGTGATTGTGATCGCTAGAAAATAACTTGTCTACGTAAGGGATTTTTCACAGACTTTTTTTTTTTAGAAAAATAATTTCACTGTTTGGCAAAAGCACTAAAAGTACTTTTTTAATATTTGGTGAATATATTTTGTAAATTGCAATTGTACCACTAATGAATCTTTCACTTTTTTGGGAGGGATCTACCCATATTTATTAGTCATGCAATTCTAAATAAGATAAAATACAACTGAAAGTTATACATTTATACATCTCTTTATTTTATGAAAAACTATAATTATCATAAATTCAAAACATATATGACGACTATTAAAGATTGTCATATGAATCATTTCATAGCAATGTGGCCATATTGAACAATTTAAACTGGAGTCAAATGACTTTTAAAGAAGCCAGATCACGTGAGCTTAATCCCTTTAACCAACACTCATGTTTTTGTTTATGTTCCTAGAGATGATTGTTCAAATCAAATTTTTTTTCTTTTTTGTATGTGTGCTGATCCCATTCATAAAGTTTGCAATATGAGCAATCATGGGAACACATTACTTCGGTCGTCATATATGAAGCAACAAGCAAAAACTAAGTTAAAGAAACCTTGAGAGGATTTGTGGAAAGAGCTAAACAAGGAGCTTCTCAAATCAACCAGCATTCCACAAATTGTTCTCACTATTCTTCTTAACTTTGAACATGTGTCAGAACTTATATATGAGTATGAGGATGACTTTACATTCTTTGATCTTGTATTGACAAATATCCTCAGTGCCATGCTGGTCAATCCCATTATTGTTTAATTAAGAATATGATACTTGATTATTCTTGTTGCCATTACCAAGGATCAATGATTAAGAATGGATGATTAGTCCAAGGGAATAAAGGCCTACTATATGTGCCATTGGAAAATGTAATCAATAAAGTTCAAGTTCCCTTGCATGTTAACTACTTTTGTAGCTTTGGAAGAATTTCATGCGATATAATGTAGCCATTTTATTTACAGCTGCTTTTTACATGCTTAAAAAATGTTGTTAGTGGAATTCCTTGCTTTAATAGGCAAATTAATGGCCAAAGTTCAACGAATTATCTAAAATTTTGTATTTGCCTCCCCTACAAAAAGAAATGCCTAAAACTAGATGACTATCTTGACCAGCCATGGAGAATGCTCAAATTCATGAAAGAGAAACAATGATCTTAATTAGAACATTTCGTTCTTTTCGATTGAAGATCTTAATTAGAACTTGTCAACTGGATCAAGGGTTCACATTTACATTACTAGTGCCAAATGAGTATCAAAATGCTACAAATCCAAAAGGTGTACAATTACCAAAAATAGTAGGAACAATAATTTTAGACAATACAAATATCATATTTTTTCTAATTAATGATTAGATGAACATTCAGAGGACATGTCTATGGATGTGTTGCAAATTCATATGTAAATTTGAGAATTCTCTGCAATATTGCGTGACTAACTTAATTTTACCAAAGAAAACACATTCCTTTTAATACGCAAGATTGTTGACTCTTATCTTTTGTAACCATAACTCAAACAAGCAGGGGACTTTTCTACTTTGCTAATACAAATTCCAAATTAGAGTTGATCGAGACACGTGCTAGCTAGCTTTGTTTTTATTATTTTTAATAAGCGATAATAAGGAAGCTGAAGCATGTCCAAGTGGCCAATTTTGACATTAGTAGACACCTGTCAATTTTCAGATGGGACATTAAGGTTGCCGATATGCTTCCAGAGAATATGAAAATGGTTTATGATTTAGTTCTCGACGTCTACAAGGAACTGGAAGACACAATAGAAAAAGAGGGAATGTTGTTTACCGCAGAATACGCTAAAGGAGAAGTAAGTGTGTCACTTATTAAATTTGCTTTTCAAATTTGTTACGAATTTGGAGTGCTTATACTTTGACAATTGACATAACCTTTTATTCATTGGTTTATTTTTTTCAAAATACTTGTGTGTCTCCCAGTTGAAGAAATTGGTCCAATGCTACATGGCTGAAGCAAAGTGGCGGGATTCGGACTATGTTCCAACAATGGAGGAATATTTGGAGATCTCTCTAGTAACTTCTTGCTACCCGATGCTTTCAACCACGTCTTTTGTCGGCATGGGGCCAATTGCACCAAGGGAGGCCTTTGAGTGGGTGTCCAATTTCCCAAAGATGGTTAGAGCTTCATCGATTGTTTGCAGATTCATGGATGACATAGTCTCCAGTGAGGTAATTAATCAATTTCTGAATAGCAATCTTGATTATGGAATCAATCTAAAATTCCAAACTTAATTGTGGTTGTGAATTTGCAGTTTGAGCAAAAGAGACACCATGTTGCTTCTGGAATCTAATGTTACATGAAGCAATATGGCGTATCGAAAAAAGATGCCATAAAAAATTTTCGCCAAGAGATTGCATATTCATGGAAAGATATAAATGAAGAGTGCTTGGCTCCAACCCCAGTTCCAATGGCTCTTCTGCAGCATATCCTGAACTTCACACGAGTAATAGATGTTATTTACAAGGATGGTGATGGCTACACAAACTCCTATATCCTCAGAGATTGCGTTGCTTTATTGCTCAAGGATCCTCTTCCCCCTTAACTGCTGGTTACCTTAGCTATGAGTGGGAACAAACTAAAATAAGATGTATAAACAAATCATAAATAATGTGTCAACTCTTTATACCGTGAAAGGGTTTACCTTGTTTTTGTCTTTTATAGCAGAATTAATGTATCAATATATGCATCATGCTATCTTTATTTGGACACGAAGCTGTGTAGGTGTTATTATGAACTTTGTAAATAATAATAATTACTTTGTAATATAAAACAAAATGGTTCATAATTTCACAAAAAAAAAAAAAGAACATAATATATAAGATATATGTATTTTTTTTAGCAAAAAGTTAAACATGTATTAGCAATTTAAAAGTTATTTATATTTATATTGTTATTATACTTACAAAAAAAAAGATAATATAGAATACTAGATCAAGCTAGTATAATAAGTGATTTTATCATTGATATCAACATATTAGAAGAAGTAAGACAATTATATTAAAGCTTTTTCTTAAAAAAAATAAAACTTAGATATTGCTATATTGAAAAACTTATTGAGAATTGAATTAATAATTGAGGTGTATCATTGAATAAAATTTATTATAAATAAGATGGTGCAAACTATTAGTGAGTTATTATCATTTCACCTAAACTATTTTAAGTAAGAATAAAAGCATCAAAAGAATAGTTTTGAGCATTTTATCTTGGCCATTTGGCACTCTATGAATGTGCCATGTGGTTAAAAGTAACTTACTTTCAAATCAAATGAGCCAAAAGGATTGACAACCATTCAATGGTTCACAATCCAATTGACCAATTTAAATATTTTTTATTGGTTCAATTTTCATCCTATTTCTAAAGGATAATCAAACTTACAAATGAATTAGTTTTTATTTTTTTTGTCATTAAACCATTTCATTCGATTTATTTTCTAAAATACTACCATACATTTGGTGAAAAAACCTAACATAATTCCCTATTCTTATTTAGGGAAACTTCTTAATCAAGCAAGTGCCCTTTAATGAAAAAGTAAACTATTTAGAATTTTTCATTTGAAGAATAACATTACATGTGAGTATTCTTATAATTAGATTGAAAAATATATGTAGGAAATGATCTAAACTCATCTTATGATCATTATATAGGAATGACAATTTCTATATAAGGCAGTGTTTCATTACTTGTAATGAAGAATTATAAATAAGATTAAAATGTACTTACGGGATTAGATAACTTAGTATAAAATAAACAAGTCTTATATCATCATGTTTGTATTTAAGAAGTTATTTGGATAGATTAATATGAGATTACTATCTCATTATTGTAGACTAGTTTTATCCCATCAAGTTTTGTGAGTTAGAATATTCATCATATATACTTTTTTTAATCCCAAAATATTCATCATGTATGCTAATTTTAATTCCAAAATATCTTTAATATAAAAGTCAATAATGTTAACCCAAATTCATTTGTTATTGTCTTCTCTATTTCTTGCTTCTATCACTATTGTTATCACCAACCACGGTCATAGTTGCCACAATTGCTATCATCATTGCCGCCATCACTTTCATTGCCATCATCATTGTGACCACTAATGTCTCTATTGTCCCTATAGTCATTACCACTGCTAGCATTACTATTGCCTTCATCCTTGTCACCATTGTTATTGCTACCATTATCATTGCTGCCACCATTATCGACTACCATAAAAGCTAAAAATTTTAATGAATAATATTTTGAGAAAAATAATTTGTCTAATCTATAATTTTAAATATAGAATATGCTAATATGATAGGATTTCTTAATTAGTGGAATTATTATTAATCATATTATTTGATTTTTTTATTTTAGTATGAAATAATTTTCAGAGTAATATTAAAGATTGATTTTACTTCTTGATTAGATGCTTTGCTTAATTTTTATGTCAAGCTTACAATCTTATAAAAATGTACCATTATATGACTTTAACTTATTAGAGGTTAATTTTTTTGGAAAAGGTTTACTAATCTCCTTGAAGAGATTGATATCACTAATTTTTTTCCAAGTTTTCTCCTTTAATCACTAAGTTCTTATCATCTACCATTAAAGTGAAGAGTTAAAGGCTTTCACTTCTATTCCATTGTCCTACCATCACCACAAAGAAAAGCAATAAAAAAAAATAACAAACATGTTAAATTTATGCCCTTTACACCTAAAAAAAAAAAAAAATCTTAGTATCATTGATTTGCTTTTACATTTCATGTCATCACACAATTTATCTTCTTCAAATGCTAGAATATCTCTTATAAAAGAATCCATAGTGAACTTAAAGAGATGTTTCTTGTTCATGTGAAATCATAGTTAAGAGATCTCTCTTTTTTGCTTTTATCACTATCTGGCTTCCTGTGTCAAGACCTTTGAACATGAATATCTACAAAATGTGGAAATGAATTTTCCATGTAAAATGGTAATTTAGGAATTTGCTATTGTGCAAGTTCATGTCCAATGGAGGGTTTGCTTAACGATAAAGCTAGAGAATCTCACTTATTGCTCCTCTCTTATCACATCAAGTTTTGTTGTCTTCTCTCAAAATTTGCTCATCCCACTTTGCTTCTTTGCTTTATTTTTATTTTTTTTGTCTTTTTTTCTAAGGTTTTCTTTATTCCTTTCAATTTTTGTTTATATGTGTCTTTTCCTTTCTGTAGATATTGATTTTACTTTTCATTTTTGAAAAGTAAAAGTGATATGTTGGATCAAAAAAAGATGCCATAATAGTTTTTCACCAAGAAATTTCATATTCATGAAAAGATATAGATGAAGAATGCTTGGCTGCAACTCCAATTCCAATGGCTCTTTTGCATAGTATCCTAAACCTCACATGATCAATGGATGTCATTTACAATGATGGTGATGACTACACAAACTCTTATATCGTCAAAGATTGCATTGCCTCATTACTTGAGGATACCTTGCCCTCCTTAAGTTCTAGTTACCTTAGCCATGAGTGGGAACAAACTAAAAGGACACGTAAAAACAAAAATGTGCATTTACAAAGTATTTCTATATGTTGATAGACAAATATAAAATTTGACCTACCTTTTGTCCTTGAGAGGACCATACTAAAAAAGATTAGTAATGCTTAAAACTAAATTGAGAAAAAAAAAATTGAAGGTTTATGACTACATTGAAAAAATTGGAAAGATTGAGGACAATTCGTTGGCTTATCCCTCACTCTTAAACCATTAACATCTCTAGCCCAAGAATCATTAATTGGAAATTTAAAAGTTTAAGGTTTGTTAGTTTAACTAGTTGAATCATATAACTTTGTAATATAAAACAAAATGGTTTATAATTTCACAAAAAAGAAAAAAGAACATAATATATAAGATATATGTATTTTTTTAGCAAAAAAAAAAAAAGAAACTTTGCCATGTATTAGCAAATTACAAATTGTTTATATTTATAATATTATTGTACTTAAAAGAAAGAGATAATATAGAATACTAGATCAAGCTAGTATGATAAGTGATTTTATTATTAAGATTAACATATTAGAGGAAGTAAGACAATTATATTAAAACTTTTTTTTGAAAAGAAAAAACCTAGATATTGTTATATTGAAAAACTTATTAAGAATTGAGTTAATAATTAAAGTATATCATTGAATAAAATTTATTATAGAGAAGATGGTGTAAACTATTAGTGAGTTGTTATCATTTCACCTTAACTATCTTAGGCAAGAATAAAAGCATCAAAAGAAGAGTTTTAGGCCTTTTATCTTGGCCACTTGGCACTATACGAATGTCCCATGTGGTTAAAAGTAACTTACTATCAAATCAAATGAACTAAAAGGATTAGGAACCTTTCAATGGTTTACAATCTTATTGATTAATTTAAAGATTTTTTTTTGATTTAATTTTCTTCCATTTTTTGAAGGATAATCAAACTTACAAATAAATTAGTTTTTAATTTTTTCATTAAATCAATTAATTTGATTTATTTCCCAAAACACTATTATATATTTGGTGAAAAGACTAGCATAATTTCCTCTTCTTATTTAAGGCAACATTTTAATCAAGCAAGTGCCCTATTATAATGAAAAAAGTTAATTATTTAGAATTTTTATTTTGAAGAATAACATTACATGTGAGTATCCTCATAATTAGATTGAAAAACATAGGTAGGAAATGATCTAAACTCATTTTACAATCATTATGTAGCAATGGCAATTTCAATATAAGGTGCTGCTTCTTTACTTGTAATGAAGAATTATAAATAAGATTAAAATGTACTTATGGGATTGGATGATTTAGTATAAAATAAGTAAGTCTTATATTATCATGTTTGTTTTTAAGAAGTTATTTGGATAGATTAATATGAGATTACTATCTCACCATTGTGGACTAGTTTTATCTCATCAAGCTTTATGAGTTAGAGTATTCATCACATATGCTAAGTTTAATTCCAAAATATCTTTAATATAAAAGCTAATAATGTTAACCCAAATCCATTTGTTCTTGTTTTCTTTCATTTTTGCTTTTGTCACTATTGTTATTGCCAACCACAATCATGTTTGCCATAATTGCTATCATCATTGCTGCCATCACTTTCATTGTCATCATCATTGTGACCACTAATTTCTCTACTATCCCTATAGTCATTGCCATTGCTAGCACCACTTTAGCTTTCATCCTTGTCATCATTGTTATTGTTACCATTATCATTGCTGCCACCATATCGACTACCATAAAAGCTAAAAATTTTATTGAATAATATTTTAGGAAAAATATTTTATATAATCTATAATTTCAAACATGGAATATGCTAATATGATAGGATTTCTTAATTAGTGGAATTATTATCAATCATGTTATTTGATATTTTTTTAATTTTAGTATGAAATAATTTAGAGAGTAATATTAAAGATTGATTTTACTTCCATATTAGATGCTTTGCTTAACTTTTATGTCAAGCTTACAATCTTATAAATATGTGCCATTGTATGAATTTAACTTATTGGAGATTAATCTTCTTAAAAAAATCTACCAATCTCCTTGAAGAGATTGATGTCACTAACTTTTACAAGTTTTCTCCTTTAATCCCTAAGTTCTTATCATCTACCATTAAAGTAACAATTTTAAGGCTTTCACTTCTATTCCATTGTCCTACCATCACCACTAAGAAAAGAAATAAGAAAAAACAAACATGTTAAATTTATACTCTTTACACCAAAAACAAAAAAAAAATCTTAGTATTATTGATTTGCATTTATATTTCATGTCATCACACAATTTATTTTCTTTAAATGCTAGAATATCTCTTATAGAAGAATCCATAGACAAGTTTAAAGAGATGTTTCTTGTTCATGTGAAATCACAATTAAGAGACAATGCCTTTAAGTGTACTAGCATGTAGAAATAATCAAGAAAATCTCTTAGAGGCATAAATTGTAACTATGTGCATCCATGACTGAAAGTGCAATTTTTTATTTGGATAAGATTGATTATATAGTTTGGATTTCTAAAGTTAAAAATATTTCTTTTTCCATCACATAAATGAAGCCTATAAGATGAAAATTACTCCTATTTAATTAATAGGTGATGCTATTTAATGGTATAATTGGTTTGAAATTTGATTAAAATTTTGACTTAGACTAATTTTACTAAAGGTTTTCTCATTCATTTTAAGCCTTTAGAATATCAAAATGTATATAGAAAACTTACTAAAATATGTCATATATCAATAGTCTAAGAGTACAAGAGTCATTTTGAATAACTTATCAATCGTACTAAAGATTATTTTAAAAGATAGTGTCTAGGTATGTTGATTGAAAGACTTATTATTAGAATTTGATGTGAAGTCAAAACTCATTAACCATGAATAATGGTAGCCACTATCCCTTGTGCATGATTTAAAGAAGAGAAATTGACTTCTAAAATTCATTATACATTTACTAAAGGAGTTAGCAAATATTCTAAAACAATATTGCTTCTATTTTTACTACTACCAAATGCATAATGTAAGAAAAGTTAAAATAATAATCATTAAAGGAATTGTATTAACATTCTGATGAGAAGAGCGATAAGGAGCATCATTGTAAGTAAAGGAAAATTTTTGATAGTTGAACTAGTAGAGAAAAGGTGTAGAATGATAATTCATATTAGGTCATGATGATTGGAAAACTACATATGAGTTGGTAATATTTATGTTTCATGCCTTTGCTAGCTATCTAATCTACAAACCAAGAAGATTGATAAGTCCTTTAAATAACAATTAGTCACTATATTAATTTATTTGGGCACCAATAATAATTTCATGGATGAAAGGATTATCAAAAAACTTACATTTTCACTAAAGCACTGTGACAAGTTTTATATAAAGATTACAAATGGTGGAAACTTAATATGTCAAAATAAATGCATAAGGGTCAAACTCTCATAACAAAGTTAGTTAATTTATTCTAATATGTTTTGGTTATTGTTAGAGGACCATGAAATTATTTTTGATATTGATTGGTTGCAAATTTTGAGACATTTTTTCAAAATTTTCCAAGTTAGTAATGAAATTTCCATTGAATGAGTACATTGTAGTTACTGTTAAGGGAAAGTCTAATGTAAAATCAATGCAATCAATAGACATTATGTAGCAAGAGCTTTATGTCAAGTAAGACTGAAGAAAATAATTGATTGAAACAATATTTTTCCTATTAAGGATGTTACCTACTTGTCTTTTATAAAGCCACTTCTGCAATTTATCTCTAGTTAGACTTGAATATAAGTTTATTGTAAAGGGTAAGAGAATGCTATGATTACCTAATTAGTGGAATGATTATTTAATATGTCATTTTATATTTTCTACATTTTAAAAAGAATTATTTAAGGAGTAAAATGACGATTTGATTTTTTTTTTCCATATTAAGTATTTTACTCAATTGTTAAGTTGAACTCATAGGCCTATAAATATATATTATAATATAACCTTTAACTTGAGTAATCAAATATAGTTAAGATTTCTTAACATGTTATAAGTTGATTTTTTTAAAAAAACTATTAGAAGTTAATTTCCTTTAAAAGATAGATATTTTTATTTTTTACAATTATTTTTCTTTAATACCCATCTAATATTCTATATCTCATATTAGTCAAATTTATATTATCCTCAATGCAAACTTACACTTTGATTGGATAAAACTTTATTGAGAGAGGAAAATAATGGAAAGGAAAGTGAGTGGAATGAAAAGTAAAGGAGTGAAAAAATTTTTATCCTCTCTGAGTTTAGGAAAGAATGATGTAAAAGAGGAAAACTATAAACTTTTTAATTGAAATAGAGTAAAAATTAAGTTAAAGAAAATAATATGTATTATTATAATAATTTTATCCTTTAGGATCAAAATACTAATTATTAATCTAAAATTTAAAAATAAAATGTATAAAACATGTGTGTAAATATAATTTAAATAATGATTTGAATAATTTTTTATAGCCTAAATTTTTTATTTTTTTAATTGATTCAGCCATCATCTCTTACTTCTTGTGTCTTGATATTATTGCACTTATTATAAGTAACTAAGGTTAATGTCTTCACAAAATATTTAAAAGAAACCAATTATTTTTACTACAATTATTTGCTTTGCAAACACAAATATTTAATTTTCTCATATAGTTTTTTATCTCCCTTACTCCCTTTTTCCTTTTCCCAGGCACATATAGCTTTAAGATAGTTGGGACTTTTGCTAAATAACCAATCTCACAGAGATGTAGTTGATTTCATCTTATTAGATTAGATGAATTGATTATTTTCTTGCAATTAATACATTGGTATTTCAAATTCATTTTTTTTACATTTTTCACGCATAACAAATTTCTTCTAAATAAATTTCTCAATGTAAGTACATTCTTCATAACATTACACAGAAAAGAAAGTTAATTGTTTAATAATTAAGAGAATTATTAGATATTACAATAATTGGAGGTAATTCTTGTAAACACACTAGGTACGTATAAAAGTTAGGTGTAATGGACATTTTCACCAAGTTGCCACTATATATATCACCCAAAAGTGCTTGCATTTTAAGCCTTAAACACAACACTTAGTGTTGGTAATAAGAAAAAGAATACTTCCTCAAACCGAAAAATATATAGATAGACAATGGCTCTTAAAGATCAAGTTGCTTAAGAGCTAAAGTCTATTGCATGGCAGAATTCCCTCTTCTTGTTTGGAGTGACTTCTTTATCAAGCAAGTGCCCCATAATAATGAAGTAGTAAATTATTTAGAAATTTTCATTTTTTTTCTCTTGAAAATCAACTTTACCTATTACAAAATTAAAGTGTTGCTAATTAAGTTCATGAAACAATGTTGTATTAGAATTATACACAAAATCTTGAAATTAAAGACAACCAACTGATTAATTCTTCCAAGAGATCATTAGCTCTTTGGTTTTTGACTTATAAGGCAAAAGGGCTACATTGTTCATCCCTTGCACACAAAGAATGACCATAGCCAGACATAGAAGAGCAAAAAATTATTAAAACAAATTTTAATTGAGAGTTTAAAACATTTAATCAAGTAATAATTTTATTATGTTAAAGAATATTTTTATTTTGATTTTACTTTTTTGTGAGTATAACTTACTCAATATCTTATACCTAGAATCTACTTAAAATAAAAAATAGTAATAAAATAACTTTTTATGATGTAAGATCATAAGTTATATTCAATAAAAAGATGAATAAAATAAGTATTTATATGAAATAATCATAATGATGAAAATAATGACACGAGTTTTTAATAGACTAATTTGTTTAGTATTTCATGACTTTTATGTGGCAAGTTTGCTTGAAAGAGGAGTTTCTAGATTACATGAAGGTAACATTTCGTATGGTCTTGGACTCATATGCTAAAGTTAAGGAAGAAGTAAGCTAGCACGGGAGGTCATTTTAGGCTTATGATGCTGAGGTTGTTGAAAGTTGATTTAAATTTGAATACTATTGCTATTTTATCTCTATCTCCTTTTTTTTTTTTTCTTTACTATTATTATTTATCACTTTGTTTTTCTCCTTTATCATTAGAGTCGTGCAAATTTCTTATTAATAGCCATACATCTATTAAAGTGGTATATTTTATGAGTTTGGCTTGTTGTTTATATTACCTATAAATAGGCAAAATTTTTGCAACAATAAATTATGGCAATCTGAATATTTTCTCTCTATTATTGTTGAAGGTTTTTTTTGCTCATTTGAGTTTATGGTTTTTACATATCTGTTTCAATAAATATGGTATCAAAACCAAGTTTTGTCTCTTGACTGGGCAATTAAGAGAAATACAAGAGATCGAGGGTTTTGCAGGCATGACATCAAAAATGTTCTCAGCATCTCAATAGTTAATCCCAATCTTTAGCAAAAAAAAAAAATATAAATTATGGAGCATCAAGCCAAAGAGTTTGTTTGAGTCTTAAGAACTATAGGATTTGGTTGAGCATGACTACCTCAATCTAGATGATGAAGTTTGGTTCAAAGAAAATAAGAAAAATAATTTGAAAGCTCTCTTCTTCATCCAATAAGTAATGCACAATAGTATTTTTTTTTTGTACGATTATTATAGCAAACACCTCCAAAGAGGCATGGTAGACTCTAAAGAAGGAATTTCAAGGTGACAAAAAAGTGATTTTAGTGAAACTTCAGCTCCTCTGATATGACTTTGAGACTATTTCAATGAGACTTGGTGAGTCTATCTAAAAATTTTTCTCATAAGTATCAACCATTGTAAGTCATATGAGAACATATAATGAGAGATATTTTGAGCAAACTATTGTTGCGAAGGTATTAAGGAGTTTAACTTGAAAATTTGATCATATAATTACTATAATAGAGGAATCTAAGGATTTATCTATATTTTCTTTTGATGAGTTAATGGATTCTTTACAAGATCATGAAGTTAGGTTAAATAGCGCAATGGAGCAAGCAAAAGAAAAGGCACTCTAGGTGAAGGGGGAGATTCTAAATTCATAGCAAAATATTGATTCATATAAAGAACTAGAATTAGTTGGTGCAAGAGGTTGAGGTAAAGGAGGTTTTAGTAGACAAGGATGTTCTAGAGAAGGATGGCAACAACAATCCATTTAATACCATTATTGTAAAAGATAAAAAATATCAAGGTAGAATGTTAAAGGAGAACATATTAGGCAAACTATGTTATGGAAGCAGATAAGAGAGATGAAAAGGAGATTAAATTGTTTATGGCAAAGTATGAAGCCAAATAAGAGATTGGAAACCTTTGGTTCTTGGACAATGAATACTCCAATCATATGACAAGTATACACTTATTTTTCAAAAACATTAATGATACATATAAGATGAAAATCAAGCTAAGTGATGATAAGAAAAGGTAGGTCAAGGCAAAAGAACTGTAGTGATGGGTAATTCAAATGGAGTACATAAGAAGGAGGAATAAAAAATGTGGCATTTACGTTATGGCCACCTTAATAAAAGAAGCTTAAATCAATTGCAGCAAAGAGAAATGGTTTGAGGATTTCCTAATATTAAATCCCTAGAGATATGTGAAGGATTAGCTTGGATAGCACTAGAAAATTTAGATTTGATACACATTAATATAAGCAGTCATAAGAAGACTATTTTTCTTGGAAAAAACAAGTATTTTATGTTATTAATTGATGATTGTAACAAAATGAGTTGAGTCTATTTCCTACAAGAAAATTAAAATGCTTTTGAGGTTTTAAGAAGTTTAAAGCCCTTGTGGAAAAGTAGAGTGGGAGATATATTAAAATTTTAAGAACTAATAGAGGTGGAGAATTTACATCTTATGAGTTCAATTTGTTTTGTGATGAGAATGGAATACATAGGGAATTAATAGCTTCACACATACTAAGCTAAATGGAGTAGCATAACAAAAGAACCAAACTATAGTTGAAATGGCCAAAAGCATGCTACAAGAAAAGGAGGTTTTAACTCAATTCTAAGGAGAAGCAATTGTAATCACAGTCTATTTGTTGAACTTATCTCCAATAAAAGCAGTAATATATCACATCCCATATGAAGTTTGAACAAATAAAATGCCTTAGGTAAGTCATTTAAGGATTTTTGGCTCTATTGCATATGCACTCATTGATTTTTAAAAATGTAGCAATCTTGACAAAAAGATTACAAAGTGCATTTTTGTTGGATATTGTATAAAGTCAAGAGCATATAGATTTTATAACCTTGTAAATGGAAAAGCAATTATAAGCAAGAATGTCACCTTTAGTAAGGAGGATAGATGGAGATGGCATAAGAGGGAAGAAAGTGGAATCAAGTTTGACATAAAGGAAGAAACTGAGAATGAAGCCCCCGTGACTGATGAGTAATAGTAGATTCAAACTTCACCAATTTTACCATATACTCTGGGCACCTTAGGGTTTGGAAACTTGAGACATAGCAACACTTTAACATCCCCCTTACAAAGTTTATTTAAAGAAGAGTAGCCACAAAAATATAAATCCTTAATGGACATCTATGAAGCCACTCATGCTATGTATGTTGTTGATCTCACAATGTTCGAAGAGGTTATGACAAAAAGGGAGTGGTGTAAGGCAATGGAAGAAAAGCTGGCAACCATTGAAAATAATGGAAAATGGCATCTTGTGAAACTTCCTAAACAAAAGAAAGTTATAGGAGTGAAATGAGTGTTTCAAACCAAGTATGACATTGATGGGAGTATAAAAAAGTATGAAGCAAGATTGATAGCAAAAGGGTATTCACAATAGTATAGAATTGATTATGATGATACATTTTCACCTATAGCAAGGTTTAAAATGGTAAGGACTTTCTTGGTTGTAATTGTACAATTAAATTGGTCAATTTAGCAACTTGATGTAAAGTTTGCATTTCTAAATAAAGAATTGGAAGAGGAGGTCTATGCCTTGTAGCCTGAATGGTCTGAAATTCAAGGGAAGGAGGAGTATGTATACAAATTGAGAAAGGGTTTATATGGATTAAAACAAAGTCCTCAATCTTGATATCAAAATATTGATTCCTATTTTTTGCAAAATGGATTTGAACGAAGTAAAAGTGAAGCTACTCTTTACACTAAAAGGGAAGTTAATGATTTTTCTATGTTTGTTTATATGTTGATGATATGATATTTATAAAATCATTTATAGGTCTTGTAAGCAAATTCCAATTGATCATAAAGAAAAAGTTTGAAATGTCTAATCTTGGAAAGCTTGACAATTTTCTTGGAATTAAAGTAAAATAAGTTAAAGGTGGTGTTTTTATCTCTCAAAAAAAATATATAATTGATCTTTTAAAGAGATTTAATATGCTAAATTACAAGAATGCTCCCATACCTATGAATTTGAATGAAAAGTTTTAGGCAAATGATAACTTAGAATTAGCAAATGAAGGCAATTCAAAAATCTAGTTGGAGGATTGATCTATTTAAGATATTCTAAGCATGATATTGTAGATTTTATTGGGGTGATATCTAGGTTTATGCATAACCCAACAAAGCATCATCTTGGAACTGTTAAGAGAATCTCACGCTATATAATTGGAACAACAAATTTTGGGATCTGGTATGGTAGAGTTTTAGAATTCAAATTACATGACTTTACTGATAGTGATTGGGCAAGTTGTGTAGAAGACAAGAAGACTACTTCAACATTCACCTTCAATTGTAGGTCAGAAGCAATAACCTAGAGTTCAAAGAAATACACCATAACTAGCCTATCATTTTGAGAAGCAGAATATATGACTACAACAACTTCAGTAAGCCAAGCAATTTGGTTGAGAAGAATATTATCTAATCTAAACCAAGATAAGTTGGGAGTTACAAAAATCTACTATAATAACAAATCAACTATTATCATGACTAAAAATCCTATGTACCATGAAAGAGCGAAACATATTGATATGAGAGCACATTTCATACGAGACTTGGTAGTAGGAAAAACTATCACTTTAAAGCATTGTCGTACTAAGGAATAGGTGGTAGATATTTTTTCAAAGTCACAGCCTAAAGACAAATATGAATATTTAAGGTTATAACTTAGAGTGTGTGAATTTGAATTAAGAGAGAGTGTTGAAAGTTGATTTAAATTTGGCTACTATTACTATTTATCTCTATCTCTTATTTTTTTTCTCTATTCTTACTATTTTATCTCTAATTTTTTTCTCTTTTATTATTAGAGTCATACACATTTCTTGTTAACAACCATATGTCTATGAAAGTAGGTATATTTTATAAGTTTGTTTTATTATTTATATTACTTATAAATAGATAAAGTTTGTGCAAAAATAAAGTGTGGCAATTTAAAAATTTTTCTGTTGACCATTGTTGAAAGTTTTTTTTAACGTAAGTTTGTAGTTTTCATGTATCTATTTCAATGAAAGAAGCAATAAACATACTTCTTCCTTTCACTTTTCCCTTTGTTTATCAAAGTGGATTCCAAACTATTAGGTTTGCATTTCTTGTAGCTATTATATTCACCAATCTTACAGCGAAATTGACTTCAATGAAATGGGTTATTAGTATCATAGATAAAGGAACAAGTGAGAGCATGCTTGGCTAAAGCAAGATACTTTAACAATGACTAAGTGCCAACAGACAAAGAACACTTGTTAATTTCTACAGATATCTCTATTCACGTCCTGGATGATGTCATATCAGGATGGATGAAATTGCTTTAAAGGAGGCTTTCAATTGGATCCTCATCAAGCCCAAGATTTGGTATGTCGTACTGTTATTGGTAGGCTGAAAGATGATATTTTGCCCCATGAGGTACTGTAAATTTTCCGTCACTTAATCATCTAATCTATCTATATATCTATCCTAAATTCAAAACATATATGACGCCTGTTAGAGAATGTCATATGAATCATTTCACAGCAGTGTGGATTCAAAGGGTGTAAAATTACCAAAAACAGCTAGAACAACAATTTTACACACTACAAATATCATATTCTTTCCGATTAATGATTGGAGGAACATACACGGGATACGCCTGTATACGTGTTGCAGATTGACATGTAAATTTGAGAAGTCTCCGCAACATTGCATGACTCACTGAATTCTGCCAAAGAAAACTCATTCCTTTAAACGCGCGGGACTGTAGACTCTTATCTTTTGTAACCATAACTTAAACAAGCAGGGGTTCCGTCTACAACAAGGCAACGCAGTCTCTTAAGAGGTAAGAGTTTGTGTAGGAGAGGCATTGGAACTGGGGTTGGCTTGAGGCACTCTTCATTTTTATCTTTCCGCGCGTTTGCAATCCCTTCGTTCAAAACCCATGAAAAGTAAAAGGAAAAGGATTGGAATTGGCGAAGAGGGGTCAGGTGGGGTTGGTGGATTTTGAGGTCGGAAAAAAGAAAAATAGGGCCCGGCTCTAACAACATGCCAAGTGGCAGCGTTCAGAACAATGCGGCTTGTTCTTGTTCTATTGGGCGACTTAACTGTCTAGAGTAATGCAAACACAACGACAAGCCTAATAGATTGACAAAAATCCTGCTTGACAGTGAGATAAAATATTGTAAAAAAAATTATTATAAATAAAAGTATTGAAAATAAAATTATTATTATTTTAAAGTTACACGTTATTTAATAATAATACTATAAGACTGTGTACAATTGTGTAAGTTAACAAAACGAAAGTTATTCCCGGAATTCTTTTTTCAGCAGCTTGTGATACTTTATATCAAAACATGCACTAGATAACAATTTTTATTCGAATAGCCTAATCACACCAATAACTAGTCAATTTTAAGCATGTATAATTAAATACGGAGAGGGCAAGCCCTTGGGTCCTTAGCAAAGCTAAAAAAGGACACGATGAATTTGAAATAAGAAATAAAAGCTTGGAAATTGCGATGATTTGTAAATTCTTTTATAGTGGGATTTTCACTTTTAAAGTTTTGAATACTAACCTCCAAAAAAATATATATATAAAACTTATAAGAATGAGAATAATGCTTGTATAATTTTTTATTAAACAAATATTTTAATACCCCAAAAAGAACAAAGTTACGATAAAAAAGAGAAAGAGAAGAGAATTGGATCCACTAACGTTTTAAGAGCACGTAGCAAAGCAAGAGAAAATATGTGGCGTTGAGGCCCATTTAAGAAGACTGTCCATGGGCTCCAATCCAAGTCAAGCATTGCGAAGCGTGTTTGTAAATGGACTAATCTTGTGCGTTGATTAATGGCTTCATCTTCAGAAAATTTCAAGTCCGTCTCCACTTACACAGTTACAAATGCAGCACCAGTTTTTATTTATTTATTTGGGTCTTTCTCATTGGACCTAGACCTCACCCTGGTCCAGTTTCGGATCAGAACTGGCAGTTGCCGTTCTGTCAGTTCAAACTGCAAGGTTTCGGTTCTCGTGATTCTGGTTTGATTATTGGAAAGAATTAAGTTTGATTCGCAATTGAAAAGAATGACATACTTTCTTGTGAAACATTCAGTAGCTGAAGCGACATGCAATCTTTGTTTCTCGAGTTACAAATTTGAATCCATTAAAATTAAAGCTTTAAGTTTGCAATCCCTTCCGGTTTTATTCCTTGTTCTGTGAGATACAACTAAAACAAGTCCTTATTGGCTTATAATGTTTTTTAATCTCTTCTAATTGTGCTTTACTTGGGATCCTTTGCCCTTCTTTAGTGCTTCAAGTTGGTGACACATCATAATTATCCTCTTCCTTAGTGTATGAATTGGTTTAATTGAGAATTGCCATCCAATTGATTTCCACAATCTTTGGTCACTAGTCAAAATCGGTGCACAAGTTGATCAGCTTTCTTTCAAATAGTTTGGTAATCCTCCTCTTTGAAAAAACGAACCTCAAAGCAAAGTTGCCTTACACAAGAACTGACAAGAAATGACAAGTTCTTTGCTTTTTTGCCATGGTGAATATTTCTTTGCTTCTTTTTTTATTTTCCCTTTCTCTCTCTCTCAAGAAATGACAAGCTCCTGAGGATTGTGGATAGGTTGGAGCTGATTCTATTAGTGTATATAAGGGAAAGAAGAGCGTAGCAGTTACTCGTTCGCGAAGGTGAAGTGAAAAATTTTTGAAGAAAGAAAGAAGTAGAAGACATCTGGGCTTCTCTTGCCATCCAAGGTGTTCTTGGCATAGTTTGGTGTGGTTTTGCACTTTGTGTGCACGTTATTGTGTAAACCATATAGATTATACTTGAGAAAAAAAGAAAGGTGGGGAGAGGTGGCAAAATGGCTTGTCTTGTATGCTATAATGATTGACTCGTTGATCAATGCTAATTAGTTGAAAGAATATGAGTTTATTTTAAATATGCACAAGAAAAAAAAAGGAAAATATATTCAAGAATTAAATAAAAAAAACTAAAACTAATGTTAATCATAGGAAAACTATACGAAAAAAATAGTATAAATGAAAACATATATATACAACATGAGTTATTTCACATTGGAGTTAGAATACACATAGCATCGTTATAATATCTACTTGTAGCTGTAACAATAGAAACACACGTTATGAAACTCATCCTTTAAAAAATTGAATGAAGGAAATAGCATTTGGAAAAAGAAAAGATATTTATGTAAGTTACAATTCTTCTATCATATCTCACTTAGTAAACAATACTTAAATAATGTAAAATATTGGAAATTCTAACACTAACTATGACTAGATGCTCGAGACCAAAAATGAGGATTTATGCTATGACTAGATACCTTACCCTTCTAATAATACACAAATCATAATTTATACCCAAAAATGAGGATAAATAAGTTCCCATACCAAGAGAAAGAGAAAGAGAAAGTGGGGTTAACCAGCCAATACCAAGGAAAAAAGGTCACGAATTATTCTAGATGTGATAAGAAAGAGAAACTTTGTTTCTTTTAAAATAGGAGGTGAACATAACTTTCCCTTTCTCTCAATAATTATGTTAATTACTATAGTTTGGTTATGGACTTTGATAGTTAAGAGAGTTACAACATGTGCATTTAAAGCCTAAATATCCATTGGTATTCCCCATTAAAACTAATGATTAATAGAAGATTTAATGACATAATTCAATGATATGAAATTGTAATGACATCAAATTAGTTTTAGATATAATAAACATTACTTGTTCTTCTAAAAATTTCAAAATTTCTTCACCACTACCATCTAAAATGAGTCTCCCGTTCATGTCACAGAAATAAATATATTATATAGATTTCTTTCACAGCATAAGAAGCAATCACTTGATTAAAGAGGATTATCAATTCATCCCACGTCTCTCTTACAAATCAGAAGTTCTATAGAAAATTGAGATAAAGGTTGGAATTCAATGTTTACTCAGAAGATTTATATTAATTATAACTTTATATTCTCCTTAACAATTCTAATTTTTTTCGAACTCTCCTTTTATGTTTTGTCAAAATCACCATTGAAATAGATGCTCTGACCAACTCGAGTGACATCCATACACGTGCTACTATCTCCTATAATTTTGGATGCTATATTTCATTTTTTGATTTCTTCACCTAATATATTAACCTTAGGTTAAATTGCAATTCTCTATAAATATTTGTATTT
This sequence comes from Rhizophora apiculata, assembly GCA_037832385.1. Taxonomy (NCBI): domain Eukaryota; kingdom Viridiplantae; phylum Streptophyta; class Magnoliopsida; order Malpighiales; family Rhizophoraceae; genus Rhizophora; species Rhizophora apiculata. Next base: position 12,299,716 of record CM075434.1, on the reverse strand, counting down.
ATAAGTGAACGAGAGACTCGATTATTCTTCTACTATGAGTTACTAATTGTTCAAGTTCTTTCTTTATTATTATTATTTTTTAATTTTCATTTAGTATCATTGATATTGCTCAATATTCTCCTCTGATCATAAGAACTATACCTAATTTACCATTCTTCCAATTGTACGCTCATCTGAAGTAATATAACCTACAGAGAGCCCAATAAAAGGTAAACAGCATTTTAAGATTGCATATAATGTTGTTTGATTTATATTTTTATGATATTTTTTTTTTAATTTTATTTTTTTATAAAAAATTTCCATGAATTTAAATGAATTAAATCCTTAATTATTAATACTAGATTTCAAACAAGAGAATTTTGAAAATTTCTTATGAATATAAAAGTATAAATGCTCATGTGGAAAAACTTATGTTTAAATTAAAAAATATAATGGGAAAAATCAAGCATTCTGCTAGAGAAAAAATATTGTCCCCGTAATATAAGAGTTAAAAATGCTTATGTATATTAAGGGAATAAATACTTATAAGAAAATTAAATCTAAATAAGAGTACAAATGTTTAAAATTTCTTATTATGTATAAGGATTAAATCTATTATAATTTTATTACTATATATAACTAGAAAATCAACCCACACTTTTTTTTCATTTTGGTTGAATATAGTAATATAAATTATTTAATCAAAAAGTTAATTAAATATGCTTTTGTTATTACTTATCTACTATTTATAAACATTTCTATACCAATTGTAATGTTAGATTAATATGATTGGTTTATATTCATCTAAAGACTAATCGAGAAGTTAATATACTAAATATATAGTTAAATGCTTTTTTTTTTCTACATTTAATGAGAATTATTGATATTTAATATTAAAATTTAAATGATGAACTAAAATTTAAATGATATTTGTAGCATAGCAAACAACCAATTGGATAATCAAGACAATGAGACATATTCCTATTTTTGGTGATGATGGAGGCATAAAGCTTAGAGATAAGAATGAAAAGGAAAAGCCACGAGCCATTTCACCCTAACAAGGTCCTACCAAGCAATTTCTTTCAACACACACATGAGATACTTGCACTTGTCATTACTCATCCAACAACTCTTTACAGGCCTTCATTTGTGGATGCTCTGGTAAGCTAGCTAAGATTTTCAATTACAACCAATAAGGCACATTTTTGCTAAGCCTAATTAGGTAGGATGTTGGCATTCATTATTATTATGATTTGGTCTCTTTTGACATGCTATCAAGATCCCAAGTACATTATTCATTTTGTTTCAACTTGCATCCAACTAAAACTATGTTGATATTTTTCAACAATACTTATCAAGAACTAAGGGTTTGTTTAATTTAATAGTTACTAATTATTATTGTGAATAAATGTTCTTAATTATTATTATTTATTACTATTACTAATTATAATTGTTGATGAATAAAATAAAATTATATTATTTAGTTAAAAAATATTTCTACATGGTTATTAAATATTAGAATGATTAATTAATATACTTATTTATGTTTCGAGGGGATGAACTATTGTTAAAAAAATTAAAATTAAAGTTGTTTCTTTCATATTTTCTTTTGTTCTAATCTCTAAGTTTTATGCCTCCATCAAGTGGACTTATTCCATTTTGAGAAAACAAAAAATAAATCCAGTTGGCAATAATAAAATTATAACTAATAATCTTTTAGTCTTTGTTGTATTCAATACAGTTGAGCTTTGGGTACAAGTGAATGAAACCCCACATGAGATTCTTTTGCGAATCTTCCATGTCACTTCATTTTAACTGCTGCCAAAATAAAGTGCTATAGTCCTTGTGCGCACATATTCATTTGGAACAAAGCAAATTAGTTTGTTTTCTTGTGCCATTTGTTAAGGTGTTTGTCAAACTATTCAAGCTCAGACTGTCAAGTTGTTGGAAATTTTTGTATGCTTAGTGTGGTTAGAATGAAATGTCCAAATTTGTCAAACCAACTGAAACTGTTACCAACTATACCTGCTTCTTACTCTCTTGCCAATCAAATGCAATTTTAAAATTATTCAAATTATCACTAATAGTTTGGTATAAATGTGAGTGGCAAACAGGTCCAAGTCAGTCCACCTACATTTGTATCTATGAACTTACAATTAATTTGGTGATTTTGTTGCTCTCTTTTAGGCAAAATCTCTTCTCGTCAACAATCCATAATCTAATATGTTGAATAGTCATTCAACTGGGATATGGTCTAACAAAAATCTAATAAGTAGGCAGACATTTCCTTGAAATTGACAATCTTTAAAGTAGAGACTTACATTATTAAGGATGATAAGATGTCCAGTGTTTTGCTCTTTGTCTCTAAATTAAGATGTATCTTAATTGCTTTCTAATAATTGTTATCTTTAAAGTGAAGCTCTGAATTAAGTTCAAGTATATTTTTTTAAATCTCTAAAGAGGTCCAAAATTTCATGCTTGTTGTATTTTTCTTTTTGGTTGCTCTCATAATAAAAGCTATTTTTACATCATCTATTGTTATGAATTCTATTTGTGGGGATGGGTTTAATCATCCAGCCTCCTTATAATGTACGTGCATCTTTCAGGTTCAATGTACTGTATACACATTCAAAAATTGAAGGAGATCCTAATCAGTATAATCTTACTAGCCAAACTTGCCATGTTTACATTTTAAATCCTCTCATCATCCTTAGCTGGTGCATATGTGAATTTTTTGGAAAGCCCAGCATGTCCGGGTGGTGCCCAGCATGGCCCATAGGCCACATAGGAGGCAAGAGCTCTACAATGGAATGAGACCCAAAGATCAGGACAAGGCTAAGCTATTTGGTTGTCAAGAAAGTGAAAGACATGACATGATCTGTACTTGATTATTGGGCCTCCCTGTCCTCTTCTAAATATATTGAATAGCTTAGTGGATCATATCTACAAACCAGTTGCCATCAAGAGCAATTAATACGAAGACTTTAAAGGAGGTATCAGTCAGGACTAATTACTCTAATCTCAGAGTATTTGGCTGTTCTAATTATACTCGTGAGAAAGAAAACAAGTTTGTGTCAAAGGCAAAGAAGAGCATATTCTTGTGTTATGAAAAAGACAAAAGATACAGATCACGGTGTACTCACCCTAATTCACTTAAATTCCCGAAAGCAAAGGGGTCCAACTTCAAAAATCAAGACACAAGAACCTAGTACTTGTCATAGAAAAAGTACATTAGAAAGGTTGCCAAAAGATTTGACATGCAAAATTACAAGTACGTGAGCCCTCTATTAATAATTCATTTCAAATTATTTGTAATATAGTCACCTCAGATAGAATAGGCAATGGAGCAAATGGTTCGAGTCTCATGTAGAAGCGCAATTGATAGCATTGGGTATGTTATGATTTGCTCTTGTCTTTATATTTCATACATTGTTAGCATTATATTTAGATTTATAAAAAATCCTTAGGAGGTAGTAAAATAGGTCATGAGACATTTTAGAAGAACCATAAATGTCGGTTTGATTTGCGGTAGGAATAATAGCATTGACAATAAATAGTTTGATATATTTATTTTGAATATATTGGAGATCTTGATAAGAAAAAGACCTTAACAAGATGTTTTCATTCTTTTTGATTGTGTCATTAATTGAAAGGGAATTTCATAATCTATAATTATCATGTCTACAACACAAGCTAAATACATAGTAGCTACACAAGCTAAATAGTTTGATATACATTTATGTATCACTTGTTTCACTAAAACGATAGTTCACAAAAGAGCCATCCCATCTCATTTCACCAGAACGACGCCTATCGTCAATGGTACCCTTGCTGATCTCGAGCTCTTCTACACTTTTTTCGATGCTACACTTTTAATCCCTTAAAAGAGATTACATTTGGGATACAAAATTGCCAAGTTGGTTTATATTCCACAGCAGGCAAGAAAGCAATGAACTGAAAAAAGTTTCGTTCATGCATCAAAATTTCGAAACGGAAAAACAAACAATAACGTTGCTATAGCACTAGAGTTTTCCAATTGTGTTTACTCTTGGTATTGATGAGGTTAAGGGCCGAACAACTCAATGACCATCAGTCCACTCGGGCGACAGTGTTTGAATTATTTGCCAAACCCAGATTCCCAAATTGAGTTGGATCGAGACAGTTGCTAGTTAGTTTTGCTTTTTTTTTTTTTTTTGATTATAGTGATGCTAAGCTTTGTCCATGTAGGCTCTTAGCAAGCTTTGATTTTATATCCATACTACTGTTCAATTCCTAGGGCAGGCCATGGGGTCCTTAGCAAGCACTTACGTCTTAGCATAACCAACCCTGCAATTCAAAACTGCAAAATTCTTCTCCTTTTTCGCTATTTTAACTAAAATTTCAAAAAGAAGCGAAAAAGCCAAAAAAAAAAAAAAAAACAGAGAGAGATGCTAGGCATAGTAATGTACAAATAATTATTATTTAAAAAATTTAGATGAAGATAAAAGTGGTGATTTTTAATAAATATAAATAAATTTTATATTATATAAGATATTTTATATTACATTAATTTTTTATATATAACATAAAATATATTATATGCAGTGTAAAAATTTTTTGTGTTTCTATGAATTCAATACGTTTGTGTACACTTAATCGGTTGTGTACAAATTTACCTCTGCTGAAATGGAGTCGTAAGACCAAAGTGTCAATACTCTAAGATTCTTCTTAGATAGATTTACATTGTTTTATTATATTAATTATAATTGTGTATTAAAAAAATAAAATATATAATTAATAATTATTATAATATAATAATAGACACGTATTCGCCCCATCGCGTCTGTGTAACTTCTTGGATTGCAAAACACATTGTGGGCAAGAGGTAAAAGGGACAGTAAAAAGGATCAGATATAGATAGAGATTGGCTTAGCTGCGAAGTAGGTGGGATAGTGACCTGTAAGTCGTGCGCACTCTCGATGTAGTTTTCCAGAATGAAGGGTTGCCTACTAACCCCCGTGAACTCCTGATATTGGTGCTCATAGCAGGCGATGTTAATGGCAGTATCAAATCGATGTCAGGCAATGGTGTCGTGGGCATCGGAGAGGAAACGATAGTGGGATTGTGGTCCAACGAATATTTTTCAAAGTTAATGATTATACGATTATGTTCCCAAAAATAATATAATTAAAAAATAATAGATATTGTTAGTTATTTAGATAGAAAAATAATAAAAAAGTATATTTTAATCAAATTATAATTACATTTATATTAGGATAAAATTACTAAATCTTTCTATCTAAACTTATTATTTGAATGGAATATCACGCACAAAACTCAAAACAATAGGATAATTTTTCACTATGAAATGTTAGGAGATTAACAATCTGCATTCAATGTATTCAATATTTCTAATTGCACAGAATCCCATATATACCCAATATCACTCACTCGGATGATCTTCAGGCTTCTGCTACATAAGGCTATAAATAAGTCTTTAATTGCCGACACCATTCTTTACAAGTAGACAAGCCACCGACAAACATCCCTATAAATACGGTGTCAAACGAACTCTATGACACACAATAGCAATTGAGCAGTAGTAACGATTGTCTGCAGCAAGTAGAGAAGGAAGGAAGGATATGGCAGCCCAAATTTCAGTAATTCAAACATCTCGTGTCAATCGTCTTACTGCTGATTACCCTCCTACGATTTGGGGAGATTATTTCCTCTCCGACGTTTCGGTCTCCAAGATAATTAAACCCTACATGCCTCTTTTTTCGTGATTAACTAACTAGAAATTTTTGTTGACCTGAAATAGGAAAAAATTAATAAAGTATTAAATTTTTAACTTTTATACGTTTTCTTTTAATTTTAAATTTTTTTAAATTTATTTCAAATTATTCATTTTTTTTTCAAAAATATGGTTAAGTTATTAATAATTTCTATTTAATTGATATATAATTTTTAATTATTTTAATTACTTTCATTTTTAAAAAATTGATTTAGAATGAATTTAAAAAATATAAAACTATAATGAAAATATAAAAAAAATTAGAACTTAATTGTAACAATCTATAGAAATTTAAGACCAATTTAACATAAATATTGCTAAACATTTGGTATGCTACGTGTAATATATACTTTTGACAGTTTCTTCTACACAGAATAAGTACCTCAATTCACCAACACCATGAAATGCTCAACGAGGAAGTGGGAAAGGTGCTAAGAGATTCCAATCAGCCTTCCCAAAGTTTGCGCTTGATTGATTCAATCCAACGCTTAGGCATTACTTACCATTTCCTAAAAGAGATAGAAATTGCATAGGAAAAGCTGGTTAGTAGTGGCAACCATGATAAGGATGATCTTTACACTGCCACTCTTTGGTTTCGATTGCTTAGATAACAAGGGATCAAAGTGTGATGTGGCAACCTTATGCTTTGGATTAACATATAGGGTACCTGTAGCAATGAACATATCTATAACAAATGTTGAATGTATTTGGCTTTGTTTGATACAGAGGCGTTGGAAAAATTCAAGGACAAAGGATGAAAGTTTAAGGAACCCTTAATTCATGATGTACAAGGAAATCTAAGTTTGTATAAAGCTGCTTATCTTGGAATATGCAGAGAAGACATGTTGGATAAAGCAATAGACTTCACTACCAGAAACCTTCAGTCCATGTTGACCCATTTAAGCTCTCAGCTAACAGATCAATTAAGGCATGCCCTTAACCGTCCTATCCGCAAATGCCTATCAAGGTTGGATGCAATGCACTATATTGTTGCTTACTCTGAAGATGAGTCACATAATGAAACACTATTGAAGTTTGCAAAATTAGACTTCAACATTGTACAAAAAGTACATCAAGAAGAGTTAAAGATCATCACAGAGGAAGTCCAAAATTTTCTCGCCATAGCACTCCAGTTTTTGGCTTGTTATTGTTCTAAGCAGAGTTCTGAGTCAAAGTAACTTATGTCCCAGGTAGTGGAAAAATTTGGATGTGGCAACAAAGTTTCCATATGCACGCGGCAGAGTTGTGGAGTGCTATTTTTGGATAATGGGAATCTACTTTGAGCCCCAGTATTCTTTTGGTAGAAAGATCTTAACAAAAATTATTGGCACATTATCTATTATAGATGATATGTATGATAATTATGGCACGAGGAAAGAACTCGACTCCATGCGTATGATAATTATGGTAATCTATTTTTCACGCTGGTTGAGTTTAAGGTTAGCAATTGGTATTGATGAGGTTAAGGGGTTAACAACTGTATGATCATTAGTCCACTTGGCCATTGTAATTTGACTTTTCTGCTTTGCTAAGACAAATTCCAAATTAGAGTTGATCGAGACACATGCTAACTAGTCTTGTTTTTATTATTTTTAATAAGTGATAATAAGGAGGCTGAAGCATGTCCATGTGGGAAGCTTTGACTTTAATTGACGTCTGTCTATTTTCAGATGGAACATTCAGGCTGCAGATGTGCTTCCAGAGAATATGAAGATGGTTTATTATTTAGTTCTTGATGTCTATAAGGAAATGGAAGACACAAAGGAATATCGTTCCTTCCTTCTCTATTTGCTGAAGACAATCCTTACCACTGCTTAATTGCTAGTGTGTGCCGTAGAGTTCATTTGATACCGTATTTATTGGCCCATTCCAAATTGTAGTGTCGGTGGTTTGCCTTAATTGTCAAGAATGAACGGTTGCCTACTAACCCTCGTGATGATTTGTTTTTTTGTCCTTTTTCTTCGTTATTGAGCTGCTGTATGTTATGACAATTATGACAATTAGCCTTGGAGAACGGAGGAGACAAGCAATTAAGATACCTTGAAAAATCATGCGACTGATTTTTTGATTAAGATTATGTGAGTGAAAAATATTACAAGTAATTATTTATAATATTATAAGTAAAACTAAATGTATATTTCAAGTTAAAAATAATTTGTTTAATACTATATTTATTTATTTATTTTAATTAAAAAAAATATTAATATAAAATTTATTTTTAATTGAATTAGAATTAAAAATTAAAATAATAATTATATTAAATGACAAATAATTTTTTTTTAAAAAAATTAGATTTGTTAGAGTTATTAAAAATAAAAAAATTTAAATTATTAAATATAAAATACATATTAAATTTAAAATAAACCGATTATATTTAAATATATTTGATTAAAAATGTAAACAAAATATAAATTCTTTTTATTTTATATATAAAATTATAATTAATTAAAAAATTAAAAAAATTATGATTTTAATTAATAAATTTTTTATCATAAATCATTCAATTTAAAACCTTAAAGCTATTGGGCATATTAAGCTCTGACAACCCTATATTTCTTGTATTAGTACACCAATTTTCACCGCATTTTATAATTTCCATTCCTTCGGTATTCATTTACACATGGTACAATGTGTTCTTGACTTCTTGGTACGTATCTGTTAGTATTACTAAAGCTGCCTCTGCGGAGCACCTTGTGGCCTGAGTTGCCTTTTGAACCAGTTAGCTGAAGCTTTCGGTATCCTGGTGAGATTGTTGTTGTAATCAACGAAATAAAGTCCAAATCAGACGGAGCTGCAGGAACTCCATTCCCTTTTATCAAGCAAAGACCAAACATAGTAGTCACGTACATTGCAGTTGTCGTGCCTGTCATGTTGGTTTAAGCTTAACTTTCTGGTTAGGCGGCAGAAATGTCTTGAGGCCAGCAATTGAAGGATTCATTGGGAACTCAAACACTTGCTAATTACCTTATGGCTGCAGATAGGTTTGACGGTAGTCTCTGTGATATTCTATCCTTTTCTGATCCTCTAATGCCTTGTCTAGAGGTATAAATGGTATATTTAGATCGTCCATGCCTACAATGATGAAGTAGGTTATCAGATGATTCAGATTTTTGAGCTTGTTTTTGCTCATTTTGAAGCCTGGGACATACGTGCCATTTTCTGTTATAATCACTTGTGGATTCCCGTACTTATCTTTCAAATAGTTGACCAATTTATGAATGCCCCATGCAACTATGTGTAGATTGTAAAGAACATCAGTCAGTTGTTCTACCATGCATCTTTCTTCGGGAGTAAAAGAAAGCGCTTTGGTGGCTTACGGGTAGTGATCACATCAGCGTCGGAGGATGCGTCCTGCAATACAAGTTTCCGAATGTGAGTCCTGTCGCTCCCGACATACAATGCTGTGTAATGATTTACGCCAACAAAATCCAAGGACCCCACTAAGAATTTCGACATTTTTGGGGAGATTTCGGGTAGCCTTGCACCTCAAGCTTTCTCATAGAAAGAGGATATTCGCCAAAGAAAAGTGGATTGAGAAACCTGTTCACTTCAGGTCTGTTAAGGAAGAAAATGTATGTATATCCTTCTGAAATGTCACGAATCCAAGGAATTTACTATTTACCATCCAATTGAAAAATCCATTGCTCTACTTGCCGCATCTTTGTCCTCATCGGCATCAGAGAATGGTTCATACCATTTAGAATCCAATGCTACTCTGATATGACCTCCTTGTTTTTCCTGGAAGACCAGAGAAATTGGTAGAAGGCCAATATCTTTTGTCAGGCTTATTCAATTTTATAGTTGGATCAATATGTTTGGTGGCAGAAGGCTACGTTTGAGCAAGGAAATACCTCAAAATTTGATTGATAACAGTGATATGCAGCTGCGTGCGACAAGGGGATGTGGTGAGCTGCAATGTAAGGTTCATTGGATGAATTTCCAGTTCCAGAAAGCATATGGCCAAGTATAGAGCACCTCCCAGGAGCTTGGATTCCAGTATCATAGCCTTGGATTGCAAAACCATGAGGTTCATTGAAGGTTATCAGTGCTTCACTCTATCACCAAATGCTTGGAAGCAGGTGAATGCATAATGCTCAAAGTCCTACCTGTTAGTGATCCATTTGTTTTCTTAAAGCTATATTTTCATAGCCAAAAGTGTCCCATTCATTCTCAATATACTTGCACTATTTGTTTGCTCAACCATCCTTCATATTTATCTTGATGCATCTATGGAAGATCCCAATGGTATAGAGTTACGTAACGCTGGATTCCAGATTGGAAACGACAGCTAATGCTCATCTATGAGGCTGTTGTAGAAATTTATCCCTTCTTGATTTGGCTCCCCTGTTCCATCTGTTAAAAGACTATGGTCGAAACTCTTAGCAATTTAAAAAGATAATCAGCAAAAGAATATGATTAAAGTTCTTTAAAATTGACTTAGAAAATTTCTTGACCAGGATATGGTGTATGCATCCATCCCCAATTCCTTCATCAAGCCTTTATCATCCTATAAAAATATCTGGGTTTAATTCCTTGTTTAGTGAGATACAACTAAAACAAATCCTTGTTGGCTTACAATGTTTTTTAATCTCTTCTAATGGTGTTTTACTTGAGATCCTATGCACTTCTTAAGTGCTTCAAGTTGGTGACACTTCGTAATTATTCTCATCTCCTTATCCTTATCATATGCATTAGTGCACGAATTGGTTTAATCGAGAGTTGTCATCCAATTGGTTTCCCCATTCTTTGGTCACTAGTCAAAATTGGTGCACAAGTTGATCAGCTTTTCCTTCAAATAGTTTTGTAATCGTCCCCTTTGAAAAGCTAACCTCAAAGCAAAGTTGCCTTACACAATCAAGGAACTTGAACCGCATTATTATCGTTTGATATGTGATCAGGCTTCACACTTCACTTCGAATTTTTAGGTTGATTGCCTTCTTAATATGGTATCAAAGCCTCGTCAAAAGGGCACAAGTTCAAACCGTGCTCTCCTTGTTAGTGATGGTGCCTTGTTCACACTTTTATCCCAATTAACTTGCATGTGATGTGTTAGTGTTTTGACAAACCGTATCAAGAAGTTGCAAGAACGAAGATTGGAATCAATAACAACAGTTACTGCATTTTTTTGAAGCCACATATAGGGTCCAGGTACATCCCTAGGTTCACTTACCTTAAACCCGTGATATTGATCAACTGCTATATCTGCATTGCAGAAGTACAATATCCTCCCGGTGGAAATGCATTGACTCAAGTGTAACCATTGATCAACCTCCATTACTTTCACCATTTAATTGTTTTGATTCCCTTTATGGTTTTTGTTGAATAAACATTAAATGTCCGTTTTTATTAGTATATTATTTCAGCAGTTTTTATAAAAAAATAAAATATCAAGAGTCAGCAGTTACTCTTACGGGTGATAATGAGTTTTAATTTTAGTTTATGGCTATTAATAGAATTGCCTATAATTAAGTTTATTTCAATTTTAAAAGGACAGACTACAACTCATAAATAAATCATTGTATTACTTGTAAGCAAGACATAGAATTTAGAATAAAGCCTCTCTTTAGAAATTATTTTTTTTCTCCACAAGTCCATAGTTTGCAGCCAACAATTTTTTTTCCACAAATTGGTATCAGAGCCGATGGGGAGTGTAATCAATCATGTGCTACTGCCCCGATTAACGAAGGTGAACTACGAGAATTGGAGCATCCAAATGAAAGCTCTTCTCGGTTCTGTGGATTGTTGGGAGGTGGTTCAAGAAGGTTTCGAAGAACTAGAATCTACCGCAGGATATATGGCGGCTCAAAATAAGGCGTTGAAAGAAACGCGTTCAAAAGATAAGACGGCATTGTACATGCTGTTCCGAGCTGTTGATGAGTCGGGCTTTGAGAAGATTGCAAGTGTGAAAACTTCAAAAGAAGCGTGGGACATCTTGGAGACTGCGTACAAAGGAGCCGACTGAGTTAAACAAGTTTGCTTTCAAACTCTTCGCAATGAGTTGGAAGGCATGAAGATGAAGGAGTTGGAAGGTGTGTCCGACTACATCACGCGTGTTCAAATCGTGGTGAATCAACTCAACCGAGACAGAGAAAAGTTGTCCAATGTGCGGGTCGTGGAGAAGATTCTGAGGTCGTTAACCGACAGTTTCGAGAATGTGGTATGTGCCATAGAAGAGTCAAAGGATCTAGCAACGTTCACGGTCAACGAGCTTGCCGGTTCCCTTATGGCACATGAATATCGTAAGAAGAAGAAGAAGAAGGAGGAGACACTTGAGCAGGCACTTCAAACCAAAGCGTCGATCAATGACGAAGAGATATTCTATTCTCAAAACTTTCGAGGTAAATGGCGTGGTCGTGGTGGTCGAGGAAATAGTCGCGGTGGGAAAAGCCGCGGTCAAGAAGGGTATCATGAGGAGAAAGGCCAATCAAACCAACAGAATTGGTGTGGAAGAGGACGCGGTCGTGGAAGAGGCGGTCGGTCAAATTATTTCAACATCGAGTGCTACAAGTGTGGCAAATATGGTCATTATGCGAAGGATTGCAATTCCAATAAGTGTTACAATTGTGGAAGGGTGAGGCATTTTGCAAAAGAATGTTGAGTGGAGAAAAAGGTGAAAGAGACAACCAACCTAGCCACGGAAGATGAGGTGAAAGAAGGTTTTCTCTTAATGGCATATAACAAAGTCAACACCGACAACGACACGGTGTGGTACCTTGACATGGCTACAAGCAACCATATGTGGGGGCACGAGCATTGTTTCAAAGAGATGCGAAAGGTTGAAGCTGTATCTGTATCGTTTGGAGATGGCTCGAAGGTTGAGGTCAAAGGCCAAGGTACGATTTATTATTTACAAAAGGATGGTTTAGTTGGGTCAATCCAAGATGTCTATTACGTACCAGACCTCAAGAGCAACATTTTAAGTATGGGGCAACTCATGGAGAAAGGTTATTCGGTTTTTATGAAAGACCAGATATTACTATTGAAAGACAAGCAAGGGCATTCAGTCGCTTAAGTTGAAATGGGGAGAAATCGGATGTACAAACTGAATTTGAGAAGTGTACGAGAAAAATGTTTGCAAGTCAACGTAGAAGACAAGGCGTCACTGTGGCATCTTCGTTTTAGTCACCTACATCATGAAGGCCTAAACAAGTTGGCAAAGAAGAACATGGTGCACGGACTACCGGACATGGAATACGAGGGAAAATTTTGTGAAGAATGTGTGCTCGGAAAGCATACGAGAATGTCGTTTCAAAAGAAGGTAGAATATCGAGCTAAGCAACCTCTCGAGTTGATTCATTCCGACATATGTGGACCAATCACCCCTGAATCTTTCAGCGGCAAAAGGTATTTCATTTTCTTTATTGATGATTTCTCACGAAAAACTTGGGTTTATTTTTTGAAAGAAAAATTCGAGGCGATCGAGGTGTTCAAAAAATTCAAAGTGCTGGTGGAAAAGGCAACCGGTAGACACATCAAATCTGTACGATCCGATAGAGGTGGTGAGTACACTTTGACAGCTTTCATGGAGTATTGTGAGGAGCAAGGCATAAGGCGATTTCTAACCGCACCGTACTCTCCACAACAAAACGGTGTGGCCGAGAGGAAGAACCGGACCATTCTTGACATGGTTCGGTCAATGCTCAAGAGCAAGAAAATGCCGAAGGAATTTTGGGCGGAAGCCGTGCAATGCACCGTCTATGTTCAAAATCGGTGTCCACATGCGAAGTTGTATGATCAAACGCCACAAGAGGCATGGAGCGGACAAAAACCAACAGTCTCTCATCTCAAAGTATTTGGCAGTTTGGCCTATGCACATGTGCCAAATCAGCGAAGAACAAAGCTCGAAGACAAAAGCAAAAGATATATTTTTATTGGGTATGATGAGAAAACAAAAGGATACAAACTATTCGACTCGATAAGCAAGAAGATTCTAGTGAGCCGTGATGTATGAGTTCATGAAGCAAGTGAGTGAGATTGGAATAAAGCAACAGAGGATATCATCAAAGTTGGAGAATCATCAACTACTATATCAACAACCATACCAGAAAATTCTAAAACTATTGATGATGAAGATGAACCGCGACAACCCAAAATGTGAAGTTTACAAGATTTGTTTGATTCTGACAAATGAGGTACACCTTGTATGTCTTTTGGTGGATTCCGAAAATATAAGTTTTGAACAGGCGGTGCGAGACAAGAAGTGGCAAACTGCCATGGACGAAGAGATTAAAGCAATAGATCACAACAACACATGGGAGTTAGCAGAATTGCCAAAAGGAACTCAGCCCATTGGTGTTAAGTGGGTGTTTAAGAGAAAGATGAATGCTCAAGGGGAGATAGAACGGTATAAGGTGAGACTTGTAGCAAAGGGATACAAGCAAAAGGCGGGAATCGACTATAACGAGGTGTTTGCTCCCGTTGCAAGAATGGAGACAATCAGATTGCTCATTTCACAAGCGGCTCAATTCAAATGGCTGATATTACAAATGGATGTCAAGTCGGCATTCCTAAATGGTGTGCTTGAAGAAGAAGTTTATATCGAACAACCATCCAGGTACATGAAAATCGGAGAAGAAAAGAAGGTGTTGAAATTGAAGAAGGCACTTTACGGGTTGAAGCAAGCACCGCGGGCGTGGAATACTCGTATCGATACATACTTCAAGGAGAACGGGTTCGAGCAATGTCCCTACGAACATGCCCTTTATGTGAAGAAGAGTGGAGGTAATATGTTATTTGTTGCTCTTTATGTTGATGACCTCATTTTTATGGGGAATAATAATGAAATGATACAAAAGTTCAAGAGCACAATGACATGGGAATTCGAGATGACAGATTTGGGCTTGATGAAGTTTTTCCTTGGTCTGGAGGTAAGACAAGGAAAGACGGGTATCTTTGTATCCCAGGAGGCATATACAAAGGAGATTTTGAAGAAGTACAAAATGGAGTCTTGCAATCCGGTTTCAACACCAATGGAACCGGGTGCAAAACTTTCTAAGTTTGATGGAGAGAACGAGTCGACGTAAGCAAATACCAGAGTTTAGTGGGAAGCCTTCGTTATCTCACATGCACAAGACCGGACCTTGCATCAAGTGTCGGCATTGTAAGTCAGTTCATGGAGGAGCCAGTTTATTCACATTGGAAGGCGTTGAAGTGAATCCTACAGTACATCCAAGGAACAGTGTCACTCGGGTTATTTTATACAAATGTGGCAGATTACAAGTTGGTCGGGTACTCCGACAGCGATTGGTGCGGAGACTTGGACGATCGGAAAAGCACATCGGGTTATGTGTTTTTTATGGGTGACACGGCGTTTACCTGGCTTTCAAAGAAGCAACCGATCGTGACACTCTTGACATGTGAAGCTGAATATGTGGCAGCATCTTTGTGTGTACGTCATGCGATATGGCTTAGAAATTTGTTGGGCAAGTTGGAGCAACAACAACTCGGTGTGACTGTGATACGAGTTGACAACAAATCAGCAATTGAGTTGAGCAAGAACCCGGTGAATCATGAGAGAAGCAAGCATATTGACGTTCGCTTTCACTTCATCCGAGATCAAGTGAAGAAAGGAAGTGTGGAATTAGTGCACGTGGCAAGTCAGGACCAAGTCGCGGATATCTTCACGAAACCGCTACCGACGATACTTCTTGACAACTGCAAAAGATTGATCGGCATGAAAGATGGCAGAAGCATTTAAGTTTATGGGGGAGTCTCATTGAATAAACATTAAATGTCCGTTTTTATTAGTACATTAGTTCAACAGTATTTATAGGAAAATGAAATGTCAAGAGTCAGCAGTTACTCTTACGAGTGATAATGGGTTTTAATTTTGATTTATGGCTATTAATAGAATTGCCTATAATTAAGTTTATTTTAGTTTTAGAAGGGCAAACTACAACCCATAAATAAATCATTGTATTACTTGTAAGCAAGATATAGAATCGAGAATAAAGCCTTTCTTTAGAAATTATTTTTTTTCTCCACAAGTCCATAGTTTGCAGCCAACAATTTTTTTTCCACAGTTTTCAGCCATATATTGAATTTCCATCAAGTATGATGATCTTTACTAGGCTACCTCATGAAGGTATCCCATAGGCTAGCTCCATTGTTTCTTCATTCACAGCTCCTCCAAACTATAACACAAATAATCAACTAATCATTAAAAATTACTCTATCCGCCCTACTAATCAATTCAAGCCAATGCATACCAAAACATGCTCGTGCAAAACCAGAGAGGATAATTCACCTAATGGGCTGAAGAAGCTGCTCCAAGTTCCTGAGGATTGTTGGATAGGTAGGTGTCGATTCTATTAGTGTATATAAGGGAAAGAGGAGTGTAGCAGTTACTTATTCGTATAGGTGAAGAGTGCAAATTTTTGAAGAAAGAAAGGAGCAGAAGACATCTGGGCTTCTCTTGCAATCCAAGGTGTTCTTGGGATAGGTTGGTGTGGTTTTGCACTTTGTGTGCACGTTATTGCGTGTACCATATAGACTATACTTGCGGAAAAAAAGGTGGGAAGAGAAGGCAAAATGGCTTGTCTTATATGCAATAATGATTGACTCGGTAATCAATGCTAATTAGGTTGAAAGAATATAAGATTATTTTACATATGCACAAGAAAAGAAAAACAAGAAAATATATTCAAGAATTTAAGAAACCAAAACTAATGTTAATAATAAGAAAATTATACAAAGAAAATAATATAATTAAAAACATATATAATATACCTATCTCTACAACATGAGTTATTTCATATTCAAGTAATTATATACATAGCATCATTGTAGTATCTACTTGTAGCTGTAACAATGGAAACACACATTATAAAACTCATCCCTTGAAAAGTTGAATGAAGGAAATAGCATTTGCAGGAAGAATACAGAATTATGTAAACTATAATTCTTTTATCATATCTCATTTAATTAATAATACCTAAATAATGTAAAATATTGGAAATTCTAACAGTAACTATGGCTAGATGCTTGAGACCAAAAATTGGGATAATTATGACTAAATGCAGAGTAAGCTTTTATTTGATTGCTATTGTAATGCATCTAATCAAATGTTGCAATCAACCTTTTAGGTAGCTTTAGCACTTATTAGTTGAAAGCATTGAAAGTCCTAGTCCTATATTGCATATGTTATGGTGCCTGCTATTGTACCTTTTCATCTTCACAAGCAGATTTAGGCCAATTTGTTACAAGACAAAGCAAAGTTAAATTAGCTTGAAAGTTACCACTACAATTCAACTAACTATTGTTGATTATATCATCAAATGAAAACAAAGATTTTGAAATTTGAAATTCATTAGCAATACTTGGTCATACATCAAGTCAACTTGATTATACACTCCTTTGTGCCCCAATTTGGTGGCTATATTTGGTTGAACATGTGTTATAGCATTTTTTGTGGCATTTCTCTATTCAATCTAATTTTATGGATGGTATCGATTTTGTTATGAAATGAATTGATATCTTACCAATTTTTATCAGGGCTTAATAATGAACTACTTTAGAGAAACTATGGAAAGAGTTTTCTTAGTTTGGTGAAGTGGTTCACAGTTTGTGTTCTCACAAAAAAAATGTTATTTTAAGATTTTTCGTGCAATTACTAACTGTTATCTTTTTTGATTTCAAAGCTAGAGTTGTCATTGATAGGGTGATAATAACTTGTTAGAGTTGTCATTGAAATCTCTAGCTTGTATGTTGGGCTACTAGATTGTAAAGTTAGTGGCTAAAGTCCTACATCAAGCAAATTGAGCAAAGTTGCTGGATTTTGTTCCTTATAAATAAGGAGTAGTAGTTTATTGTATTAAACAAATTATTAAGGGAGTTAAAAGTCCATAAACCGTTAATACATTATTTGGGCTTTTGTTAATTAGCCTCTAGAAATGTTTTTTTTTTTTGTTTTCTTTACTTTAGTAATATTTGCTCTCCCTTTCAAGTGAATGTAGGTCAAATTCACTAAATCACATAAATTTGGTGACACTTGTCTTCAATTATTTTTCCTTATTTTGTTATTGTCTTTAAGGGCTATAAACCCAGAGTTTATCTTGTAACAAATTGGTATCAAAGCCAAGTTCACCGAGAAGATAACCATTATGATAATAACTAAGTATTATTTTAAGAAGTTCGATTAGAGTGTCAACTTCAGAATGTGGCAGTTAAAGATGGAGGCCATGCTGGCTCAAGATGACATTGACATTCTGATGAAGTTTTAAGAGAAGTAATTACTGAGGTAACTATTGAGAATTTGTGGGAGAAATTAAAGGTTTTGTATATGAAGGAAATAGTAGAGAATAAGCTTTATTCAAAGTAGAGTTTGTATATACTCATATATTTGAAGGATCATCTATATTGTCACATCTTGATAAATTTGATTCTTTACTTATAGATTTGAGTAATATACATGTTTATATTAAGGATGAGGATAAGGTCCTACTATTATTATATTCTCTTTCCTAGTTATTTAAGCATTTTAGAGAAATAATGTTTTATGGTAAGGAGATTATTTCTTATAAAGAAATTAAGTTTATTTAGAAACTGAAAAACCAGATCGATAGGGATATGATTGGGGAGAGTAATAATGGTCAAGTTAACAGTTCGGTGGTTTGAGGTAGATTAGATAAGATAGTGTAAATAGTTAGAGATTTAAATCTAGATTTAAATCCAAAAATAAAAATTTGGTGTGCAATTATTATAAAAGAAAAGGGCATATCAAAGTTAATTGCTTAAAGTTGAAAGCTAAGGACAAAGATAAGCACAAAAATAATGAGTCAATTCAGGCTAATGTTGCAGAAAATGAAAGTGAAGGAATTATTTTCTTTACTAATTATAAATTAAAGTTTGCCAATGAATGGATTTTGGATTTTAGTTACATGTACCATATGTGTCCCTAAAAGGACTAGTTTTCCACTTATGAATTTGTTGAAGGTGGAGTTGTTATGATGGGTAATAATGCAGTTTGCAAAAATTTTGAGATCAGTACAATTAGAATTAAGGCTTATGATGGTGCTGTAAGAACACTCACATAGGTCAAACATATTCTAGAATTGAAGAAGAATCTCATAATTTTAGGAATACTTAAGGCTCTTGGCTACCGGTACATCGATGAAGGTGGAGTTCTAAAAGTCAATAAAGGTGCTCTTGTTGTCATGAAAGCTTGCAAATTTGGAAATTTGTACAT
Source organism: Rhizophora apiculata (assembly GCA_037832385.1). NCBI lineage: Eukaryota > Viridiplantae > Streptophyta > Magnoliopsida > Malpighiales > Rhizophoraceae > Rhizophora > Rhizophora apiculata. The sequence goes on along the minus strand of CM075434.1, from coordinate 12,280,778 downwards.
TCTATAAGCATCTACAATTGTAGGTGTTATGTGATCTTTACATCATCTAATTTAGAGCTAAATATTACAAAGCTATGATATATGCGATTGGGGTACATAAGTAAGATGAGTCTATTTATGTTAAGTGAAAGAGGCCTTCTATATAGACAATGTACTAGGAAGTTGGACTTCTACGAACATTGCATCCCTGGGATGCAGAAGTGTGTTAATTTCATGTCTCCAACAATTTATAGGACAAAAGGTATTTTAAATTATATTCGCTTAGATCTTTGGAGGCCATCTTGCGTTTTGTCAAAAGATAGTGCTAGGTACATGTTGACTTTCATTAATGATTATTCAAGGAAAGTTTGGGTTTTCTTTTTGAAGCACAACAATGATGTCTTTCAAACATTCAAGAAGTGGAAAGTATTGATTGAGACAAACAAGGAAGCAAATTAACCAGCTTAAGACATATTATGGTTTGAAATTTTGTGAAGGTGAATTTTGTGAAAATGAAGGCATTATTCATTATCGTATGGTTAGAATGACTTCTTAACAAAATAGCGTTACTTAACGTATTAATAGAATACTTTTGAAAAGAGTTTGTAATATAATTTCTAATGCTGGTTTGTGAAAAGACTTTTGGGCAATAACAGTCTCTAAAGCTTGTTATATTATTAATTGTGTACCTTTAGTATTTATAGAGTTTAATACTCCAAAGTAAGTTTGGTTAGGTACTCTTGCTAATTATTCTGATTTGAAAATATTTGAATGTCCTACATATATATATGTTAATGATGGGAAATTAGAACATAGAGCTAAAAAGTACATTTTTCTTGGGCATGCAACTGGAGTGAAAGGATATTATTTATGATGTCTTGATCCACCAAAATTTGTAATCAGCAAAAATGTTACATTTGATAAATCTATTATGTTACATCTAAAAGGTCCTTATGATGCAAGTAAAGATGATAGTGCATATAAATAAGTGGAGTTTAAAGTAGTCAATTGAGAAGCCACACAATGAAGTTCTCACACTTAGTTAGATTCATTAGATATTATAGATTCTTTTAAAGATAAAGAGGAAGAACATTCCATAGCCAAAGACAAACCATGAAGAGAGATTTAACTGCTACAGAGATATAATGACTATATTGGTTATACTCTTTTAGTTGCATAGGAAACTAAGTAAAAATGGTGAACCATCTACATATTCAAAATCAATTTTAGGTGTTGACTCATCTAGGTGGTTAGTTATAATAAATGAAGAAATAAAATCTCTCCACAAGAATGACACATGGGTTCTTGTGAAGTCGCCTTTAGAAAAGAAAATCATTAGTTGTAAATGGGTCTTCAAAAAGAAAGAAAGTATATTGGGAGCCAATGATATAAGGTACAAGGCATGTTTGGTTGAATAGGTTTCAATCAAGTGCAAGGAGTTAAATTTAATAATGTTTTCTCATCTATTGTTAAACATAGTTCAATATATATCTTGCTTACTTTGGTGACCATGTATGATTTAGAGTTAGAGCAACTCAATGTTAAGACAACTTTCTTACATGGTGAGCTCGAAGAGTAAATATACATAAACCAGCCTTAAGGTTTTAAAGTTGAAGGAGAATGCATGATACTTATGTTTACTTCTGAAAGTTAGATGATGGCTTATTTATTTATTTGTTACTTTATATCGATGATATGCTTATGTTGCCAAGAATTTGTCAGAGATTTATACTTTGAAAGCACTTTTGAATGGTGAATTTGAGATGAATGACTTAAAAGCAGCAAAAAAGATTTTTGACATGAAAATTAGAAGGATCATGAAGGAAGTAACTTATATTTAACCTGAAAGAGTTATATTGAGAAGGTTATGGAATGATTTGGTATAAAAAATGCTAAACCTGTCAGTACTCTCATGCTAGTCATTTTAAATTATTAGCTACTCAATTGCCAAAGTTAGATGAAGAGAAGAGGTTATGGAAATAGTTCCATGTTCAAGTGTAGTCTACAATCTTACGTATGTGATAATTTCCACACATCCAAATATTTTACAAGTAATTAGTGTGGTTAGTAGTTACATGTCTTCTCTAGGTAAATCACATTGACAAATTGTGAAATGGATTCTCAAATACTTGTGAGGTACTTCAAACATATGTTTGAAGTTTAGTAAAAATTCAAATGCTTTGTTTGGTTTTGATGATTTTGGCTACTCCACTGATCTTGATAAAAGAAGATCTCTTACAAGTTATGTATTTTGTGTTGGTAATTCTACTGTTAGTTGGAAAGCTACTCTACAATATGTTATTGCTTTATCTGCTATTAAAATAGAATACATGGTAGTAATTGAGGTAATTAGAGAAGTCTTATGGTTGAAAAATTTGTATAGTAAGCTTAGTTTATGTAAAGATGTTGTTACCATCCATTGTGATAGTTAAAGTGCAATACACTTGACTAAGGATCAGATGTATCATGAGAGGCTAAAGCATATTGATGTGAGGTATCACTTCATTTGGTAGATGATTGCTAAGAGTAAGGTTTTAGTTCAAAAAATTAGTACTAAAAATAATCATGTAGATATGTTTACAAAACCTCTTCCAGTTACTAAGTTCAAGTAATGCTTGGACTTAATTGGCATGGTATGATGATTTAAGAGCTTATGGAAAAAGTGGAGCATAATTACTATGTCTACATCTGAGACTTAAGGCAAGGTGAAGATTTGTTAAGTCAATGGCTAAAGTCTCACATCGAGAATTGAACAACATTGGCTAATTTTGTTCTTTATAAATAAGGAGTAGTAGTTTGTTGTATTAAATGAATTATTAAAGGAGTTAAAAATCCATAAGCCTTTAATCCATCATTTGGGCTTTAGTTGATTAGGCTTTAGAAGATTTTTTTTTCTTTTTGGTATTCTCCATTTTAGTAATATTTGCTCCTTCTTTCAAGTGGATGTAAGTCAAATTGACCAAACTATGTAAATTTGGCATCCCCTGTCTTCAATTATTTTTTTTTTATTTTTGTTATTGTCTTTGAGGGTATAACCTAAAATTTATCTTTTAACATAAACATTTTACAATTTACTAGAAAATGCAATCTATTTGCTTTGCTTATCATGCATGTACACAATGTGCCTTTCAACTGCAATTTAAATTATTCACCACTCAAGTCTTAGTCCATTCATATTCCCAACAATCATCTAAACTTATTCTTAAGCTCTATTGGACCAAGTGTTTTCCTATGTCATTTATCAAATGGCTCATTTTTGGCCTTAAGTTTTAATTAATGTGATATGAATTCTTGAGGCATCATTTTTGCTTAAAAGGACCTTATGGGCTAAAGATGAAATAGTTTAGTAGAAGCAAATTAATTCACGACTAGCTTAATTTGCTAACTTATTGCAAAATGATAGCTGTCTATAAACCATTCAATGATGTGCCTCTTATCTGCCATAATTGGTTCATGCACACTAGTGTATTTACCTTCTATAAAGCAATATAGACAAATTTATGGTATTAAAAGTAACCTAAACAGTGGATAGCCCAACTTTGTACTCCATTCAATAGAGAAATTTAAATGTAAGACATTCTTAATACATGAAACTTTTATATGATGAGATTTAAAAAGAGTTTAAATATAGATAGTATTACTTTACTTTCATAAATAAACTATTTTTATCATCAACCATATGATCAACAACTAGGTTAACCCTTTAAAGTTGGTTCAATAAAATGGTTAACAAGTTGTAGACAAACTTAGTTTTCATGTTTTAGGTCTATATGCAAAGTTGTCACTAGTCCACAAATATTTCTTGTGAAGATGTTAGAGGAATGCAAAATTAAGTGAGCTAGGTTTCATCGTTGGAATGTTGTAGCATGTTCACAAATATTTTAAGGGCACTGGGTCTAGTCAAATTTGGCAAGGCCTTGGGATTCATGACTGGTTGTTTTCCTTTAGAAATTTGACACATTGAGAGAAAATTTTTAAAAGTGATTTAAAAGAAGAAGAAGAAGAAGAAGAAACAAGATTTCATGAAACACCCTTATTTAAACACTACAAGATTTGAGAAGATACTATAGACATGCTTTTTTCATGGCAAGCATATTTTCTTGCAAATTTACTTGCCTCTAGGGCATATGAATAAATCCTACTTTTGGAAATCATGACATTAATGTAAACCATACATGAATTTGCTATCATGTGTGGATAAGGACTCATAGATACTATGTACATTGACAAGATTATACATCAACTCTTAAAAAAAATAAATAAAGAGACAAGGTATTTATTGTAAAATACAACAATTATAAATATTTTATTAAACATAGCATTTTTTTAAAGATATCACTTGGGAAAGTTATTATATTCTTCTATTTTACTAAACGATACAAACACTACTAGCATTCAAAGAAGTACTAAAATATGAAAATATTTACTTTTTATTACTAAAAAGCCATTTACGAGTATGTTTATAAAAAAAAAAAATTTTAATAAATGCACTTTTTGAAAATTTTAAAAATAATTTTATATGTATCTAATATATTTATAATATCTTAATTAGAAATTTCTAATACAAATGTATGAATACTTTTATAAACATGTTATTGTCTATTTGATACGCGTTTAAAATTTGTCAAACAAATGTCACAATAAAGTATGTATCCGAGAGGTGCACTTATCTTTGTAGAAGTCTAAGTTGTTCATTATGAAATGATTCCACTCATGATTTTGTGATGTGTGAATGATCATCAAGTCAAGTCTTTATATCTTATCATGGTTATACATGTAGTTCATAGCCTTTAAAGTTAAACTTTGCTAAATCTAATTATTGCAAAGTCTTTTTATATACTTTTTACTTGAAGAGGAAATTATAGAATATTGAAAGGAAATCTTAATGTTACTACCAAATTAACTGTCTTTTATTCTAACAAAAAACTAATTAAACAACTTTCAAGCAAGGTTGCTAACAAATTACAAATTTTTAAGGTCACTAGGAATATATTCATGTCTAGAAATTCAAGTAATGATTTGCCATATGTACTAGTTCAAATACTTCTAGCATAATAAGCTACCATATATAATATAACAAATAATATTGATAGTATCATTTTCTAACTCAATCTTAAATTCTTCATTATGAGTTCATTAGGCAAAGAGCTATATAGGGTAGTAATCTCATATCTCATAAATATCAATTTTTCTCATAAATATAATGGTTTAAGTTTCATATAATAATGCAGTTATGGAATATGGATGTATCTGTTGCTTGTTCTATCTTTGGGAAAATTTAGGAAGTGACCTCTTATCATAGTGGTGTTGTGGGATGCACTGTTGTGGTTGAGGCTATTGCTCATAACTTTCAGATAGGGACTTCAGCCAACACTCCTTTGATTCAGCAAGGGAATAGCTTGGCTTCCATGGTGGCTCAAGGGAGGGGTGTCATGTGTTGTCTCCATTATAGAGTGGGCTTTTCTCTAGCCTCTTTGAGTGGTTGTGGTGGTAGGAATAGGCTCTTTAACTCTCAAGTGAATGGGTTAACTAATTGGCTCTTGGGTTGGTCATAGGCTTTAAGGGATCCTAGGCCCCCTTTGCATAGGCACAATGTGGATGAGATAAAAGGCTTCCTTATGGAGGTATGTAGCCCTTTTCAACCTTAGGGTAGACCATTTTGTGGATTAAGTTAGATTCTGTGCTTTTTAATAAGCCTAGTTCACTCCCCAGACTGCAGATAGGCTTCTAGCCCTGTGTTAGGCCATCAAATGCTCCTTTTACTACTTATGCAATGATGATCTATAAGGTAGTAGCTCTCTTTTCAATTAATAATGGAAGTGTAGTGCAATCTCATCCAATAAAGGATTATTTTCTACATCAAGGGCTTTACTCTTTGCCACCTCCCTTAAGTGGCCATCATAAGCTAATGGGGGTCAATCTAATGGCTCCAATAAAGCCCTCTCATTGTCATGTGTTGCCATTACTTGAAGTACTCTTTATTGATGGGCTACTCTCTAATGATTAATTTTGATTCCATAACCCTGTGTTGAGTAAGGAGGCTTATTAGGTCCTTTAGGTTAGGCATTTATTGGGTCTTCATGTTATAGGGAAGGAGGGTGCTATCATTCATTAGCTCTCTCCCATAGACATCGAATTTACAATGTAAATGCTAGTTCTTTCTTTGGTTCTCAAGACTATTTTAAGATCTATTATAGCTTATGATAATTACTTTTATGAATGTGCATGGGTTAGGCAAGTCAACCAAATAATTGGTAGTTCATAAATAAGTCTCTTCAATTAAATTAAGGGTTTTGTTTCTGTAAGAAGCAAAATTGGCTAATTTGACAGACTCATTATTACACCAAATCTGGGGTGGCTTAGGTATTGAGGTAATAGTAGTTGCAACCTAGGGTTCAGCAGGTGGCTTGGCCTTATTTTGGGATTCTTTTGTGTTTTGTGTGACGAATAAACCTGTGGCCAATCACTTTATTGCTTTAAAAGGTGTTTTCACTCCATTGAAGTAGCAAGTAGTTTTAGCCAACATCTATGCTCCTAATAATTTTATTGAACAAAGCAAGTTTTAGGAGGAATTAAAATGCTTAAAAGACAAATATCAAGGGTGGTGGTGCTTAGGTGGTGATTTCAACACTGTGTTGTTATAAGGGCAAAGGGTACACCTTTTTTTATGATAATGTGGTAATATGATGTTTTAATGAGTTTATGTATGTCATGGAATCAATTGACTTATTGATGCATGGTTAGTGCTTCACTTGGAACAATTACCAAGAATGTCCTCCATGAGTTATATTGATAGGTTCCTCATTGATGTAGGTTAGGTGGAGTTGATACTTAAACTCACATAATGGGAGTTGCATTTCACTTTGTTGAACCATTCTAGTGTTTCCCTTGGTGTTAAATAAAGAGATTAGGGCCTTGTTCCTTTTTACTTCTTTAATTATTAGTTACAATATAAAAATGTGAATATAGGGATTAAGGAAGTCTGGGTGAACACACGTGTTTGTGGTTTCCCTAGTAAAAGGATTAGTGGTCATCTCTAAGTAGTCAAAGATTACCTTCAACAATGGAGTTGGTAGGAGAGAGCAACCAAAGAAGGGAAGGTTCAAGTTACTAGTGCATGGGTCGAGTAGCTCATGTTGACACAAGAGTCCTCTCCCCTCAAGGTTATAGAGAAGGCTAATTTGTTTGGAAATAGAACATCATTCTGGGAATTGATGAGGACAAAGTAGCTTGAATGGTTCTAAAATTTTAGATTGAAATGGTTGGCTAACCATAACCGTAACTTTAAGGTTTTCCATATTGTGGCATATAATTGGCAATGATAGAATTTACTTGATCAGGTGAATATTAGAGGTGCCCATGTGTCATAACCCAAGGAGCTTAGGTTAGCCATTTTCTTTTATTTTCAACATTAGTTAGGAGATTTTAAGTAGCTTTGCTTGAAAATGAATCTGTCATTGTTTTCCAAAATTGGACACAGTTGCAAACTATATTTTTAAAGGTCCATTTTTGTTCTTGGAGGTCTAGGATGTAGTTTGGGAGTGTGATGGTAATAAGATGTTGAGACTAAATGGTTTCAATTTCAATTTTATCAAACAACATTAGAAGTTGATCAAGTATGACATGATGAATTTCCTTGTAAACTTTTATGACCATGGACACCTACCTTATACCATCACCTCCTTTTTCATTGTTTTGATTCCTAAGTGATAGCAATCGAGGAGCTTTCTCAATTTCACCTAATTTCATTGGTGGTTATATCTATAAGCTTTTGGTTAAGGTTTTGGCTAACGAATTTTGGTTAGTTAATGAGCAAGTTATTAGGGAGTTTAAATCAACTTTTGTTAAAAGTCAATACATATTGGATATTGTCTTGATGATCAATAAGCTCATTAAAGAACTAAAAAGGATGAGAAAGGGTATAGTTCTTCTTAAAATGGATCTTGAAAAAGCTTATGATACACTCAAATGGTCTTTTCTCAATGATGTTATGTAGTTTATGGGCTTTGGTGAATAATGGCGTCAATGGATATGGAAGTGTATCTTAACTCCTTAATTATTTGTTCTTGTTAATGTTAGTCTAACAAAGCAATTTTTGATGATGAGGGATCTGCATCGAGGGGATACTTTTTCCTCATCCCTCTTTTTGTTAGTCATGGAAGGACTTAGTGTTCATCTATGGTTCTCTTATCTCTAATTTTCTTACAATACCATTTTGTTCAATGCAGCAATGAATGAGTTTATACAAAACTTCAAATGGATTCTTTGGTATTTTCAATGTTGACTTGGGTTGAAAGTTAATCTTACTAAGTTTGCAATTTATAGGGTTAAAGTGGAGAATAAGAGGACACAACATTGGGCCTTTTATTGGAAGTGTCAATTTAGTTCTCTTTCTATGAATTATTTGGGACTTCCCTCATGAGTTATTCCACGTAATAGAGGTTTGTGGGATCTGGTTATTGAGAAGACAAAGGCTTGACTCGCTAAATGGAAATCTCATTTTTTTTGTTGAAGGCAATGCGACTGATTTTGATCTAATCTTGTCTTCGTTCTTTGCCCCTTTACTTTATGTCTATTTTAAGGATGCTATGAAGCATTATGAACCAGATTGAAAAGATTAAGTGATCTTTCTTTTGAGAAGATGAAGATGGTCATAAAAAGCTCCATCATATAGGGTGGGGCTTAATGTGTCGAACCAAATTGTGTGACGGATGGGGCATTGGTTGAGTGGGTGATTATAACCATGGTTTTCTTATTAAATGGCTATAGAGGCTGAAAAATGAAAAGCATAGGCTCTGGGTGGCAAATTTTAATGTAAGGTACGGCTGGTATCACTATTGGCCATAGGAATGGCACTCTAGGTTTACAAAGATGTCTCCCCTATGGTGAGGCTCTTGTCACTTAGCTTTAAGAATGCTACACCATGTCCTTCCATTTGCCTTGTGTAGTTTCTTTTAGGCTAATATTGACATGATATTACTATTGGTTCTAGTGTGAATATGGAAGATTTGTACGTGGCGAACCATTTTATGTGTTGTATATATTGTAACTAGGGCTTTTATTTACATATGTGGGGTTTAGAACACTACACTACTAAGAAATTTTTGGTGAAGCAATGTTGTTTTCTAGTTTCTTGTAGGAAGATAGCTATTATAGCATAGTATATGGACAATTTTGTATTTGTGACAAGTTTTTTGCCTCCTCTAAAGTGGAGGGTTGTTTCTAGTTGAGATAACAACAAATAAAGTCTCTTACAATTATATATATATATATATATATATATAGAGTAGTGCAATTGGTAATATTCAGATTCATAGGAAATTCTTAGGCAATAGTGAAATGCATCTTAAAATATCTTAGAAGAATCACAAATATCAATTTGGTTTGCAGTAATAATGGTGTTGGCAATGATATAGTTTGATATATTGATTTTGATTATGCTAAAGATCTTGATAAAGAAAAACCTTGACTAAATGTTTTCACTCTTTCTAGTTACATCATTAATTGGAAGGGATTTTATAGTCTACAATTGTCTTGCTTGCAACACAAGCTAAATACATAATAGTTATAGAAGCAGTGAAAGAGTTGCTATGGTTGCAAGATCTCATTGATAACCCAAGTTTACAATAAGCCTTATTATTGCATATTGTGACAATCAAAGTACTATATGTTTGACCAAAACTCAAGTATACCATAAGAGAACAAAGAATATTGATGTTAAGTATCATTTTGTTTTTGAGATCATATCACATAAAGGTATATTAGTAGTAAAAATTGGTATAATTGACAATTCTACAAATATTATGATGTACTCTATCCCAAAGGTAAAATTTAAATATTATTTAGATTTGATCTCAATCCATAGTAAAAGAGGTATGAAAACAAACAATTAGAGAATGACTATCATTGTTTTGATTTAGTTCAAGTTAAGGTGTAGATTTATTAAGATATGTGCCTTGAATTAAGACCTTACAAAGTAAGCATCTTCAAGTTGAGAAGACCAAGGCTTGGATGTTATTACAACCAAATTATGCGCGTCATTTCCTATTAAAATCTAACTTTAGTTGTTGAAGAAAAAAAAAAAAAAAGAGGCTTTAAGGTACTTTAAAGTTCTCAAAAATAAGGAAATTATTTTTTTAAATCATTTTTTAGCAACTTTGATTCCTAGAAGTTGTTCAAAATAAGGAAAATTATCTTGATATCTAGAAGTTGTTGACAACTTTCCATATCATGTGTTGACAACTTTCCCCATTTTGAGACATGATTTAAGGCTATAAATAATAGCATTATGTTGTGGAAGTTGTACCCATTTGAGAGAGTAACTAACAAAGTTTTTGTATGAAAAATATTGAGTGTTGAGTGACATCAAGCATATTTGAACATAAGATAAATATTGAATTAAGTAAATTCTTATATCTATGAATTTTGAGGGTATTATTAGTTTTATCCCAACTATTATTTCACCTAAACAATTGGTTTAGATTCAATAGACTAGTGAATTTATTACAACAAAACCTGCATACAAATAAGGGTCAAGAAACTCTCACAAGGTAGAATCTCTCATAGAGAACTGGGATCATTATACAATGAAAAGAAAGAAATAGGGTCTTCCTACAAGACATTATATTTCTACTTAATCTAAAGATGAGTCACATAATAAAACACTAATGAGGCTTGCAAAAGCAGACTTAAACATTGTGCAAAAAATATATCAAAAAGAGCTAAATGAGTTCAAAATTTTCTTATTATAGTCAAATTAGGCCCCAAATATTGCTCTCATTTTTCTTTTTTTTCTTATTCTTTTTTTTTTTTTGACTATTGCTCTTCTAAGTGGAATACTAATGAAAGTGACTTGTGCCCTAAATGGAGGAAAAATTTGAATGTCGCAGCAAGGTTTCCATATGCACGAGCTAGACTTGTGAAGTGTTATTTTTGGATAATGAGAATCTACTATGAGCCCCAACAATCTTTTTGCAAAAGGATTGTAACAAAATGTATAGGAACATTATCTATTCTAGATGTTACATATATGATAATTATGGCACACAAGAAAATAACTCGAGCATCTAATTGAAACTATACAAAGGTTATTTTCCTGTCTCTGATTTAATAATTATTAAGTCTCATTTGTACCCTAAAAAATTTAGTCTCATTTGAAATATTAATATTAATATATAATTTATTAATAATAAATTAATAAAATATAATATATTTTGATTTTAAATAAAAATAAAAAAAATTATATATTAATACAAATAATATATAAATTATATACTAAAAATTATAATAATAAATTTAATATTAAAATTAACAAATAATTTTTATATTATTTTTATTAGATTTGTGTAAAAAATATTATATAAAGGAATTAAAAAGTTAGATATTATCGAAAATTAAAAATCATAAATTACAAATATATATGTATGTAAATTTTTAAAAAAATGATTTTAAAATTAAAAAATAATTAAAAATTATTTACTAAATATAAAAAAATCAAAAAATTGCATTGATACTAAATAGACCCTAGTATTTTTCTTAATAAATTTGACACTTTGCCATTCACCATAAATGCTCTGTGATCCTTAGTAGATGTTATGAACATTGTATAACTATTTTGTAGCCCAAATTCAATTACAACCCAAGAAAACACAAAAAATTGATTTAACAGTGAGAAATTAGCACACAAAAGTATGTTTTCACATTCACATAAAATACATTATAAAATTTTTTTTTGTCTCATAAATTATATATAATTTTTATTTTATTTTTTAAATATTTATTTTGTAATATTTTAATCTAATTAAAAATTTTAATTAAATTATTTTAAAAGATTTTTTGTGTTTTGCTTTATCATTAAATATTTTAAAATATTTTTTTAATTAGTTATTAAATATTTTTTTCATTTAAATTATAGTATTTTGTTAATTAGTTAATTACTTTAAAATTTTAATATTCAATATACAAATATTCTCATAAATTATTAATAAAAATACTCTTTTTAAAATTGCTATTTTCTCCTATAAATTCTAAAGTGTGGGTCTTTATATGGTGAAAGGGTTTACCTTGGTTCTATCTTATGACTTGTTTATACATGTTCTTTTAGTTTGTTCCCACTCATGGCTAAGGAAACCAGAACTTAAAGAGGTAGAGGATCCTTAAGCAGTGAGGCAACATAATCTCTGATGATAAAGGAGTTTGTGTAGCCATCAACGTCCTTGTAAATAACATCACTACTCGTGTGAAGTTCAGGATAAGCTGTAAAAGAGCCATTGGAACTGGAGTTGGAGACAAGCACTCGGTTAAACCTACGAGGAGATGATTGAATAACAAATATGAACAAAATACTCTAATTTTTATGTGGAAAACCCCTCCAAATTAAAAAGAGTGAAAATCACAGGACACTTTGGTCCAGAAAACAACTCTACTAGTGGTATTCGATCTCAATTACATGTAGCAAATTGAACAAATTCAATTTGGACCTAATGAGAGGCTAATGAGTTAACCAAAACAAACTAGACATGTTCTATCTACTACATCTTAATGCGCAGATCTCAAAACAACAATCCAACTGTTCAAAATTAACCTCTAGATGTCTCCTATCAGTTGACCAAATTTTGGTTCAATTAAACCATGGATCAATGTTCATCCACATGGTTTACCAAAACTGTCACAGGAGAGAACGGAAATTTACCAAACTTCAAAAGTCTCAGTTCTAAAGCAAAAACCTGCCCTTGCAGATCCCCAAAACACAATCCAACCGTCCAAAATAAAGATATATGTGTCTTCTATGAACTGACCAAGAATGACCTTGATTAGACCACAAACAGTCTTCTAATTGCATGATTGATCAAAACTGCATGCAAAAAAATGCCCAAAATGTAGACCAACAAAACTAAAAAAAACCCATAGTTATATTGCTCAAAACACAATCTCCAATGTTCAAAATCAAGAAGAAGCTGTCCTTTGTCCACTATCCAAATTTCAGCTAGATTGGACATTGTTTGCCTTTTTAACTGCAAGATATAAAAACACTATCTTAAACTGAAAATTCTGACTTCCCTCTTTCATCTTTCTAGACATGAACAAAAGCCTTTCAGCAAAAGACCCACAAATGATCATGAGAGACTTCCTTACCAAAGCATACTCTATCTGGAACATCACCCTATAGAGGGACACTAGGAGACAGATTAATCACATGTGTCACTTTATTGAATTTCACTCTAAAGGGATCTAGGCAACTTTACGTATAAAAGTAGACATCTAACTCTCTCAATCATTGTTTTGTTCATTCTTTCAACTAAGCTATTCAATTGTGATGTCTTAAGAGGTGTCCTCTGGTGTTTGATCCCATGTGCTCTACAATACTTATCAAATGAGCCACTATAGTCACCACCATTATTAGTATGGACACATTTTGACTTCTTCCTTATTTGCCTCTCAACCAAGACATGAAATTGTTTAAGCATGTTGAAAAACTTGATCTTTAGTCTTTATAGTATAAACCTAAAACTTCCTTAAGTGATCATCAATAAAAGTTACAGAATAAAGAACACTGCCAAGTGAATGTACCTTCCAAGGACCACACACCTTAGAATGCATCAACTCAAGTAACTCTGATTTCCTTAAAGGTGAGTAACTCTTGAATGTAACTATATTTTGTTTCCTATACAAATAGTAAGGAAACTTCTTCAGAATTGCACTCTTTATCTTTAGAAACTTGTTTTTCCTTGCCAAACAATTCATTCCCTTTTGACTTATGTGACTAAACTACTTATGCCATAATCTAGCAAAAGTTTCATTCTCTATTACATTTATAACATCTTTGAAGATGGAAGCTTGCATGAAATATCAACTAAGGCATTTCTTACCTCATGCCACAACTAGAGAGCCTTTGATAAGCTTCCATTAACCATCATTGAAGGTATTACAAAAGTCCTCATCATCAAGCTTTTTCATCGAAATTTTCAAACAAATATATAAGACATGTCTAACATCCATTAATATTAGTTGTGCTTCACTGTTGGTCTTAAAGTAAACATCACCAATATTAATAACTTTTGCCAAGATGTTACTACCCATCTTCAACACCTCATGATTACTAGGTGTATATGTATTAAATAATTTCTTTTGTGAAGTAACATGGAGGGAGACATCACTACCTATTACCCAATCTGTCTCATAAGATGTCAAATTGATTACATTTTCATTACAAACAATAGTGAGGTTGCTAGTACTAAAGGTTGATGCAGTAAAACACAATTATTGTCACCATTCTTATTTTTGTGCTTATCTTTGCCATCTTTAATTTCTTCCACACATAGCAATACTTTTGAATGTGACCCATCTTCCTATAATAGTGATATAAGAATATTCTCTCAAGTTGAAATTTCCAACAATCGCTCAACTCTTATTTTCTCTTTTTTCTATAGCCTCTTTGTCATTCTTAATTAGGTTTTCAGTAACCAAAGAAGGGTATTTATACCATCATTAAGTGTTTTGCAGTTTTAGGACCAAAACAAATATATTTAAACTTTATCTCCACAATAATTAGACTCTTAAACCACATAAAAGGGACCAATGAGCCTAACTCTTTTTGTATCTATCTTGTTCCCCTAATGCAGGACCTTTGAACATAAATATTTACAAATGTTGAAATGAAAATTAATCTAGTGTGGGTTATTTAATTTCACCCATTATTTTTGGAGAAGGAAATGCAAATTTTTACACCAAGGGTAAAATAGGATATTACCATACAAAATGACATGCTAGTTACATTTTATTTTGAATAAAACTACCTTGTTCTTTCTAAAGTAAACATTTTAAGCCATAATTGAAGATTTCTTTCCAGCATAAGCTCACAATATTTTTGATTTGTAAACATAATGTTTACTAATTTGGCAATGAAAATTAATCTGGCATGTGTTATTTAATTTCACCCATTATTTCTACGACATGAAATGCAACATCTTTCTTTCAAAGGCAAAACAAAATATTACTATAAAATCTCATGGCGGTCATAGTTTGTCTAAGGTGATATTATTTCAACTCATAAAATAAATTCACCCATTATTTCTGGAGTGGGATAAGAAAATTTTGAGCAGCAAGTGAAGCTAGAAGAAGCCCACAATGTCTATCCACTCTATGAGTGCTTTACCTTAGGTCAAATGAAACCTAAAAATAATAATGGGCCAAGCCAACACCCAACTACTTAAAAGTACTCAAAAAATGATAAAAGTCAAATTTTCCCTTATTGTTGTGGTTTTGAGCATGTAATGTTGCCTCGTTTGCTTAGTTTTGCTCTCAAAGGCTTTGTCTTTTAAGTTATGGCTTATAGGGGGGAAGATCTTCTCTTGCTTTGGATTTTTTTTACAAAATATTTTTTCTAATTATCATTTTAATAAGAATTTCCCCAATCCAATTTATGAAAAGGACAAATAAAATGATATTGTACATGATTTTTATAGAATCTTTTACTAATATATAAAAATATATTATTAAAATAGGATCGACCCACAATATGTTGGACTATAGCCTAAGTCTAGGTTCGCACATTAGCTTAATGCCACCTATAAAGAACAATACCAAGCATGACTCAAGCTTATAGCCAAGGCTCCACATAAAGCTTGGGTCCTTACCTTAAGCTCTCCCGTTAAACTAAATGACTTCACTTTTTCAAGGACTTTAGTGAAGGTAGAGCCAATCATGATAGCTCAAGATCTTTAAACCTTACTCCTTAGGGCTAAGCAGTACATTACAGGTTTAGTCATATGTCACATTGATATTTAAAACTCACTCATCAAGGCCATTCAAGGTCTATGTAAAGCCCATTGGGTCATGGGACAAGGTAAACCACTATCTAATTCCTTATACTTCACTCTTCTCTCTTTCCATACTCTTATACTTTCAAGACCAAAATATTGGCTTGGTCAAAGTGTCAATGTCGAGAAGCCCTTCCAGTCTTAGTTTGCTCTTGTTTTATAAGTCTTTATCATTACGCTGAACCCACTAGCATTTTTAACCTAGGGCTGATCAATTGGTACCATTTATGAGAATGACAAACTATGTGTCTTTCTTCTCTCTTGATTGCAATTCTTAATTAAAATCATGAGATCCTTCATGTAGGTTTCTTCTTTGAACACTTATAGAGCACTCCATGTTGCTTCTCTTCCCTTCTCCTTTATGTACATAATCCTTTATACCTCTAATACAACTATCTTGACTTAAAACAACAATTTGGCTTCTTCTTTCTTTTTCATTCTTACTAGGACAATGACAGCACATGGTGTAGGGCCAAAGGTAGCTTCCACCAATTAGGCTCCAAGCATCATAATGATCACTCATTTGCATCTCCAGAGAATTATAATGATGCCCTCACAACTAGTCTTACTACGTTCCTTCCAACATGTTGAATCCTTATTCCATGAGTGGTAGGCAATCCTTTAGGGTTGTTAAGGGATTAAGGCCATGTAAAGCCCATTATCAAAACTCAAGCAAAAAATGACTAACACCCCAAGTGAGGAATAGATGAATTAAGACCTACTAAATATCTTAAGTGAGGGAAGGTAAAGATCAAGTAAAGCCCCTTAAAGAAGAGCAAGTAGAGGTATCTCTCCAACAATAGGTCAAGGTTGGCTGAACCCTCTCGCATGGGGACTCGTGAAGATCCCTATCAAGGCCACCTTTGGCTTTTTGTCATAATCGGCATGCATTTTGTACTTGTTATTTTGTCTCATTACGTTACATCAAGAGACCCCTTAATGAGAAGGTAGCGTAATCTCAACAAGTTGTTCACCACTTTGAGTTAGATCCTTGATTGGCTTAGCAACATAATAAAAAGGAAGAGCAAATAGCAACTCTAAAAGGTAATTTTGCATTGTCACTAAGGAACCCTAAAAAGGTATGGAGTTCCTGCTTGATAAAGATATCCATGACATGTCCAATCAAAATAAGTTCAAGCTCTCCACTCTAAATACTTATGATAGAACTATAGAGTTAGTAGAGCACTAGTGCAGGTTTTGTAAACTCATATTGCTCCATCCAACTTTGGATGCATTGATGTGTAATGCCTCCACCACCATATTGAAAGGCGTGACACAATGATGATATTTTATACTCCCACATTCCATCAAGAATTTCAAACAACTGGGTAACATATTCATAACTAGGTTCATTATGAGTACAAGAATATAAGAAAAACTATGCTACTCTCATCTTTATTTGTCAAAAGTCAAGTGAGCCCTTTCAGGACTTTATGTCCTTGTTCAATATGACAATGTTGACATTTAAGGAAAGATTGTGCAATTACAAAAAAATTTGAAAAAGGCATTGATTGTGATTTTGAACATGTTTCTTTACATTTCTTCTTATACAAACAAACAAACAAAAAAAAAAATCTAGTGGAGACAAGTGCCACTTAAGACTAGCTAGCTCCACCCTTGATTAAAGGTGTTTGCACTTTGAGCCCTCAAACACAATAGTCATAACAAGGAAAAGGTTTGATTTGTTTTTAGAAATTAGAACTAAAGCACAAACATCATAACATTGCCAATTTTTACTTGTAGTCCAAATGTTTTTTGAATTGAAATATTCATCTAATTGAAAATGGCAAAAATTCAAAATTTACCTAATTCAATTAGTTAAATCAAAAATTAAACTGGTTAAATTGGCATTATACATGTATGTATGTATAATATTGAAGTGTAAAATATAATAACATAAAAGATAAAACTATTATATAAATCAAAATTATATGCAATTTATAATTTAATAGAAAACAATGTTAAATAATTTAATATATTAATAAATTAAAAATAAATTACTTTTTAATTTACATATTTATTATTTTAAAATAATCTATGTGTATAACATGTAAAAGCTTTCTCCTAATTAAACATTTCATAATTTTTTTTTTAAAAAAAAAGAAGGAAAGAACATAATATATAATATACATTTATTTTTTAGCAAAAGGAGAAACTTCACTATATATTACTAATTACAATTTGTCTATATTTATATTGTCATTGTACCTATAAGAAAGAGATAATATAAAATATTAGATTGAGCTAGTGTGAAGAGTGAATTTATTATTAAGGCTAACATATTAAAGGAAGTTAGGTAAATATAATAAAGCTTTTTCTTTAACAAAAATTATAACTATGACTATACTTAAAAACTTATAAATTATTGAGGTGTGTCACTGAATAAAATTTATGGTAAAATAGATAGTGTGAGCTATTAGTAAGGTCTCTAATCCTTATAGTTATTGTCATTACTAGCACCATTATTTCCTTTGCCCTTGTCATCATTGTTATTCCCACTATAATTATTACTGCCACCACAATTGATTACCATATAAATAAAAAATTTTATTGAATAATATTTTAAGAAAAAAATTTTGTCCAATAATTGTAAGGATATTTTTGGTATTAAAAAATTATTCCAACTATCCCTAATTCCAAACATTGAGTCTATTAATATGATACTATTTTTTAATTAGTGAAATTATTATTAATCATATTACTTGATGTTTTCTATATTTCAATATGAATAATTTAGAGATTATTATTAAGGATTGATTTTGCTTCCATTTTATTTGCTTAATTTAATTGTTAAGATGAGTTTTCAATCTTAAAAATATATGCCATCATATGTCCTTAAATTTAAGTAAACAAATACAATTAAGAACTCTTAATTTGTTGGAGACTAACCTCATTGAAGAGATCAAACATTCTTTTTGAAAAGATTGATATCAATATTTTTCATAAGTTTTCTCTTTTAGTCCCTAGTTTTTCATCATTTGACATCAAAGCAACATTCTTGGGGACTTCTATTACATAAACCTATCATCAGCACAAAGAAAATAAAAATAAAAAAAAAAAACACGAAACATGCTCAATTTGTCCCTTACTCCTAAACAAAAGAAAAATCTTATCTTCATTGATTTACATTTATATGTCTTGTTTTCACATAAATCATTTGATTTAAATGCTAAAATATTTCATAAAGAAGAATCCATAAAGGTGTTTGGAGAGATGTCTCTTGCTCCTATGAAATCATAGTTAGGAGTTAATGCCTCTAGGTGTACTAGTAAGTAGAAAGAAACAAGAAAGTCTTTTGGAGGCATAGATTTTGACTACATGCATCCATAGTTGAAAATGCAATTTCCTCTTTGGATGAAAGTGATTATGTAGGTTGGATTTCTAAGGTTAAAAATATTTCATTTTCTATTATACAAAAGAAGGCTTTAAGGTGAAAATTATCCCCATTCAATTATAGGGTGATACTATTTAGTGGTACAATTGGTTTGAAACTTGATTGAAATTCCAACTTAGGTTAAGTTTGCTTAAAGTCTTCTTGTTCATTTTAAGCATTCAAAATATTAAGACATTTATGGACAACTTGATAAAATTTGCCCAACATTAATAGCCTAGGAGTACTTGAGTTGTTTTGAATGACTTATCAATTGTGCTAAAAATTGTTTAAAAAGACTATTAATAAGTACTTTCATTGAAGGACTTATCCTTGTAATTTGATGTAAAATCAAAGCTGACCAACCATAAACAATAGTAACAACTATCCCTTATTCATTATTAGAAGAAGTGAAATTGAATGTTACAAAACATTATACATTTACTAAAGGAGTTAACAAATACTCTAAAAATAATATTACTTTTATTTCTACTATTACCAAATGCTTGATATAGCAGAATTTGACATAATGATCATTAAAGGAACTTTATTGGCATTGTGATGAGAAATGACGGGAGGAGTATCATTATAAATAAAGAAAACTTTTGATTGTTGAACTAGTAAAGGAAATTGCTGAGGTGTAGGATGAGAATTCATATTCAAATCATAAGACGATAGGAACACTGCATGCACATGAATTTGTAAATTTTACATTTCATGCCTTATTGGATATTCAAATCTACAAACTAAGAAGATTAATAAGTTCCTTAAACAACAATCAGTCATTGTATTAGTTGATTTGAATAGCACTAATAATTTCATGGCTAAAAATATTATTGAAAAACTTGATTTTCAAGCAAAGCACTATGACAAGTCTTATGTAAAGGTTATTACTGCCAAACAAGTATCAAAATGCTACAATTCCAAAGGGTGTAAAATTACCAAAAATAGCAGGAACAACAATTTTACACACTATAGATAAGTCTGTGGACGTGTTGCAGATTCACATTTAAATTTGAGAATTCTCTGCAACATTGCATGACGCACTTAATTCTGCCAAAGAAAACACATTCCTTTTAACACGCAAAACTGTAGACTCTTATCTTTTGCCCACTTAAATATGGTTTTTCCATCAGAAAACCACGACTCAAACAAGCAAGGGTTCTATCTACAATGAGGCAATGCAGTCTCTTAGGAGGTAAGAGTTTATGTAGCTGCCCTTGTAATTATATATAGATTCAATTACCCATGCGAGATTCAGGATACGATCTAGGAGAGGCATTGGAACTGGGGTTGGCTTGAGGCATTCTTCATTTATATCTTTCCATGCATTTGCAATCCATTCGTGGAATTTGGTCACATCTTCTTGTGCAACACCATATTGTCTTATGTAACATTCAATAGTTGAAGCAACATGCAAGCTTTGTTTCTTGGGATACAAATTTGAATCCATTAAAATTAAAGCTTTAAGTTAAAATTTCTCAGGTTCAACCTATCAAAGGAGAAAAAATTGAAAAGTAATATAGCTGATGATATACCTTACTCAAGACACTCGAAAACAATTTATGGCTCAAAAATGAGACTATGACATGCAATCAATCTAAATTTTACCTCGTCTGACACTATGTTGTTCGTAAGTCTAGAAATGATGGATGAAGCTGGCACAATCTTGGGGTGATTGGACACCCACTGAAAAGCTTCATTCGTTGCAAGTGACCCCATTCCAATAAAAGAGACTATTGCAAGCAAAGGATTGAAAGTACTTCCAACAGCTATGTGTATGTATACCTCCATTGTTGGAGCATATTGTTCATCATGCCACTTGGCTTCAACGAGATGGCATTCGACTACTCTTTGCATCTAGGAGACATAAATGATTCCAACAAATTATATTTAACGTGATCGCAAGGTAGAACTTTGAGTACACAAATGGATGATAACTAAAGCTTATGACTTAACTGCAATTTTTGTATATTGTATACAGTTATTGGAAACCCCTTCCATAGTTGTTTCTGCATCAAATTCGTTGGAGCAATTGAGTAGTATGCGATAAATCAATTTCATATACTATGGAAGGATGTCAATGACCTTAATATGCTAAACAATTAAGAATCAATCAATGTCAAAAAGCTTATATTTATGTAAATAGTGTAAGCACGGACTTAATTATATAAATTACAATTGTACTGTATGCTGCAAGAAGTTAACCTCTCAATAGCTTCAGTTAAGGGTGTGAGTTCTTCATCTGTCCCATAATTATAATAAGTGCCATCTATACGTGATGTCGTTGCTAAAATCTTGGTCAGTATCTTTCTTGCAAGGGAATAATGGGGCTCAAAGTACACCCCCATTATCCAAAAGTACAACTCCACAATTCTATCTCTTGCAGAACGAAACTGTTGGTGTTTGAAGAAGTAAAAAAAAAGAACCACTTGGAGAGAAAATCCTCACTTCCTCTTCCATTTTCATTGCTACAATGTGAGCTCCTTATATAGGAGTTTACAAACTTAAACAATATGATCTCATGTACCTTTGGATACTAGAACAAGTTCTCAAACTTACTAAAAACAAAACCTTTAGCCTTGCTTTATATCACATAATATCTCACCTAATCTCACTAGTATACTAAGACTCAAAATCTGATTTTGTAATCTTCAAGCCACTTGGTATGGTTGCATCTTCCTCTGTTGATGCTGCTGTATCTTTTTTGCATCTACTGCTACACTTTTTCTTCTAAAACATCAAATAAGAAAATAGTTGCTATAATCATAGAGATGAATTTGGTAAAAGATGACATTACTTAGGAGGTTTGCATGTTTGCAAAGTCAAAATTCTCTTCAAATAATTGAAACTAGTAACTGATGGTACCATTGTGCACAAGAAAATTTTACTATAATTCTCATTATAGGAATTGGGGAAGTAAAGCTGCTAGGAAACTTATTACTTTCACTAATAATATATTTTATATTCTAAAAGTTATGAAAAATCTAGTTTTGAATAGTCTTTTGAGCAAATATGAATTCAAACTTGTATTTAAGACTTATAACTTTATCTTCTCCAAATAGGGTGTATTTGTGGGAAATGGTTACTTTTATGATGAGATGCTCAAATTTAATATTGTTGCTATTGATTGATATTAATGTTAATGTTTATACTATTGAATTTTTTTTTTATTGCATTATAGATTAGAATATAAAAATTTTAAGAGATTACATGATATAATTAAATTATAATTATTGTCATATTTTGATAAATTCAAAGATAGATGCACAACTTATAAGTTAACAAAAATAAATAAAAGTACATTTTTAAGCATTCAAAGATCTTTAAGTATGTTAGAATTAATTTATAATGATGTGTGTGATTTGTATGACACACTAATATCAGGAGGAAAGTGACACTTTGTTACATTCATTGATGATTCCTCTAAATTATGTTATGTTATTTGTTGCACACTAAAAATGAAGTTGTTGAAAAATTTGAAATCTATAATCTGAAGTTGAATTGTAATGTGAATTTATTATTAAATACTTAAGATCTAATAAAGGAGATAAGTATTATGCCAGTATTCCTTAAGTCTATAGGAATCATTTATCAAATAATTGCTCCTTACACACCATAATAGAATGGTGTTGTTGAATGTAAAAATTGAATATTGATGGAAATAATTAATGTCATGTTGTCAAATTTTGACTTAAGCTATGGATTTTGTGGTGAGACATTGTTTACATAATATCACATTTTGAATATTGTTTTGACAAAAGGGAACAAAATGACCCTATATGAATTTTAGAATAAAAAGAAGTCAAACCTTAATGTGTTAAGAGTTTAGGATTGCATACCAATTCTTAGAGTTCCCAAGCCTAAAACGAAAAAGTTGGGTGAAAGGAAAATTAAGTGTATCTTCTTGGGATATATTCATAATAGGAAGACCGATTGATTCATGGTTATAGAGCCTATCAAGTTTAAGTCTATTAACACAATCATAGAAGTAAGGGATGCTATCTTTAATAAAAATAGGTTTATTGCTATTTCTGAAGTTCCTAAACAAAGACAAATTCTTGAGAAGGAAAATAATGCATTGGCAAAAGAAAATAAAAATGATGAAGTAACTAAATTTTGTAGGAGTAAAAGAGCAAGAAAAACAAAAACTTTTGGTTTTGATTTCTTTCTATTCCTATTAGAAGGAATAAGAGTATGAGTGAGTAATCAAATTCCTTTAATACTGAAGATGATCCCAAGAAATTTAGTGAAGCAATGAAATTGGAAAATGTGGTGTTTTCAAAGGAATTTATAAATAAGACCTTGAAATTGGTAGACTTCCCACTTGACTCAAAGTTAATTAGATGTTAATGGATTTTCAAAATGAAAACAAAGGTCAATGGCACCACTGAGAAGTTTAAAGTTAGGCTAGTTGCAAGACGCTTTACATAAAAGTGAGTTGTCAATTTTTTCAATACTACTAGTGGCTAGAATTGCCACAATCATGCTACTCATTGCACTTACATTGATTCATAGTGTAGTAATTTATCAAATAGAGGTGAAAACAACATTCTTAAATGGTGAATTAGAAGAAGAACTGTATGTAAAGAAATTTGAGGGATTTGTAGTACCTAGTTAAGAAGAAAAGTTGCGTAAACTAGTTATGTCAATGTATGGACTAAAATAAGTACATAAGTAATGATACCAAAAATTTAATCAAGCAGTACTTGTTAATAGATTCAAGATTATTGAATTAGACAAATATTTCTATAATAAGTTGAAAGAAGGAAAATGAGTCATTACTTGTACATATGCGATGACATGTTAATCTTTGACATTAAGTTAAAATAAGTTAAAGTTACCAAAATATTTTGGTCTAATAATTTCAATATGAAAGACATGAGTGAGACAAATGTTATTCTTTAAATTAAAATCATGCAAGTTTAAAAGAGCATAATGCTTACTTAATTCAAACTTATGACTATTCAAATAATCAGTCAAATTCCTAACCATCAAACAAAAGACACAATTTGACTAAAAGCCACTATCACTTTTATAAATACTAAATGTTTAACATTTGATCAATACATTAAAAATTTCTCTTTTCTTCTCTTGGCTTTTCTTAGTTATATCAAAGATTTTTTTTTTTTTTGTCTAAAATATTGTTGCTGAAATATTATAAATAGTTAGAACACAATTATGAAAATAAATAAATTTATTAAGAGCTCAATTTCAATAGTGGAACTTGTAATCAAATTTGTTTCATTTTTATTATTTAAAGGGAATCCACATGAATCTCTATTACAAATTAGAAATGAAGAATTTTATATTTAAAAGAGTGATATAAATAAATCTTGGTTCTAGAAATCATAACATTAATGTAAATGATACATGACTTTCATATCATATATGAAGAAGGACTCACAGATATGTATATGATACTATGTACATTGACGCAAGTATACATCAACTCCAAAAAAGATTAAGAGACAAGGTACAAGATAGGCATTATTGTAAAATACAATAATTATAAATATTTTACTAAACTTTATATTTTTTTTTTTAAGATATAACTGGGAAAGTTTTTATGTTATTCTAATCTTACTAAATGACAAACACAACTAGTATTTGATGCAAGTACTAAAATATAACATTATTAACTTTTTATTGCTAAAAATTTGTTTATTAGTATGTTTATAAGAAAGAAAAAAATTAATAAGAACATTTTTGAAAATTTTAAAATATTTTTATATTTTTCTAATATATTTGCAATATCTTAATTTGAAATGTTTGATATAAATGTATGGATGATTTTATGAACATATTGTCATGTGTCTGAGATATGTTTAAAATGTGTCAAATGAATATCACAATAGATTATGTATTAAAGAGGAACACTCTTCTACTTTTTAAAAGTATAGGTTGTTCATTATAAAATGATTCCATTGATGATTTTGTGTTGAGTGAACAATCATTAAGTTAAGTCTTTATACCCTATCATAATTATACATGTAGTTCATTTGCTTTAAATTATTACAAAGCCTTTTGATATGTTTTTTCCTTCATGAGGAAATTATGGGATACATAATGGAAATCTTCATGTTATCACCAAATTAACTGACATAGTATTTTGTGAAAACAAAGCTATATTCATTTAACCTAAAAAGAAATAATTTTCAAAAAGAATGATAATGATAAAGTCAATACTTTTATTTAAATATTTATTTACTTGAATGATTTACTCCTTAAGTTTACATATATTTATAAATAAAATCATCTAATTAATTAAGAAAATATTTTAACCTAAATAAGAAAACACTTTACTAAGTAATAAAATATTTTAAAATATTCAAATAATTTGTATACATTCTAAATAATTTAATTAAAATTCTTAATTAGACTAAAATACAATAAATAAATTACAAAATAATAATTACAACATAATATATGAGACAATAGTGATTAGTCTTTGTGATGTGTTCTATATAAGAGCCCTTTACTTGAAAAAAAAAAACTCATCCTCAAGTTGACAATGAAGAATTGACATCTTCTCTACAAGAATGAATACTCAGAATAAATTAGTATTTTGTAAATCATTGTTTGAGTAATAACATTAAATAATGATATCGAACAATCATCTACTTGATTATCCACTCTAAGAAAACCAAGAAAATTAACAAAAATGATACATAAAGAATTAAAAAAATCTTAGGACCTATGAATTATGAAATTATTCTCTAATTTAGTAACAAGATCTAGGGATATATGAGTTATGGGTTCAACTTTGAGCATTAGAACTTGAACATCTTTTGATTCTTTAATAGTTGTCTCAATCTCTTGATTTGAGTGAGTGATTATTAAAAATTTTCTCCTGTCCACTTGAGAAGTCTTGATTTAAGATCTTCCTTTTATAGGATGTAATATATATTTTATCTCATTTTTCTCAAACTTGTAGATAATCTTTCAGCTTGTGTTGAGCATTAACATCAAATTACAAATATCGTCTAAACAATAGGTGGCAAACATTCATGTCTGCAATATTGCAGTAAACCTTATCTATATGCTTGCCAATCAACAAAGGCACCTTGCATTGTTTTGATTCTTTAATGTCAATCTTAATCCCTTGATTTAAGGGAGTGACAATTAGAAAAGTTCTCCACTCCACTTGAGAAGTCTTGATTTGGGATCTTCCTTTTGTAGGATGTAATATATATTTTATCTCATCTTTCTCAAGCTTGTAGATATTCTTTTGGCCTAAGTGTTGAGCATTAATGTGAAATTGCTAAGACCATCTAAACAAAAGGTGGTAAGCATCCATGTCTACAACATCACAGTAAATCTCATTTGTATACTGGTCAATTGACAAAGGCACCTTGCATTGTTTTATTACTTACATTTCTCCCACTATTTTAATTCACCTAATAGTGTATAGACTCAGGTGTCTCTCTATTAGTAGTTGCAATTTCTTAACAACTTCTATTCTAATAATATTTTTTTGACTTCTACTATTAATAATCAAATCAAATAAAGTATTGTTGATTATGCATCTAGTACAAAATAACTTATTTTATTAAGTATCATCTTCTTGCTTAAGAGCTAGTATCAACTTTCTCACTATATACATAACTTTGGCATCCTCATATTTGCACTCCTTACCATCTAAGTAGTAATAAACTTCACCATCTTCAACTCCAACTGCTTCCTCTTACTTTACTACATTCATTATTTTCCGGTCTGGGCAATCACTAGAATGATGGCCTACCTTGTTGCACTTCTAATACCTTCCAAGTATAGGCTTTTTGTAAGGGTTAACATTATGAATTGTAGCTTTCTTTACACGTGGATATTTGCTTATAGTTTTGTCAAGTATAGTTTTTTTTTTGGTTAGCTTAAGGCTTTATGTTTTTCTTTTCCTACAACAAATTTGTTATAATCAATATAAAACTAATGAGCAGATTCAGCTTTGTTCTTTTCTTGTAACATTATCTTAGCTTTCAACGTCATATTCTTAGCCTCAAATACGTCTATTAGCATTTGAACTCTAATTTTATCTCGAATGGCTAGATTCAATCCATCAAGGTGTCTTAAGACTTATTGGCTTTATGATTCTATCAAGTTGTTGTGCTTAAACAATCTAAAAAATTATGCTATGTATTTATGAACTGACTAGTTTTCTTGGCTACAATGTTGATATTTTGAAATAGGATTTGCTCAGAATCTTGAGGAAAAAATTGCCTCCCTTAGGAGTTGTTTCATTTTATATCAACCTTTAACTAAAGCCTTCCCTTCTCTTCTCCTTCAGTCTTTTCTTTGTTCTCACCAAGCAGAGGCTCCACCTTTTAGTCGACAAGCTACCAATCTAACTTTTTGTTTTTTAGGTATTTCCATATCATCAAAGAATCTTTCTACTTGGGCTAACCAATCTATATGACTTTCAATATTTAATTCACCATTAAAGACAAGGATATCTACCTTTAATTGAAATTCAATTAACATTCAAGCTACCAATCTAACTTTTCATTCTTTAGGTATCTCTATATAATCAAAACATTTTTCTACTTCAACTAACTAGCCCTAAAACTTTTAATATTTAATTCATTCTTAAAGATAGGGATATCTACTTTTAGTTGAAAATTATCTGACATTCTAACTACCAATCTAACATTTTGATCGTTAAGTATCTCCATATAATCAAAAAATATTTCTACTTTAGCTAACCAATCCAAAAAAAATTTTAATATTTAATTCATTATTAAAAATAGGGATACCTACTTTTAGTTGAAATTCATCTAATGTTTAAGGATGTTAGGGTCATCATTATTCATACCTACCGTAATTTAGGTACTTACCAAAGCCACCATTATCGTCATTAGAGTCCGTAACATAAACTTGATGCATACGTAGATTTGTTTCTTCATTAGAGTCCACCCACATAAGTTTGATGTGCATTGCCTACATCCCCTAATCTTCATTAGCAAGATGGTTGTTATTCCCTTTATCTTATGCTGCCATTAAAATAGGTGAGATCTACTTTGATACCACTTAACATAGTGCTTGGTGAAATCAAGACTAATATTCAATTAACTTAAAAAATAATAATTCTTAAAGAGAATGATAGAAATAAAATTAATACTTTTATTGAAATATTTATTTATTAGAATGATTTAACTTTTGGATTTACACGTATTTATAGATAAAATTATCTAACTAACTAAAAAAATATTATAAAAAATACTTAAATAATTTGTATATATCTTGAATAATTTAACTAAAATTTCCTATTATACTATAATACTATAAAATAAGTAAATAAATTATAAAATAATAATTATAACATAATTTATAAGATAATAATGATTAATTTTCACAACATGTCATATGTTATTAACAATCTTATGTACTAATAACAAACTAATGAAACGTCTTTCAAGCTAGGCTTGCTAACAAATAACAAATTTTTAAGGTCATCAGGAATATATTCATGTCTAGAAATTCAAGCAAAGATTTGACTCATGATATAATAAATAATATTGATAGTGTCATTTTCTAAGTCAATCTTAAAGTCTTCATTAAGAGTCCGTTAAGCAATGAGTGGTACAAAATAGCAGTCCTTACATCTCATAAAATATCATTTCCCTTAGACTTTGCTAAGGTTATAGAGACTTGTTTGGGTTGACGCTAGATGCAGGCTAATATATTTCACCAACATGGCCATGTATTATACATATTTATTTTTTTATTATATAATTACAATTCACAATGTGAAATACAAAAGTGCATAAACAATTACTATAGTATAATGTAAACCAGCGTTTGAGATGTGGCAAATTTTTCCTATAAGCAACTTACAAGTTCAAGTTCTTAACTGTAGACGTCATCCTGGGGCCGGCTAAGGTGGTTACTGCAATTTAATTCGTTTGGTGGCCGTATTATGACTTCCCCACCTAACTTTCTTAATCAGTTCATATATTTATAGTAACTTATAAAACAAGAGAAACCAAAAAGAGCAAACGTATGCCATTGGTAGATCTCTAATCTGCATTCAATCCACACTTGTTTTTTTGGTGTCGGGTTTACTGTCATTATGAGCAGGCAGATATCAGGCGTAATATATATATCATGATAAGGGTCCCAAATTAATTGAGTTCGTTGAGAGCATTGAAGTCTTGCAGGCTTATAATTTGGAACAGCCTGACGCCTCTAAAATATCCTCGAGCAGCCGGGGACCGCATAATTCATAAGAGTTTAAATAATAAAAGAATATTAATAAGAGTTTATACACAATAATTCATAAAATCAAATTATCGTAATTAAAAATACTTTTTTAGTCCCTTATTATTTTCTGTTATTTTTTTATAACAAAACAAAAAAATATTTTATAAAATATATATTTTGTTATTGTATTTTTATATTAAAAAGTGAGTCACATGTAAAAATTTTTTTTCAATATACTTATTACTTAAATATTATTAAATTTAAATAAATATTTTACAAATTCAAAAATTTTTGAAAACTCGAATCAATAAAAAAAAAAATACATACCAAATTACTTCTCCTCGTGTGTCTATTTATTCTGACTGTGTTTAGTATTACAAGTTGTAAGCGCATCTTAGTTTCTCTGTAACAAAAAGCCAAAGTATACAAAAACAACGCCAACCACCCACAGGCAGGCAGTGAAGAAGCAACTTAAAGGAATCCCAACAAAAGCAATGAAGAGATTGGGTTTCTTTTGGATGCTCCTCTTTCAAAAGTTACATTTGGGATACAAAAATGGCAAGTTGGTTTATATTCCACGGCAGGCAAGAAAGCAATGAACCGAAAGAAGTTTCATTCATGCGTCAAAAATTTGAAGCGTCAAAAATTTGAAACGGCAAAACAAAGAATGTTGCTGTAACACTAGAATTTTCCAATTGTCTTTGCTGTTTTCACTATTTCATCCATGAAAGATATCATTGTATCAACAGTGTATCGGGTCCGTCCAGTTTTGATAGCGTGCAAATTGCTAGAAACTATATTAGTCGGAGATTAATTGTTAGTAGTTGTCAGGTCGAAGAGATCAATCAGACAATTGATGAAAAACGGGTAGCTCATTATCATAAAATAAGTGATTTGAAGATAAACGATGGTTGGGTAGTTGTAATTGA
Source organism: Rhizophora apiculata (assembly GCA_037832385.1). Lineage (NCBI taxonomy): Eukaryota > Viridiplantae > Streptophyta > Magnoliopsida > Malpighiales > Rhizophoraceae > Rhizophora > Rhizophora apiculata. The sequence goes on along the minus strand of CM075434.1, from coordinate 12,250,485 downwards.
CTGTAGAAACCTTTTCGTGTGGATTCTTTAAGATGTTGGAAGATTGGTCCTCCTGTTTTCTTTTCCTGTAATTCTATTGCGGATGTTCCCTCGTTGGTTTAATCTTAAAAATCAGACAGTATTTAAACCAGCTAAAAAATGTAGAAAAATTCACTGCATATTGTGATCAAAACAATTTTTATTATAAATATCAAAAATTATAATTTAATTACAAAATTTTATTTAAATTATACTTTAATTTCAAATTTAATTCATATTTAGAATTAAATCATAAATTTTATCTAAATTTTTAATTTAATTATTAAAATTAAAAATTTAATATACAATTAAGTTTTTCTATAATTTTTTTTGATTAAAAAAATTTAAAATTAATTATTAAAAATAATTTTAAGTGAAAATGTATCATACTTAATTATTTTTTTTAATTACTTTTATAAATATAAATTTGTTATCAAATATTTGTTATACCTGTCCAATCTCTTGCTACATTGATTAAAACTAATCGGTTTTCAAACGTTGTATTTGGGCAATACTCCACAGCCTATTCCATGGAGTGGGCCTATAAATATGGTTTCAAATGAACCCTGTGCCACACACAGGCAAGTAGAGAAGGAAGGAAGACTATGGCAGACCAAATTTCAGGAGTTTCTGCTTTACTCCAAAATCAAACATCTAGTGTCAATTGCCCAACTGCTGATTACCATCCTACGATTTGGGGGGATTATTTCCTCTCTTACGTTTCTGACTCTAAGGCAACTAAACCATGCAAGCCTAATTAACTAGAAATTATTGTTGAATCGATGCAGGGAGAAATAAAATATTAGTAATTCTATTAGTAACTTACATACCGCTAAACATTTGGTATGTTACGTATAATATATACTTGCCAATCTCTTCTGCAGACAATAAGCACCTCAATTCACCAACACCATGAAATGCTCAAAGAGGAAGTGAGAAAGATGATAAGAGATTCCAATCACCCTTCCCAAAGGTTGCGCTTGATTGATTCAATCCAACGCTTAGGCGTTACTTACCATTTCCATAAAGAGATAGAAGTTGCATTGTAAAAGCTGGTTAGTAGTGGCAGCCATGATGAGGATGATCTCTACACTGCTGTCCTTCGGTTTCGATTGCTCAGACAACAAGGGATCAAAGTGTCATGCGGTAACCTCATGGTCCCGTTTAACATATAGGGTACCTATAGCAATGAACATATCTATAACAAATGTTGAATGTTTTTGGTTTTTGTGAATGATATAGAGGCATTTGAAAACTTCAAGGACAAAGGAGGGAAGCTTAAGGAATGCTTAAGTCATGACGTCCAAGGAAACCTAAGTTTGTACGAAGCTGCGTATCTTGGAATTGGCAGAGAAGACTTCTTGGATGAAGCAATAGACTTCACTACCAGAAACCTTCAGTCCATGTTGACCCATTTAAGCTCTCACCTAACAGATCAAGTAAGGCATGCCCTTAACTGTCCTACAAATGCCTACCAAGGTTGAATGCAAGGTAGTATGTTGCTGTATACTTAAAAGATGAGTCACATGATGAAACCCTATTTTCAGATGGGACATTAACGCTGTAAATGTGCTCCCAGAGAATATGAAATTGGTTTATGATTTAGTTCTTGATGTCTACAAGGAACTAGAAGACACAATGGAGAAAGAAGGAATGTTGTATGCTGTAGAACATGCTAAAGAAGGAGTATGTGTGCAACTTGTTAAATTTGCTTTTCAATTTTGTTTCAAATTTAGAGTGCTTATACCTTAATAATTGATAACCTTTTTTTTATTATTATTATTTTTTTTCGAAAATACTTCTGTGTATCCCAGTTGAAGAAATTGGTCCAATGCTATATGGCTGAAGCAAAGTGGCGGGATTCGAATCATGCTCCAACAATGGAGGAATATTTGGAGATCTTGCTAGTAAGTAGTGGCTACCCGATGCTTTCAACCACATCTTTTGTTAGCATGGGGCCAATTGCCACAAAGGAGGCCTTTGAGTGGGTGTCCAATTTCCCGAAGATAGTTAGAGCTTTATCTATTGTTAGCAGATTCATGAATGAGATAGTCCCCCATGAGGTATTTAATGAATTTCTGAATAGTAATCTTGATTATGATATCAATCTAAAATTCCAAACTTAATTATGGTCATGAATTTGCAGTTTGAGGAAAAAAGACACCATGTTGCTTCTGGAATCCAATGTTACATGAAGCAAAATGTTGTGTCGAAAAAAGATGCCATAAAATTTTTTTGCCAGGAGATTGCATATTCATGGAAAGAAATAAATGAGGAATGCTTGGCTCCAACTCCAGTTCCAATGGCTCTCTTGCAGCGTATCCTAAACCTCACGCGAGCAATGGATGTTATTTACAATGATGGCTACACAAACTCCTATATCCCCAAAGATTGCATTGCCTCATTGCTCAAGGATCCTCTGCCCCTTTAAGTGTTGGTTACCTTAGCTATGAGTGGGAACAAACTAAAATAAGACATATAAGCAAATCATAAATAAAGTGTTGCTCTTTATATGGTGAAAGGGTTTACCTTGATTTCTTCTTTTATAGTAGAATTACAAGAAATTATGTATCAATAAATGTGTCCTAGTATCTTTATTTGGATCACAAGACTGTGTGGGTGATATTATGAATTTTGTGAGTAAAAATAAGTTTATTAGCATGTTTCTTTCGTATTTATCTAGCTTCACTTGTGCAAGACTTTTGAATAAGAATATAAAAATCAATCTAACATAGTTATTTAATTTCATCTATTATTTTTTAAATAAAAAATACAAATATTTACATTAAAATTAGAATAGAATATTACCTTATAAAATATCAAATTAGTCACATTTTATTCTAACTAATAAAATATTTTCATCTATTATTTCTAAAGTGAACCTTTTTGAGTCACAAATGAAGATTCCTCTCTAGTACAAGCTCACAATGTCTTTGGTTTTACTAATCTGGAAATAAATTATTTAATTTCACTCATTATCTCTGAAGCGGGAAATGCAATATTTTCAGGAAAAAAAACAAAAAAAGTAACCTTTTGACATGGAACCCAATGAACCCTTTTATGCCCCCGTGTCCCCGAGCCAATCCATGTCATTGAATCATATGTTTAAAAGAGACAAAAGAAAAGTAGCGGGATAAAGAACTAAGGTATCTAGAACCTTTGAATGGGAAGACACTAAACTTAAATTTAAATTGACATTGAGGGATATTATGCACTAATGCTGTGCATGCATGGTGCATAAGAGCACTTGATATTTAGATATGTGATACATAATAAATTATTAGATTGATTAATATTTATTATATAATTTTTGTAAATAATAATTATAATAATTAAGTATTAATTAAAATAGGTTATTCAAAATAGTTTTATAATTATTATATAAATAATTGTGTTTTAAAAAAATTTATAATTATAATATAAATAATTGTATCTATTCAATTATTTAAAAAAAAATTATTATTTCTATTTTTATTGTAAAAAATAAAAAAAAAAAGTGAGTTTAAGAATTATATTACAAATTCGAAACTCTAAAAAAAAATTAATTTTAAAAATATATTTTATTTTATTTTAAAAAATTATTTAATTTTTATTACAAATCAATGAAAATAAATTTTACTTTATAAAAAGTGATTAATATACAACTTAAAGCAATTAAGTAATTTTCAAATGGTTTAATTTTGGGTTACAATACTTTCAACAGCATCCTTTGTTGGCATGGGGCCAAGAGCTATAATGGAGGCATGTGAGCGAGCGTCCAATTTCCTTATCATGGCCAGAGCTTCATTGATCATTTGCACATTCATGAATGACAGTCTTACATGAGGTAATTAATTTGAGTAACAGTTGTAATATTATTGATCAAATTTTAAAGTGTTTGTATGAATTTTTGAATTTAATCTGAGTTATAGAATAAATTCACAATTTCTAACCTTACTTTTGCAAAGGAGAGGCAATATTACTTTTGCCATCAAACGTTTCATGAAGCACTATGGTTTATCAGAAGAAGACGAGATCAAATTTCTTCGCCAAGGGATTGCATATTTATGGAAAGATATAAATGAAGAGTGCTTAGCTCTAATGGTATTCTGTAGTCTCATTTCTCGAGAAACCTCTGCCTCATACCCCTTATTCCGGAGGGGAGACGATTGTGTGATTGTGTTTCCACGAATATTTTTCAAGGTGTGAGGGTGATGGCTGGAAAATAACTTGTCTATGTAAGAGATTTTTCAGAGGATTTCTTTTTTTTTTGGAAAATAATTTTACTGTTTGGCAAAAGCACTAAAAGTACTTTTTTAATATTTGGTGAATATATTTTGCAAATTGCAATTGTACCACTAATGAATCTTTCACATTTTTGGGAGGGATCTACCCATATTTATTAGCCATACAATTCTGTATAAGATAAAGTACAACTGAAATTTATACATTTACGCATCTCTTTGTTTTATGAAAAACGATAGGTGGTTAAAGCATATATATATAGAGAGGTTATGGCCATTAAAAATTAAGTATATATATATATATATATATATATATATATATATATTTTAAAGTTAAAATTTTCTATTCAGAGACAAACGATGTGTAACAAACATCATATAATATGAAGCGAAACATATAATATAATGATTTTTTTTATAACTTGCTGTGCATTGAATGATACTTGTTACACATTCCTTACGTGACCCTCTCTCCTGTTTTCTTTTCCTGTGATTCTATCGGGGATCTTTCCCCTTTGGTGCTCTTTTCTTTTTCTATTTTAAGACTACAATTACATATCAAGCCCCTGAATATATGAATGACAACAACGATGGCGAAAGCAATGCATTATCTTTGAAAAAATTTAAATTTATGAGAAACTCTGTTCAATAATTTTTTTTTCATAAATAATGTTTTTAATTAACTCATTAGGATCTTTATGGAATTTTATACTACATAATAAGCGGGCTTAACTTTTACATTTCTTTATGGAATTTTAATTCTATCCTAAAGTCTAATGACCAAAACTTGATTTATAGGTGTTTAGGACGAAGAATTGTGCTTTTGGGGGTACAAACATCGAGTGTCAATCATTCTCCTGTTGACTATCATCCTACCAGTTGGAGGGATTATTTCCTCTCTCACGTTTCCATGTTTAACTAACTATAAATTATTGTTGAATTGAAGTAAAAAAAAATTAATAAAATATTAAATTTTTGACTTTTATACTTTTTAAAATTGTATTAAATGGATTATTTTGGACTTAACTCATTAATAATTTTTATTTGATTATTTTTAATAATTTTAATAATTTTTTTTAAAAAATAAATTTAAAATTAATTTAATAAATATAAAATTTAAATTAAAATGTAAATAAATTTAAAATTTAAATATAGTTATTTATATAAGTTTAGGATCAACTTTTTTTTTCTTTTTAATACCCCTGTTAGTAACTCTATTGGAACATACATGCCGCTAAACATTCGGTATGGTAGTTGTAATGTATACTTCCAATTTCTTCTGCAGACAATAAGCACCTCAATTCGCCAACACCATGGAATACTCAGCGAGGAAGTGAGAGAGATGCTAAGAGATTCCAATCTGCCTTCCCAAAGTTTGCGCTTGATTGATTCAATCCAACACTTGGGCGTTACTTACCATTTCCAGGAAGAGATCGAAGTTGCATTGGAAATGCTGGTTAGTAGTGGCAGCGCCATGATGATGACGATTTCTACACTGCTGCCCTTCGGTTTAGATTGCTCAGACAACAAGGGTGAGAAATGGGCTTCGGGTTATAACCCTAAAAAATAATAATAAAAGTTAAAAAAGTACTTGTTCAGACAACAAGGGTGTTGGAAAATGGATTTTGGGTTATAACCATTGAAAACAATAATAAAAGTTGAAAAGGTATCTGAAAATAAAAAATAGTAAATTTTATATAATTCGTTCAATATGAATTACGTCACGGGGAGAATACTGTTCACGTAGAAAATATAAAAAAAATTTAAGAATTTAATTAATAAAATTCAAATATTAGAATTATAAGTTAATGGAGATGAAATTTTAATTTACTTAATTTTTTCTTATTTTTTTATATCATAACTCATCACATAAATCTTATTTATAAGGAGTAAAGATAATTAACTATACTCTTATTCTCAACGTGAGATTTTGGCCTTCACTCTAAAAAATTCCAATGTGGGACTTGAGCCAAAAAATTAACAAAGAGATCAAAGTGTCATGTGGTAACGTCATGTTCACAATTAACATATAGCGTGCCTATAGCAATGACCATATCTATAACAACCGTTGAATGTATTTAGCTTTTGTGATTGATACTGAGGCATTTGAAAAATTTACGGACAATGGAAGAAAATTTAAGGAAATCTAGATTCATGACGTCCAAGGAAACCTAAGTATGGATGAAACTGCGCATCTGGGAAAACGCGGAGAAGACATCTTGGATGGCGCAATGGGCTTCACTACCAGAAACCTTCAGTCTATGTTGACCCATTGAAGCTCTCAACAAAAAGATCAAGTAAAGCATGCCCTTAACTGTCCTATCCGCAAATGCTTGGATGCAAGGAAAGATATTGCTGCTTACTCTGAAGCTGAGTCACATAATGAAACACTATTGAAGCTTGCAAAATTAGACTTCAACATTGTACAAAAAGTACATCAGGAAGAGCTGAAGATCATCACAGAGTAAGTTCAAAATTTTCCCGCCATAGCACTCCAAATTTTGGCCTGCTATTTTTTTGAGCAGAGTTCTGAGTCCAAGTGACTTGTGTCCCAGGTGGTGGAAACTAATAATAAAGCTTCATCAGACGTTTGTAGATTGATGAATGATAGTCTTACATGAAGTAATTAATCTGAGTATCAGTTGCAATATTGTTAGTCAAATTGTAGAGTGTTGCATGAATAAACATTTATCACTCAATTTCTAAATTGTAATCTAATTTATGGAATAAATTCACAATTTCTAACCTAATTAATTATGGTTGCGAAATTGAAGTTTGAGCAAAAGAGGGGCCATGATGCTTCTGCTATCAAACGTTTCATGAAGCAATATGGTTTATCGGAAGAAGATGCGATTAAATTTCTTCTCCAAGGGATTGCATATTTATTGAATGATATAAATGACGAGCCAGCTCTAATAGGATTCCGTTGTCTCATTTCTCAAGAAACCTCTGCCTCGTTCCCCTTATCCCGGAGAGGAGAGATTGTGTGATTGTGGTTCCACGAATATTTTCCAAAGTTACTCACTGACACCCTTTTCCTCTCTTCTCCTAATTATTGTATTGTTATGTCCACCAAAGGGGAACATTGTACTCTCTTTTCAATCAATAATCGCATGACACCGTATAAACAGCTGTTCAATCAATAATACGATGATTGTCTGCGACGGAGATGTTCACAATTTTATTCACCAAATTAAACCATAAAAATTAAATTTAAATTAAAAATTTTGGTTAATGATTTTATTAAAAAAAATTTTCAAATTTTAATTTAAATATTTTAAAAATATTTTTTAGTGTATTTATTAACATATATATATATACAAATAATTGATTATTAAAAATATAATAATATTTTTATTAATTTTTTTATATTAATAGTTGTTTTAAAATATGTTTTTAATATCATTAAATAAAATTATACATATAAAATAATATTTTAATTCAATTCAATTAAATAATATTTTATAAAATTAAAAATTATAATAAAATTAAAAAAAAATTAAGTTACATTTACTGACTAATTATAAAATTTGATTAAATTAACAAAATTTTAATTTGATTTGATTGTATTTTATCAGTTAAATAAATTTTTCAAATACACTTAATTAATTAATGTGAGTAAGCATAATAGTTGCAATAATTATTTTTGTACAAGTGTATTAATCATACTTTAAAAAGTTAAATATTTTAATTAATTAATAAAAATGAATCAAATTAAATTTCATATATAATTAACTGAATTAATTTTATAGCTAGTTAACTAAAATGACAATGGGTTGAATTGAATATTTATACAATTAGTTTTATATTTTTTGGTTGGCAACTAAATAAAACCCAATCAAAAATTATATACAAAAATGATGTCATTTATCCTAATCCAGTAACCTACCTATTTTGTCTTTTATATCATCCTAGGAGCCTTTCATGTGGAGGGAGTATGCATATTCATTTTTGTTTTTCTTGTTATCTGTTTAGAGAAAGTGTTAGCAAGTTGCTCTGGAAATAAGTAATTTCTTGATTATGTAATGCACTTATTGACAGCAATTGCCAAGGCAAATACAGTTTGTGAATCATAGAAGCAGGGGTGGCTTGTTTCAGATCACATGACAATTTACCACTATTCTTTCTTCTTTTTGAAGCTTCAATGTTCATATCCCATCGGTCAAACATGCAAAAATCAAGTGTCTCCTGCTATTACATTTGAAAACTGCTTTTGAAAAATTTTGGGCAATCTTTTAAGATATGTTAACACACATGATCGCCATAAATTTTGCAGGCTGCAAAAGAGTTTGAGTCAGAGCTTAAAAAAGATCCTGATTCAGCACCAGAGGCACCCGCAGAGAAACTAAATGTGGCAAGTGAAGAGAAGAAACAAGATGTTGAAGTCTCGGGCTCAAGGGGGAGTGTAGGATGGTGTGGAAATTTTCAGTTACTATATGTATGAACACAACTTTCATCTGTGTTCCTTGTGTCTTAATATCATATTTAATTCATTTCCAAAGTAGTACAAGGAATTCCCATCAGAGGTGCTAAAATAATCATTCTCAATTTCATCTGATACTTGTGATGCCTGTGTCGACTAGATCAGTCAGCATGGAGGAAACACCAATCAGAAGGATACCAAATTTCTTGCTGTTGTGATTCCAGTGAATTATGACATGAAATCATTGAGGCAGTAGTAGCAGTCAACAGTTATGCTTCAAATTTTCCATTAGGGACTGCTCATTCTAGTAAATTGAATTTGCCAATATCTATAGCTCTTTCTTTTGGTCCTTTTTCTCTTTGAAACCTCAATTTTCAATTGAAGAGTGTACAATCATTGGGGGGGGGGGGGGTTTACTGTGAATCTGAGTTTGGGGCTGGCAAAAACCCAATTCTCTTACATATGGGCATTTTTCATATGCTTTTGGCAGGGTATGATTGGACTTTAATATGTGGACCTGGCTCTCTTGGGTGGATAATTTTATGAAGTTGTGAAGTTATGTGGGCTTGTAAATGAAAGTAAGTTAGGCCCACTATATCAGTAAGGTGCAGAGGGAGATAATGTCTTGGAACCTCTTAATTTTGTTAAGGATAATTTAGGTTTAGTTGGAATGAAGATTTTGATTGAATTTGTCAATGGTGACTCCCACCTTAGGCTACAAGGGCGATGCGTTATACATCTTTACGATCCTACTTCTTGTCGTTCAAAAACAAATTGACAATGACCTTATGAAATCCCATCTTATGATGTGCAACTTTCCGCCATTCCAATAATAGGCCGACCGGAGAGGAGAACATTTAAAATAACCTTAAAATTGAGCAAATAAACTCTACTTCACGTCATTACTAGCTAACATGGCAGCCACCTTTCTGACCCACTTACCAAATTTTCTTCATAAACAAAGGGATGGAACTTAATGGGGATGGTGATGATTCTGAACACATAGTGCTGGAAAAACCATTATGGGTGCAGGCGAAGCTAAAGATTAGCCAAAGGCAGGGACAAAGGTCTGTGAGTGAGGAACTTTAATCTATCATTGCACTATTATAGTTAGTGCATTTGAGATTCCAAAGTTGTCGGTTATCAATCCACTTTCCAAGTTGAGAGATTAACAAGCTCTTTAATAATTGAGCACATAATTTTCTTTGGTTCAAGTCTGCTGCGTCATGCTAGCATCACAGGCAACAGGACGTTGCATTAAGACAGTACAACGAACATGTAATCTTGGGGTCAATTTTTCATCACTTCATGCTATTGATTGCAAATAATCACATCTCAATTTGAATTTCAGCTAACAGTTGCATGTCTGATGAATCACGGCTTTGATCACAATTCTTTAAGCAAAATCTCAATGGTACATCGATTATTAACTAACACAAGCACCAACTAGTGGTCTAGAAGTCGAGTGTAGCTGTCTGAAGAAGGTTTAATTCTCAGACACCTAGCGACAGAGGTAATGGCATGCGTTACTCAAAGTTGCAGCATTTCAGTCACCATATCCAACTCAGATGAGCTCTTTTGGCCGAAAAATGACTTACACCACAGATTTAGATTAGAATCTGCCAGCACAAATATGGGCCAATAGTGCAGGTAATTGATCATAGTACTATTTGGCTTTCTATTCCCTCCAAGTTTCAGAAGAGAAAAAGAATTCAAGCATTTAAAAGAGACAGAACAAGAGTACATCTCAATTTCAGTTCTGGACAAGGTATTAAAAGGCAAATGTTGGGCCAGATCACATCGCAATTACAACTGCGGTTTTAATTAGTAGACTAGCATCTCATTTGTGGCCGTAACATTGTGCCAGCCATCATTACTCTGATGGGGGTAAGTGCTCCATTCTCTATAATTACAGTTACATTAATCTCAATCCCCGCAAATCTTGGTCACAATCAATTACTGTCAATTATATGAATGGTGGACATAAAATGTGGTAGTGGAAGTTACCACAACCACATGTAGTACTCCTGCAGATTATACTTTGTAACCTACACAAATTGGACCCAATGTTAGTATGTCTCCAATACCATTCGACCTCACTACTATTAACAATTAATAACAATTAATTACTAACTGATATTATTTTAAAGTATTTATTATATTTATTTATTTATTTAATATAATTTATTTATAATATTATATTATATAAATTTATTTAATTATTTTTATTTTAAATAAATATTATTTATTATATAATATAAAATTATTAATAAATTATATTATTAAAAAAAAATTAAAATTAAAATTTTCTTATAATCAATTAACTAATGAAATATTATATAAACTTAATTGTCCACCATACATGCTGCAAATTTGTTAATAAGCATATCACATATATTTACATGTCGGATATTTTTTTAATTAAATATGAAAAACAACTCAGTCAAAAAATAGTTGTCATTGTTTGTCATTTATGCCAAAAAAATAGCTGCCATTATATTTTTTTAAATTCGTTTTAAATAGATTTTTCTTGACCAAAATCAGTTAATAATTTTTATTTAACTGTTTCTAATAGTTTCAATTACCTTTTTTTTTTTAACTAATTTAGAATGAATTTAAAAAATATAAAACTCAAGCTAAAATATAAAAACATTTAAAATCTAAATATAACAATTTATAAAAGTTTAGGACCAACTTTTTTTTTTATATTCCTGTTAGTAACTCTATTGGAACATACTTACTGCTAAACATTTGGTATGATACGTTTAATATATACTTGCCAATTTCTTCTGCAGACAATAAGCACCTCGACACCATGAAATACTCAAAGAGGAACTGAGAAAGATGCTAAGAGATTCCAATCAGCCTTCCCAAAGTTTGCGCTTCATTGATTCAATCCAACGCTTAGGCGTTACTTACCATTTCCAGAAAGAGAGAAGTCGCATTGGAAAAGTTGGTCACTAGTGGCAGCCATGATGAGGATGATCTCTACACTGCCGCCCTTCGGTTTCCGTTGCTCAGACGACAAGGGATCAAAGTGTCATGCAGTAATGTCATGTTCACCATTAACATATAGTGTGCCTATAGCAATGAACATATCTATGACAAACGTTGAATGTATTTGGCTTTTGTGATTGATACAGAGGCATTTGAAAAATTTGAGGACAATAGAGGAAAGTTTAAGGAAATTCTAATACATGACGTCCAAGGAAACCTAAGCTTGTATGAAGCGGCGTATCTTGGAATACGTGGAGAAGACACCTTGGATGAAGCAATAGACTTCACTACCAGAAACCTTCAGTCCGTGTTGACCCATTTAAGCTCTCAACTAACAGATCAAGTAAGGCATGCCTTGAACCGTCCCATCCACAAATGCCTGCCAAGGTTGGATGTAGGGCACTATATTGCTGCTTACTCTGAAGATGAGTCACATAATGAAACACTGTTGAAGTTTGCAAAATTAGACTTCAACATTGTTCAAAATGTACATCAGGAAGAGCCAAAGATAATCACGGAGTAAGTTTAAAATGTTCCCATTGGAAACAAATTGGACCCCAAATATTCCTCTCATTTTTCCAGTTTTTGGCATATTAATTTTTCTGAGTGGAGTCAAAATGACTTGTGTCCCAGGTGGTGGAAATATATGGATGTTGCAGCAAAGTTTACATATGCACGAGACTGAGTTACGGAGTGCTATTTTTGGATTATGGGAATCTACTTTCAGCCCCATTATTCCTTTGGCAGAAAGATCTGAACAAAAAGTTTAGCGACATTATCTATACTAGATGATACATATGATAATTATGGTACGAGGAAAGAACTCGAGCTCCTTACTGAAGCCATACAATGGTTATCTTCGCCCGTCCAATTCAATAATGATACAGTCGCAATTGTGCCCTTCCAATTTTACTAGACCCCAACAAAATTTGGAATTAGTAGGTTGAGCTCAGAGTTTGCAACCGGTAATGATGAGGTTAAGGGGCTAACAACTCTATGATCATTAGTCCACTTGGCCATCGTAATTTGAATTATCTACTTTGCTAATACAAATTCCAAATTAGAGTTGATCCAGACACATGCTAGCTAGCTTTGTTTTTATTATTTTTAATATGTGATATTAAGGAAGCTGAAGCATGCCCATGTGGCCAACTTTGACATCAATAGACATCTGTCAATTTTCAGATGGGACATTAAGGCTGTAGATGTGCTTCCAGAGAATATGTCTACAAGGAACTGGAAGACACAATGGATAAAGAAGGAATGTTGTGTGCCGTAGAATACGCTAGAGGAGAAATATGTGTAAATGGTGGAAACTTAATATGTTAGAATAAATGCACGAGGTTGAGCTCACGTTGCTAGTTTATTCTAATATGTTTTTGTTATTATTAGAGGATTATGAAATTATTTTTAATATTAATTGGTTGTAAATTTTAAGACATTTGTTCAAAATTTTCCAAGTCGATAATGAAATTTTCATTAAATGTACACACAGTACTTACTATTAAGGGAAAGTCCAAGGGTAAAATCAATGTAGTTAGTAGATATCATGTAGAGAGAGTCTTATGTCAACTAAGACTAAAAAAAATAATTAATTGAAATAAGATTCTTTCTATTGAGGTTGCCTCTTATTTGTTTTTTATGTTGAGGCTTCTGCAATTTGTTTATAGTTAGTATAGAATACAAGTTTATTTTGAAAAGTAAGAAAATGATACGATTCTCTAATTAATAGGATGATTATTCAATATATTATTTAATATGTTTTACATTTTAATAAGAATCATTTAAGAAGTAAAATGAGGGATTAATTTTATAATTTTTGTATTATATATTTTACACAACTGTTAAGTTGAACTCATAAACTTATAAATATGTGTTTGTGATATGGCTTTTAGTTTAAATAATCAAATATAATTAAGAGATTTTAACTTGTTAGAAGTTAGTTTTTTCTAAGAAACTATTAAAGGCATATTTTCTTAAAAAGATAGACTTTTTTTAATTTTTTACAATTACTTTTTTTTTAATACTTATCTAATAATCTATATTTCATATTAGTCAAATTTATATTATACTCAATATAACTTTACACCTTGTTTGGATAAAACTTTAATGGGAAGGAAAAATGAGGGAAAGGAAAGTGAGAGGAATGAAAAGTAAAAGAGTGAAAAACTTTTATTCTCTCTGAGTTTAGTGAAGAGTGATGTAAAAAAGGAAAATTAAAAATATTTTAATTGAAAAGAGTAAAGTTAAGAGAAAGAAATGATATGTAGTGTAATAATAATTTTATCTTTTAAAATTAAAATATTAATTATTAATTTAAAATTAAAATATAAAATGTATAAAATATGTGTGTAAATGTAATTTAAATAATGATATGAAAAATTTTTCATGGACTCAATTTTTTATTTTTTTAATTTAGTCAACCACCATCTCTGGCTTCTTTTGTCTTGATATTATTACAATTATTAGAAGTAACCACAGTTAATGTCTTCAAAAAATATTTAAAGGAAACCAGTTGCTTTTCCTCCCGTTATTTGCTTTGCAATTACAAAAATTTAATTTTCTCATATAATTTTTTCTCTCCCCTTCTCCTTTTTTCCTCCTCCCAAGCACAGCCTAATCTTCTTCATCATGACACTTAAATTTTAACAATTCCCACAACGTTGTCACGAAAATTGCATAAAGATTTATCATGTTTGTTTAATATGTGTGTCGGTTGCCTTTTTGTATAATCGCAGTATCGTTTTGAGATTTATTGAATATTTTTTATTCTCTTGTCTTTTTCTTGTAATTGTCTCCCCAAACCTTTAATCTTTAATCTATAGTTTTTCTCAAATACTATCATGACATCATTTATAACACTTAAAATCAAATATGTGTCACTAAAAGGAATATCCATTAATTAAGAATTTATATGATTTTACACATCTAATTAAAGAAAAAATCTACAACAACTATATAATCTATATAAAATATTTATTTTTATGACAAAAGCTTGCCGCGTGACATATTTGTCTTTGGATCTCATTATACGACCTGTGTCACATTTCACAATTAATTGTTTCGGCTAAGGCTTTCAAGCTTCCATCATATGCAAATGGACTTCATATTATGTGAATATAGCTTGAGCAAGAGATGATTTTTTATTAAACCAAGATTCAGTTATCGTTTTGGTAAGAATTTTAGGATTCTATTGTCATGATTGCATAAATGTGAAATAAATGAACGAAAGTGAAAGTTTTTTATTTCTTTTTTTTTTTTTATATTGAATCAATTGACAAGATTATTGTTGAGATTAAATTTTTGAGTGTTTTACTTTTTTCTTTCCCTGTTTGGCATTTTTCTTTCTTCATCTTCACCACCATTGCTATTGTTTTCGTCCTCTTCTTCATTCTTCCTTTTCCATTTAATTTTAATTTTCAGCCCATATTCCTTTTTGCCTATGTAGAGTCCCAAGTATTAGCCAATTTCATAAATTTATTTGCTTTTTGTTTTTACATATTCTATGATGTGATATATATATATATATTTAGATGATTATAGGTTTCATATTAAATAGTTTTTCATGTTTGCTGATGCTAGATAGAATTGGTTCAATTTTGTCTAAGTGAATTTAATGATATTTTTATGAAAATTGTTTGGTCGATGCAACGCTGTTGTAGGACCATGGAACGTTAATAAGTCTCCTCACTCATCAATCAAACTTTGTTTTTCTTCTTCAATTTCTCGATTTCTTTGTAATAAAGATTATGTACCTTGATTGTTTGTAATGCCTTGATAGGTAGTTTACTTCATTGGGTCATGGTGTTCATCAAGCTTTAAGATAGTGAGGAATTTTGATAAATAGTTAATCTAACGGGGATGTAGTTGATTTTTCATCTTACTAGATTAGTTGAATTGATTGTTTTCTTGCAATTAATACTTTGATACTTTAAATTCATTTCTTTACATTTTGCATGCATAACCAATTTTCTTCTAAATAAATTTCTTAATGCAAGTACATTTTCACATAACATAACACATAACACTAAAAAGAAAGTTAATTATTTAATAATCAAAACAAGTATTAGATATTACAATAATTTGAGGCAATTCGTGTAAACAAGTTAGGTATGTATAAAAGTTACATGCAATAGACTTTTTCACCAAGTTGCCACTATACATATCACCCAACAGTGCTTGCATTTTAAGCCCTAAACAAAATGCTTAGTGTTGTCAACAAGAAAAATAATACTTCTTCAAACTAAAAAAATATACAAATAGACAATGGCCCTCAAAGATCAAGCTGCTCAAAGAGCTGAAGCCTGCAGCATTGCAAAAATCCCTTCTCCTGTTTAGAGTGACTTCTCTATCAAGCATGTGCCCCGTAATAATGAAGAAGTAAATCATTTAGAAATTTTCATTTTTTTTCTCTTAAAAATCAGCTTTATCTATCACTAAATTAAATTTTCACTATTTAAGTTTATGAAATAATGTTGTATTAGAATTCTATACGAAATCTTGAAATTAAAGACAACCAACTAATTAATTCTTCCAATAGATCATTGGCTCTTTAGTTTTTGACTTATGTGGCAATAGGGCTACATTGGTCATCCCTTGCATACAGAGAATGACCACAATCAAACATAAAGGAGCAAAAAATTATGAAATCAAAATTTAATTGAGAGTTTGAAACATTTAATTTAGTGAATTTTATTATTTTAATGAAGATTTTTATTTTGACTTTATTTTTTTGTGAGTATAACTTATTCATTGTCTTATATCATATAATAAGTAGAATCTACTTAAAATAAAAAAATAATAAAATAATTTTTTATGGTGTAAGATCATAAGTAAATTTATTCACAAAAAGGATGAATAAATTAAGTATTTAGATGAAATAATAATAACTATGAAAATAATAACACATGTTTCTAGTAGACTAATTTGTTTGGTGTTTCATGACTTTTAGATGGGACATTAGCTTGAAGGAGGAGTTTCCAAATTACATGAAGGTAACATTTCATATGTTCTTGGACTCATATGTTGAAGTTGACAAGGAAGTAAGCAAGCAAGCAAGGGAGGTCATTTTGGGCTTATTATGCTAAGGATGCTAAAAGTTGATTTACATTTGACTACTATTGTTATTTTATCTTTATCCTTATTGTTCTTTCTCTACTATTGCTATTTTATCTCTTATTTTTTTCTTCTTTATCATTAGAGTTGTGCATGTTTCTTGTTAATAGCCACACATTTCTTAAAGTGGCTATATTTTATGAGTTTATTTTGTTATTTATATTACCTATAAATAAGCAAAGTTTCTCCAAAAATAAGTATAGCAATCTGAATAATTTCTACCCACCATTGTTGAAAGTTTTGTTCTAATGTGAGTTTATGGTTTTCACGTATTTATTTCAACAAATATGATATCAGAGCCATGTTTAGTCTCATGACTAAGCAATAAAGAGAAGCACAACAGATTAAAGGTTTTGCAGTTATGTCAGTAAACATTTTCTCAATGTCTTAACCATTGATCTCAATCTTCAATGAAGAAAGTATGAATTATGGAGCATTAAGATGCAAACTTTGTTTAAGTCTCAAGAACTATGGTACTTGGTTAAGCATGGCTACCTCAATCCAAAAGATGAAGATTGGTTGAGAGAAAATAAGAAAAAAGATTTGAAAGCTTTCCTTTTCATCCATCAAGTAGTGCACGATATTATTTTCTGTAAGATTGCTGTAGCTAACACCTCTAAAAAGGCGTGGTAAATTCTAAAGAAAGAATTTCAAGGTGAGTCAAAAGTGATTGTGGTGAAGCTTTAGCTTTTCTAATGTGACTTTAAGACTATATCCATGAGACCTAAAGAGTTTATCTAAGAATTTCGCTCATGGATATTAGCCATTGTAAGTCAAATGAGAATATATGTTGAGAGATATTGTAACTAAACTAATATTATAAGGGTTTTAAAGAGTTTAATTCACAAATTTGATCATATAATTGCTACAACAAAGAAACTTAAGACTTATCTATATTTTCTTTTGATAAGATAATGGGTTCTTTATAAGCTCATGAAACTAGGTTGAATAAAACAGTGAAGCAAGCAAAAGAAAAGGCACTCCAGGTGAAAGGGGAGATTCAAAATTCATAACAAAATGTTGATTTATATGTAGAGCCAGAATCAGTTGGTGCAAGAGGTTGGGGCAAAGGAGGTTTTTGCAAATAAGGACTTTCTAGAGTATGATGGTAATGACAATCCATTTAATACCATTGTTGTAAAAGATATAGACATATTAAAACAAAATGCTGGAGAAGAGCAAATTAGGCAAACTATGTTGTAGAAGCAGATGAGGGAGATGAATAGGAGATTAAATTGTTTATGGAAAAGTGTGAAGCCACACAAGAGACAAGAATCCTTTGGTTCTTGGACAATGGATGCTCTACTTATATGACAAGTATACACTCATTGCTCAAAAACATTGATGACATATATAAGATGAAAGTTAGGCTAGGTGATGATAAGCAAATGCAATTTGAGGGCAAAGGAACTGTGGCAGTGGGTAATGTAAATGGATTATGTAGGAATAAGGAATCAAAGATGTCACATTTACATTATGGCCACCTCAATGAAAGAACTTTGAAGCTAGTGCAGCAATGAGAAATGGTTTAAGGACTTCTTAATATTAAATTAATGAAGATATGTGAAGCATGTGTTTATAATAAGCAAAGCAGCAGACCATTTCTTAAAGGATTAACTTGGAGAGCATTAGAAAATTTGGATTTGATACATGTTGATATATGTGGTCCTATGAAGACTATTTCTCTTGGTGAAACAAGAATTTTGTGTTATTAATTGATGATTATATCCAAATGAGTTGAGTTTATTTCGTACATGTGAAATCAGAAGCTTTGATATTTTAAAAAGTTTAAAGCCCTTGTGGTAAAGCAAAGTGGGAGATACATTAGAGCTTTGAGAACTGATAAAGGTAAGGAATTCACATCTTATGAGTTTAATTTGTTTTATGATAAGAATGGAATATGCAAGGAATTAACAGCTCCATGCACATTGAAGCAAAATGGAGTAATAGAATGAAAGAATTGAACTATAGTTGAAATGGCTAGAAGCATACTACAAGAAAAGGAGCTTTTAACTCAATTTTAGGGAGAAACAATTGCAACTGCAGTCCATCTGTTGAACTCATCTCCAATAAAAGCAATAACAAATCGCATCCTATATGAAGCTTGGATAAGTAAAAGGCCTTGGGTAGGCCATTTAAAAATTTTTGGTTAGATTGCATATGTATTTGTTGATTCTTAAAAACATAGCCAACTTGATGAAAAGGCTACAAAGTGCATTTTTGTTGGATATTGTACAAAGTCAAAAGCATATAGACTTTATAACCTTGTAAATGGCAAAGTAATTAGAAGTAGAAATGTCACCTTTAATGAGGAGGATAAATAGAGATGGCATAAGAGTTAAAAAAGTGGAATCTGGTTTGACACAAAGGAAGAAATTGAGAATGAAGCCCACATGATTGATGAGGAGTAGTAGATCCAAAATTTACTAGTTTCACCATCTACTATGGGCACCTTAGAGTCTAGAAACTCGAGACATAGCAACACTTCAACATCTCCTTTGCAAAGTTCATTCGAAGAAGAGCAGCCATGAAAGTATAGGTTCCTAGGAGACATCTCTAAAGCCACTCATGCCATGTATGTTGCTAATCCAACAACATTCAAAGAGGTTATGACAAAAAGGGAGTGGTGTAAGGCAATAAAAGAAGAGCTGGTAGCCATTGAAAATAATGGAACATGGCATTTTGTGAAACTTTCTAAAGAAAAGAAAGCTATAGGAGTGAAATGGGTGTTTCAAACTAAATATAATGCTGATGGGGGTATACAAAAGCATAAAGCGAGATTGGTGGCAAAGGGGTATTCACAGTAGTATAGAATTGATTATGATGATACATTTTCACTTGTAGCAAGGTTTGAAATGGTAAAGACTTTCTTAATTGTAACTACTCAATTAAATTGGTCAATTTATCAATTTAATGTAAACTTTGCATTTCTAAATGGAGAATTAAAAGAGGAGGTCTATGCTTTGTAGCTTGAAGGGTTTGAAATTTAAGAGAAGGAGGAGTATGTATACAAATTGAGAAAGGCTTTGTATGGATTAAAATGAGCTCCTCGAGCTTGGTATGGGAATATTGATTCCTATTTTCTAAAAAATGGATTTGAACAAAGCAAAATTGAAGCCTCTTTACACTAAAAGGGAAGGTAATGATTTTTTATATGTTTGTTTTATATGTTAATGATATGATATATATGGAATCATTTGCATATCTTGTAAGCAAATTCTAATTAATTATGAAAAAGAAGTTTGAAATGTTTGATCTTAGAATACTTCAATATTTTCTTGGAATTAATGTAAAATAGGTTGAAAGTGGTGTTTTTATCTCTCAAAAGAAATACACAATTGATCTCTTAAAGAGATTCAATATGCCAAATTGCAAGAGTACTCTTACACCTCTGTTGAACAAGAAGCTTTAAGTAAATGATGGCTTAGAACCAACAAAAGAAAGGTAATTCAAAAATTTATTTGGAGGATTGATCTATTTAACACATTATAGGCCTGATATTGCATATTCAGTTGGGGTGATATCCAAGTTTATGCATAGCCCAATAAAGCATCATTTTGGAGCTACTAATAGAATCTTATGCTATATAGTTGGAACAACAAACTTTGGAATTTAGTATGGTAAAGTTTTAGAATTCAGATTACATGGCTTCACTAATAGTGATTGGGCAAGTTATGTGGAAGATAAGAAGAGTACTTTAAGATTCACCTTCAACCTTAGGTTAAGAGCATTAACCTAGAGTTCAAAAAGCAGACCATAACTGCCTTATCATCTTTAGAAGAAGAATATATGGCTACAATAAGTTTAGCATGCCAATTAATTTGGTTAAGAAGAATACTATTTAATTTAAGCCAAGATTAATTAAAAGCTACAAAAATCTATTATGACAACAAATCGACCATTATCATGACTAAGAATCCTATGTAGTATGGAAGGACTAAGCATATTGATATAAGGGCACATTTCATTTGGGACTTGGTAGTAGAAGAAACTATCACTTTAAAGCATTGAAGTACTAAGGAATAGGTGGTAGACATTTGTTGTTCCCATAGCCTTGTATGGGTTGTAATTGTTGTCAACTAGGTTTAAGTGTGCAAGAAAGTAAAGCCACATGGAAGGGCAAGAAGGTAAAAGCCACATGGAGGGGTAAGAATATAAAAGCCACATGGAAGGGCAAGATAGTAAATTCGCCGCAAGTAAGCCCTATTAGGGTTTCATGGAGGAGTATATAAAGGTCATTGGAAGATAACAAAAAAGGAGACGAATCGACAATTTGAGCAGAACGGCACACAGTCGGCAATTTAAGCAGAACAGCGGTCGGCGAGGAGACAATCCGGCTGAACAGCGGTTAGCGAGGAGACAATCTGGCTAGATGGAAAAACAGAAACCGACAGTGAGAGAGATTTGGCTGGACGATGTGAGACCAAAAAGATCCGGTGATGGAGTGAGACCAGAAAGATCCGACTAGGACAGTGAAGAGATCCGGCGACGGAGTGAGACCAAAAAGATCCGGCTGGGACAGTGAAGAGATCCGGCGACGGAGTGAGACCAGAAAGATCCGGCTGGGACGGTGAAGAGATCCGGCGATGGGGTGAGACCAGAAAGATCTAGCTGGGACGGTGGAGAGATCCGATTGATGGCAAGAGATCTGGCAGAACAGGGGCTAGATGGCATGAAACCAGAATAGGGCAGAAACCCGATTCGGCCAACCAAGAGAGATTCGGTTGACGGTGAGAGATCTGGCAGAACAGGGGTTGGACGAAAAATAGAAACCAACAGTGAGAGAGATCCAGTCGACGGTGAGAGATCCAACAGAATAGGGACTGGACGGAAAAATAGAAATGTGAGGCGAGCCGTGAGACAAGGAGACGGGTGAGACTGTGAGACGGTGAATGCAGGAGCTGTGTGAGACAACCTAGAGAAGGAATTCGGCGAAGCATCGGAAAGAACTCAACATATTTCCAGATTTCTTCAAGAGAGGTTAGAGTGCGTTGTGGTGAACTTCTAAGCGGCAGTGAAGCAGCCTTTCAATTCAACAGAGGCAAGACAAGCTAGAAGAAGGGTAGACACAGTAAGTGACACTCTTTGTATTGTACTTACTTAGTATTTGCAATAGTGAAAGGAGGTAGAGGATTAAGACATCCATTGTAACTGGATTTCTCAACTATAGTGGATAGTCTCGGTAAGGGAGAGTCCTTACCACTGTGGATGTACGTCACGTTGATGGAACCACGTAAATCTCGTGTGTCCTTAATTTGCTTTACATTCTGTGTTTTAAATTGAGTTGTGAACACAGTTAAAGTATCAGCCAACCCATAACCTAATGAAGGCCTAAACAAGAACATCCGAATTGTCTATTAGGTAAGGTGTCTAAAAGGTGACTTTGGGGATTATTGTGATTAGTAGGTAGTAATAGATCTACCTTAGTCGAGTCTGAGAAAGAGTTCACTTTTAAGAAGAGGTTAAAGTTGTTCACCTACTTGCGAATTGCGAATTGTGGTGATACTGATTCACCCTCTTCTCAGTATCACAAACTAGTAGATCCTAGGGAGAAGTCAGGAACTTAAATTGGTATCAGAGCACTGGTTCACTAGTTTAAAGCTTAACAGCTTGGTATACTAGTTTGAAGGGATCTAGAAGTTTAACTTGTTCAGTATACTGAGAAATGGAAGCTGGTACCAGCACTAGCACCACTTACAGCAAGAAGGTTCCAATCTTCAACGGAACCAACTATCATATGTGGAGAGCAAGAATGCAAGTGGTATTTGCAACCATGGGCATAAACGTGGTGAAATGCGTACAGGAGGGTTTTGTGGCTCCGGAAGAAGGTAAAGACCCAACCCCAGAGGAGTTAAGGTAGTTTGAGATAAATGGGAAGGCCTCAAATGTCATCATTTCAGCATTGACAGATGCTGAGTATGCTAAAGTTATGGACTACAAATCTACCAAGGAGATATGGGATAGATTGCAGAAAGCCTATGAAGGTGATAGCAGAATGAAGGAGGCTAAGCTTTAAGTGTTTAAGGAGAGATATGAATCTTTCAGAATGCAGAAGAATGAGATAGTTCAAGAGTTCTTCACTAGAATTATTGACGCTATAAATGACCTGAGAAGTCATGAGAAGAACAAGAAGGACTCATCAATTGTGAAGAAAATTCTGAGAATTTTGCCTGAGAGGTTTGCCTTAAAGGTGGCAGCCATAGAAGAGAGTAAAGATCTCAATTCTATGTGTCTGCATGATCTTCAGTGCAATCTCATTACATATGAGATGAGAATAAAGTCAATTGAGAGCTCCTCAACGTCAATGGTATCAAAGGAGACAGCTTTCAAAGCTATGAAACAC
This sequence comes from Rhizophora apiculata, assembly GCA_037832385.1. Classification (NCBI taxonomy): domain Eukaryota; kingdom Viridiplantae; phylum Streptophyta; class Magnoliopsida; order Malpighiales; family Rhizophoraceae; genus Rhizophora; species Rhizophora apiculata. Next base: position 12,227,366 of record CM075434.1, on the reverse strand, counting down.
TTGAAGATAAAAGAAGAGGAAGAATCATCCAGTAAGGATAATGATGATGATAAGGAAGAAAGTGAAGGTGAAGTATTGACTTACTTCATAAGGAAATTCAAAAAGGGGTCTAAGAAAGGAAAAGAATAGTTGTCCTTGAGATGTTATCATTGTGGGCAGATTGGACACTTTGCTTCTCAGTGTAAAGTGAAACTTGATGATGAAGATGAGGATGGTGATGATGAGCAGAATTCAAGATGGAGAAGATCATCATTCAAATCAAAGAAATCCAGTAAGAAGATTGCTAACCCACAGAGGAAGACGAGAGGCTCATTTAAGAGTTATGTGAGTTAAACAAAAGAAGCTAGTGAGGAGGAAGATGAAGACTCATCAGATGAGTATGTCTTTATGGCATTAGCATAAGGTGGTAGCTCAACCTCTGAAGAGGAAAAGGAAGTTGATGAAGAAGAGCCAGATCTTGAAGTTGAGCTGAAAGCAGCTTCAAAGGAGATAATCAAAAAGGGCAGAACCATAAGAAGGTTGGAGGCCCATATAAAATAAGTTGAAGCAAAGTCTGAGGAAACTGAAAGTCAAAACAATGAAATAAAGGCTGAGCATATTGACTTGAAGAGAAGATTTGAGGAACATATCAAAATATGTGAAGACCTTACGGTAGAGCTTGGCTCAAGGGCTTCAAAAATTGAAGAAATGGAGAAAGAGTTACTGAGACTTTAGCAACAACTCAAAAGTAGCAAAGAGAACTTGCAAAAACTTGAAATGATAGGAGAAACAAGTTTTGAAAAAGGAGAGAAGAATGTAGAGAAAGTGCAGCAATCTGAGGCTGCATTGACTAAAGAAAATAAGAATGTGCCAGAGAAGTTAAAAGAGAAGGTTGTAACTTAGAAGAAGATAGCTGAGAATAAATAAGATCTGAAGAAGCAACCTAGGGTGGCAAACAAGAAGGAAGAGAAGAAAGTCAGCCAGCAGAGGACTACGGTTGAACAGAAGAAGGAGAATAAGGTGATTAAAATGAAAGTCACATAAGCAAAGAAGCCAGCTACTTTGCCTACACAGCAAGTGATGAACAGAAGAAGACAAGCAATGATTAGACCCAAGAAGAGGTAGTTTCAAGGTCATTACCTTTATTGTGGAGTTTTAGGTCATAAGGCGAGTAACTGCTGGTGAAGAAGGTCAGTATATGTCTCCAACTCGAGAAGATATGATGCTACATACTAAGGGAGACAATACAGAATTCAGAAGAGAACACCTGTTGTGAGTTCTTGCATATACTGTAAAAGGCAAGGACACGCTGAGAAGGATTGTTGGTGGAAGCCCAAACCAGTGGTTTCAAAGAACAAGTTTGTTATATTGGCAAACCTGGAACAGTGTGAAAGGTGCGGGCAGGATGGCCATAATGCCAAGAGATGCATGACACTTCTCCTTGAGCAAAAGAGAAGGCACTCAATGGCACAATGAAAACAAGTGGTGCAGTCAAAGCTGAGAAAAATGAGAAAGCTATCTTCCAGCCAGTTCAAAAGAAGGAATATTAAGCTAAAAGGGAGGTGGCTAATATAGTTGAAATTGCACTCAAAGCTGACTGCAAGGATAAGCAGTGGATCCTCGATAGTGGATGCACTTTGCATATGACGAGAGATAAGAGTAAATTATCAAAGTTAAACAAATCAAGAGAAGGCAAAGTCAAGTTTGGCAATGATGATTCACTCAACATCAATGGTCAGGGGTCAGTAAAGATTGGAAGAGGAAAGCTGAAAGATGTTCTACACGTTGAAGGGCTCAGATATAATTTAGCATCTGTCAGTCAGCTATGTAATGAAGACCATAAGGTAATATTCACAAAAACAAGTTGCCAGGTAAAGGGTAAAAGAGGCAATACTGTTGCAGCCGAGAAGAGAACAGCTGGAAATTTATATGTGATTGATGAGGACAAGACACGCAGCTGTTTACTCACCAAAAAAGAAGAAAATCAACTCTGGTATAGGAGGCTGGGACACTTATCACAGAAAAACATGAGGAAGCTGACCACTACTCATTCAATCAGAGATATTCCCGACCTCAGGAGAGAGAGATAGTATGTTTGCTCAGCATGCTTTAAAAGAAAACATGTCAAAAAGCAGTATAAGACCAAAGAGCTCAGTTCTGAAGCAGTGCTTGACATTATGCATACTGATTTGTGTGGGCCGATGAGAACAAAAGGGTTAAATGGTGAGAGATACTTCGTCTTGTTTGTTGATGATTATTCCAGAAGGACTTGCATCATGCACCTCAAACACAAGTTAGAAGTTCTGAATTGCTTCAAGAGATACAAAAGATTGGTTGAAAATAAGAATGGAAGGAAGATCAAAGTATTGAGGTCAGATCAAGGCACTGAATTTACAAATGAAGCTTTTGAAGATTACCTTGAGAAGCATGGTATTCACCATCAGATGACAACAGTGAGAACACCTCAATAGAACGGGGTTGTAGAGAGGAAGAATAGAGCTGTGGTTGAAATGGCAAGAACTCTACTGCTGGAATCCAAACTTCACACAAGATTTTGGATAGAAGCAACATTTACAGTCGTACACCTACTGAACAGAGTTCTACTAAGGCCCAATACTGATAAGACTCCATATGAGCTATGGAGTGGGAAGAAGACAATAGCCAAGTATCTCAGAATCTTTGGCAGCCCATGTTTTGTGAAGAACAAGGAGCAAAACTTGGGAAAATTCAACGCTAGGTCTGATGAAGGCATCTTTGTGGGATACTCAGTAATGACAAAAGGTTACAGAGTTTTCCTGCATAAGCTGGGAAAAGTGATCACTTCCAGTGATGTGAGAATAGATGAGAACTGGAAAACAATACAGAATGGAGAAACTGAGGATAATGAAGAAGATGACTTCAATGTAGATGAAGAATCAAACTAACCTGAAGAAAAGGAACAAGAAGTAAGTTCAGACTCGGAGAAGAGTGAGTCTAAAGATGAAGAAAGAGATCCTCTTGCACCTAAGATGGTGCAAGGAAGAAGGACAAAGAAAACATGAACCAGTGTTTATTGAGGAGATCAGATCATAGGTAACCCATCAGTAGGAGTTACAATAAGAACAAGAATTGTGGGAGCTACTGCTCTACTCTCATAAGTTGAACCTAAATCTGTTGAAGAGGCTATTCAAGACAAAGCCTAGGTTAAAGCTATCAATGAGGAGCTGGATCAAATTGAGAAGAATGATACATGGGAGCTGGTTCCAAGACCCATTAATAAGAATGTCATAGGAACAAAGTGGATGTTTAGGAATAAATGCAATGAAGATGGCAAGGTGGTGAGGAACAAGGCCAAGCTGGTTTGCAAAGGCTACACTCAGATAGAAGGGGTAGATGTTGATGAAACTTTTACACCAGTGGTAAGGTTAAAAATTATCAGAATGTTCTTAGTTTTGGCAGTACACAATAGGTATAAAGTCTATCAGATGGATGTGAAATCCACCTTTCTGAATGGGCTCCTGAAAGAAGAAGTGTATATTGAACAACCCGATGGAGTACAAATCAGTGAGGATGAGACACATATGTGTAAGTTAAAGAAAGCCTTGTATGGTCTTAAGCAAGCTCCAAGAGCATGGTACAGTAGGCTGGATGTGTACTTGAGAAGGTTAAACTTCAGAAGAAGAACAGTTGATAATAACCTGTATGTGTTCAACTCAGAGAAAGGTCAGCTGATAACCATAGTATATGTAGATGACATCATCTTTGAAGGGATCACTCTGAGTTATGCCAAGATTTTGCATAGAAGATGAGTGAGGAATTTGAGATGTCATTGATTGGAGAAATGACGTACTTTCTTAGATTATAGATAAAGCAGTGTGAAGAAGGTATCTTTATTTCTTAGACAAAATATGCCAAAGAGATGCTGCAAAGGTTTAGCATAGAGGATAGCAGATCTGTCAGTACCCCTATGACAGTGGGCTACAAGTTAACAAAAAATCAGGAGGGAAGGAGTATAAGCCCTACAGAGTACAGGAAGATGATAGGGAGCCTTCTGTACTTTATGGCATCAAGGCCTGATCTTAGGCAAGCTATGTGCACTACCAGCAAATTCCAAGTTGATCTTAAGGAGTCTCATGTGTTGGTAGTGAAAAGAATCCTAAGGTACCTCAAAGGAATACTGGAAATGGGCTTATGGTATCCAACCATGGATTCTGTTAAACTACAAGCATACACTGATGCAGACTGGGCAGGAAGTATAGATGATAGAAAATCAACTAGCGGCTGCAGCTTCTACTTGGGTTCAAAGTGTGTTGCATGGTTAAATAGAAAGCAAAACAGTGTTGCTTTGAGCACAGCTGAGGCTGAGTATATGGCTGCTTGTGTAGCATGTACACAAGTGATATGGATGCTAAGACAATTGGCAGACTTAGGTGTTGAAGTGAAGTTACCAGTAAGTGTAGTTTGTGATAATCAAAGTGCTATTGATCTCAGCAAAAATCTGGTTCAACATTCGAGGAGCAAGCATATTGACATCCGGTATCACTTCATCAAAGATCAAGTGGAACAGGGTACAATTTAGTTGAAGTATGTTGGCACTAAAGATCAAATTTTAGATACTTTAACTAAATCTCTGTCCACAGAGCTATTTGAAAAGCACAGATTGAGTCTATTTATGCAAATGCCTCCTCAAGCTTGAAGTTCAGGTGAATCCTCCATCTTCACTTTGCAAGTTTTTCAGATTTGTAATTGGTTGGCAAAGGGGGAGAGAAGTAACAGTGCAGGGGAGCTGTTAAGAAAGGGGGAGTGCATATTTAGGGGGAGTTGAAACTGCTATATAATGGCTTTTGTCATAAGTGTTGCCAACAATTACAAAGGGAGAGATTGTTGTTCCCACAGCCTTGTATGGGTTGTAATTGTTGCCAACTAGGTTTAAGTGTGTAAGAAAGTAAAGCCACATGGAAGGGCAAGAAGGTAAAAGCCACATGGAGGGGTAAGAACATAAAAGTCATATGGAAGGGCAAGACAGTAAATTCACCGCAAGTAAGCCCTACTAGGGTTTCATGGAGGAGTATATAAAGGCCATTGGAAAACAATAAAAAAGGAGACGAATCAGCAATTTAAGCAGAATGGCACACAGTCAGCAATTTGAGTAGAATAGCGGTTGGCAAGGAGACAATCCGGCTGAATAGCGGTCGGCGAGGAGACAATCCAGTTGAACAGCAGTCGGTGAGGAGACAATCTGGCTGGATGGAAAAATAAAAACTGACTGTGAGAGAGATCCAGTTGGACGGCGTGAGACTAGAAAGATCCGGCTAAAACAATGAAGAGATCCGGCGACGGAGTGAGACCAGAAAGATCCAGCTGGGACGATGAAGAGATCCGGCGACAGGGTGAGACTAGAAAGATCCGGCTTGGACGGTGGAGAGATCCGACAGAACAGGGGCTAGATGGCATGAGACCAGAACAGGGTAGAAACCCGATTCGGCCAACCAAGAGAGATCTGGCAGAAAGAGATCCAGTCAACGGTGAGAGATCCGGTCGATGGTGAAAGATTCGGCAGAACAGGGGCTGGATGAAAAACAAAAACCAACGGTGAGAGAGATCCGGTTGACGGTGAGAGATCCGGCAGAACAAGGGCTGGACGAAAAACAAAAACCAACGGTGAGAGAGATTCGGTCAACAATGAGAGATCCGGCAGAGCAGGGGCTGGACAGAAAAACAGAAACGTGAGGCGAGCCGTGAGACAAGGAGACGGGTGAGACCATGAGACGGTGAAAGTAGGAGCTATGTGAGACAACCTAGAGAAGGAATTCGACGAAGTATCAAAAAGAACTCAACATATTTCTAGATTTCTTCAAGAGAGGTTAGAGAGCGTTGCGGTGAACTTTTAAGCGGCAGTGGAGCAGCCTTTCAATTCAACAGAGGCAAGACAAGCTAGAAGAAGGGTAGACACAGTAAGTGACACTCTTTGTATTGTACTTGCTTAGTATTTGCAATAGTGAAAAGAGCCAGAGAATTAAGACATCCATTGTAACTAGATTTCTCAAGTATAGTGGATAGTCTCGGTAAGGGAGAGTCCCTACCACCATGAATGTATGTCACATTGACAGAACCACGTAAATCTCGTGTGTCTTTAATTTGCTTTACGTTCTGTGTTTTGAATTGAGTTGTGAATACAGCCAAAGTATCAGCCAACCTATAACCTAATGAAGGCCTAAACGAGAACATCTGAATTGTCTATTAGGCAAGGTGTCTGAAAGGTGACTTTGGGGACTATTGTGATTAGTAGGTAGCAATAGATCTACCTCAGTCGAGTCTGAGAAAGAGTTCGCTTTTAAGAAGAGGTTGAAGTTGTTCACTTACCTGCGAATTGCGAATTGTGGTGATATTGATTCACCCCCCCTCTCAGTATCACAAACTAGTAGATCTTAGGGAGAAGTCGGGAACTTCAACATTCTTACAAAGCCATTGCCTAAATACAAATATGAATATTTGAGACTACAACTTAGTGTGTGAATTTGAATTAAGGGGGAGTGTTGAAAGTTGATTCAAATTTGGCTACTGTTACTATTTATCTATATCTCTTATTTTTTTTTTCTCTACTGTTACTATTTTATCTTCCTTTTTTTTTTTCTCTCTTTTATCATTAGAGTTGTACATATTTCTTGTTAATAGCTACATATCTATTAAAGTGGCTATATTTTTTGAGTTTGTTTTGTCGTTTAGATTTCCTATAAATAGGTAAAGTTTATGCAAAAATAAAGTGTAGCAATCTAAATTTTTTTTGTCCACTATTGTTGAAAGTTTTGTTTAATGTGAGTTTGTGGTTTTCATGTAATTGTTTCAACAAAGGAAGGGATAAACATACTTCTTACTTTCAGTTTTCTCTTGGTTTATCTAAGTGGATTCCAAACTATTAGATTGAATTTCTTATAACTATTATATGCACCAATCTTACAACAAAATTGACTTTAGCAAAATGGGTTATTAGTATCATAGATAAAGGAACAAGTGAGAGCATGCTTGGCAAAAGCAAGATAGTTTAACAATGATTACATGCCAAAACATGAAGAACACTTGTTAATTTCTACAAATATCTTTGTTCACCTTCTAGGTTATGTCACATCAGGATGGATGAAACTGTTCTGAAGGAGGTTTTCATTTGGATCCTTATCAAACCTAAGATTTGGTTTGTTGCACTGTTATTGGTAGGCTAAAAGATGATATTATCCCATAAGGTATTGTAAATTTGCCATCACTCAATCATCTAATCCATCTATATAATTATCATAAATTCAAAACATATATGACGACTATTGAAGATTGTCATATGAATCATTTCATAGCAATATGGCCATATTGAACAATTTAAACTAGAGTCAAATGACTTTTAAAAAAGCCAGATCACATGAGCTTAATCCCTCTAACCAACACTCATGCTTTTGTTTATGTTCCTAGGGATGATTGTTCAAATCAAATTTTTTTTCTCTTTTGTATGTGTGCTAATCCCATTCATAAAGTTTGCAATTTGAGCAATCATGGGAACACATTACTTCTGTTGTCATATATGAAGCAACAAGCAAAAATTAAGTTAAAGAAACCTTGAGAGGATTTGTGGAAAGAGCTAAACAAGGAGCTTCTCAAATCAACCAACATTCCATAAATTGTTCTCACTATTCTTCTTAACTTTGAACATGTGTCAGAACTTATATATGAGTATGAAGATGACTTTACATTCTTTGATCTTGTATTGACAAATATCCTCAGTGCCATGCTAGTCAATCCCATTATTGTTTAATTAAGAATATGATACTTGATTATTCTTGTTGCCATTACTAAGGATCAATGATTAAGAATGGATGATTAGTCCAAGGGAATAAAGGTCTACTATATGTGCCATTGGAAAATGTAATCAATAAAGTTCAAGTTCCCTTGCATGTTAACTACTTTTGTAGCTTTGGAAGAATTTCATGCGATATAATGTAGCCATTTTATTTACAACTGGTTTTTACATGCTTAAAAATGTTGTTAGTGGAATTCCTTGCTTTAATAGGCAAATTAATGGCCAAAGTTCAACAAATTATCTAAAATTTTGTATTTGCCTCCCCTACAAAAAGAAATGCCTTAAACTAGATGACTATCTTGACTAGCCATAGAGAATGCTCAAATTCATGAAAGTGAAACAATGATCCTAATTACAACATTTCATTCTTTCGATTGAAGATCTTAATTAGAACTTGTCAACTAGATCAAGGGTTCACATTTACATTACTAGTACCAAATGAGTATCAAAATGCTACAAATCCAAAAGGTGTACAATTACCAAAAATAGTAGGAACAATAATTTTAGACAATAAAAATATCATATTTTTTCTAATTAATGATTGAATGAACATTTAAAGGATATGTCTATGGATGTGTTGCAAATTCATATGTAAATTTGAGAATTCTCTGCAATATTGCATAACTTAATTTTACCAAAGAAAACACATTCCTTAATACGTAAGATTGTTAACTCTTATCTTTTGTAACCATAACTCAAACAAGCAGGGGTTTCATGTACAACAAGGCAATGTAATCTCTTAAAAGGTAAGAGTTTACATAGTTGTCCTTATCTTTGCATATAGAATCAATTACCCATGCAAGATTTGGGATATAATCTAGGAAAGGCATTTGAATTGGGGTTCACTTGAGACACTCTTCATTTATATCTTTCCATGCATTTGTAGTCCCTTCATGTAACACCTTCTTCTGAAACACCATATTATCTTTTGTAATCACTACCAAAAAAATGGTTTAAGGCAATGGCTCAAAACCACTACCTTTGAGCCAAAAATTGCCACCTAAAATTTAATGTAACGGTTTTTAGGTGGCTATATTTGTGAATGCTACAATAGATCTAAGGCTATGGTTTTCTCTATATATAATAGCACATATGAAACTATTGCTTAAAGGCATTTTAAGTAATGGATTTTAAGGAATAGGTAGTAGTTTTTTTTAAGAGAATAGGTAATGGTTTCTAAAAATAATAGGCAGTGGTTTCTAAAGATAATAGGTAATGGTTTTTTAGAGAATAGGTAATGGTTTTTAAGAGAATAAGTAGCGATTTTTAAGAAAATAAATAACAATTTTTTACAAAATAGGTAGTGATTTCTTAAGATAATAGGTGGTAATTTTTTAAAAAATAAGCAATGATTTTTTAAGAGAATAGGCAACAGTTTTTTTTTAGAGAATAAGTAATAGTTTTTTAGAGAATAAGCAGCGGTTTTTTAAGATAATAGGCAACAATTTTTTAAGCGAATAGACAACAATTTTTTGAATGAGTAGGCAATGATTTTTTGAGCAAATAAGTGTGGGTTTTCTAGCTGTTTTAATGTTCCAAAACAATGACATTTGTGACAATTATTTAAATGAAACTACAAAGATTGATAAAACATGAAATTATCCTTAAAGAACACATTTATTCATAATGAACACATTTTCAAAATGAAATTCAATGTCAAGGGCAACATGTAGTTTTGGCTAATGCAATTACATCTCCAAATGTCCATAGGTACACAATATAAAGCAATCAAATAGCTTAATATTTATTTGACCTAGAATTTTATAAAGTCTTAACCTTTGACCAAGTTCTTTTCCAAGGTTTACACATGGATCCTAACATTTTGCTTTCAATGTAAGAGATGTAACAATCAAAGTCTAGAATTTCAAGAGGCAATGTAAGATAGACAGGGTTTCCCCATCATCCACATAATGATTATGGTGGCTACCATTCCCTAAGCAACTATTACCACTTCCACTGCTAAGAAGACACCTAATTCAACCACAAGGCACCCATGTTTTCCATCAGAGAAAGACCAATGAAACAATGACAATGGCCATATTGCAAGCAAAAAGCCCAATGGAAAACAACTCCCTTCTAGGTACATATGTCCCTCCACATCTTCCTTAACCACAACAACAACAACAATAACTTATACTACCAATTCTCTAACTTCTTATTCTAGGGGTCTTTCAAAGAGATTTCCCTCTCCTTTGTTATCTCATTCTAGAAATTCTAGCCCACATCACTCCCAAGCAGTGAACTTTCCATCCTTTTTGGGACTAAAGAGATCCCAATCTGTGGATAAAAGGCGTGCTATCATTTTGTGAATTTCCTTCACTTGAAGCTTTTCAGAAGAAAACCAGCATAAGTTACAACCTAAGTAGATACTTGAATGATTTGTCAAAACCAATTTGTAAATTTCCAATTTAGACCTTAATGGTATTACTTTCTATTCCATGCTTGAAGTGTTGGAACTAAGCCTAGACTAGAGAAAAATTGGCCTCTAGATATTGAAAGGACACCTTCAATTTCTTGCAGTTCCTTAATAAGTGATTCAACTTCTTCCCCCTATCATAATGACAAAAAAGAAGATTAGAAATGGCAATGGTAGGATGTGTAGAAGTTAAGAATAAAGTATCAATTAAGGAATTGAATAAATTGCTCTCTACAAATGCACCATTTCTTTAAATAACAATACCACACACCCCTTAAGCTTCTTCAAAAATTTAATAATGAAACCATATTTTTCCAAGTTCCTTTCTAGTTTATATATTATAGAGGTACCAATGCTAAGACATTGTGTATACACTTTCTTGGCATCTTAATGAAATCCATTCTTCCTATCAACATGAGTAACTAAATCCCTTTCATATTGCACGTTAAAATAACACTAAGACAATGGTCATATTAGTAAATAAAGACCAAGACCTTAGTATCTACTTCTGCTACTCGTAATCTCCCATCCAAGGCATCATTGTCACCAACCACAAACTCAAAGGCCTCAATCAGTGGATTAAGCTGCAATGTAAAAACCCAAGTTTCTTATTTAATGTACAAACTAACATTGGCTTAGCTTAGACATTAAATTAACTACTTGAGCATGAGTTATGATAATCTCCTTTAATGACAAGAAAATATGTTTAAGTGAAAAATCCAATTAGTGAACTTTTGCCTCCACAATTTGAGACCAGAAGAATTACTTTGAAATTGCAAATAAGACAAAATAGATAGGGACTAAAGAAATAACAAGAAAAATGCCATGAATTTAGTTAGGATTAGCCATGTTAAAGCACCAACACCAAATAGGAACAAAGGTCAGTAATTGGACAAAATGATTGACAGATTTAGCAAGCCAAGTTTATGAAGGTTATTCAAATGTGTTTATGGAATAAGAATCAAACTTAAAGATTAATGAAAAAACATATGTATTTGCTCTAAGTTAATGACAAAGTGAATGGAAATACCTGATGAACTTTAAAACATGATGCAAGGTCTAAAGTGGCATCCCATGATATCACTATATTGTGAATCAACATTGGCACACATTCAACCTACTTGACTACATTGACTTAATATATTGTCAAAAGGTCCAAACATGACTTGAAGGCTTTTTTAGTTCTCATTCCATTACAAGTACTTGTTCTTTCAAAATTTGACATAGATTGTAATGCCCAAACACCTAAAAGTAGTTAACTACTTAAACTCTTTAAAGTATTCAAGTCTTATAATATTGTTATCCTAATATTCAACACCTTATGAGATAAACATTTATTTCTTCCAAGCATAACCATTATGTTAATGTTGCCTAAAATGAAACCAAAACAATTAGTTTACCTCAACAAAAACACCAAAATAAGTAATTTTCTTGATGTAACATTTTACAACATCTCCAATTTGCAATTTAGCCTATAATAACAAACCTTATAATAGCATAAAGATATGAATATAATTCAATAATCAAATGTAAAAGAAACTTTTAAACAAAACAAGATTTGGAAACACATTTCCCTTTCATGTCACAACCAAACAAAAAAAGGAAATTGAAGTTCCATTTAAAGAAAGCTTTTATTAGCTCCTAGTATATTGAATAAATTTAGAGAACATACCTTCAACCATAATAGTGGCACTTGATATAGACTACAAAATGAAAAATTATTTAGCCAAAAAAAAAGCCAATAACTATCATAGTATGCTACTTGATGTTTTGAATAGGTAGCCTTCAAGTGGCAAACAATAAGATATAGCACGAAAAGATACTGCACCTAGATCATGATGCAGTAGAGAGATCTTTAAGAACATTAAAATTCCAACACTCCTAGCATTCATAAGAACTGCCTCTCTTTCACCATCCTTTAGCTTCTTTTTCACATCCTGGTCTAATCTATAACAAAGCCAAATGTCAACAAAACAAATGAAGAAAAAAAGCAGGTACACAAGCAATATTTTTTGATAAGGAAAATCTAGAGTATGAAATAAAATACCTCTTTGGTTTCCCCCATGAGGTAGCTTCTATAAAAAACTTGGTAGAGGGATCATCCATATTTAAATATGATTGTTCATCAAAGGTAGCTTTTGGTTCATTGGACTTAATAATGCTCTTCTTGGATGGCTACATTCCTTGGAAACCATACATAATATCATTTTCCATTATTCTAGCTAAAAAGGTCATTGATATTTTTTTAGGACATGAAAGATAGCCCTCCTCTACTTCTAAAGCAAAGGAGGGCTATCTACTTTGTAAAGATGATCTTTAAGTGCCCCATTGGGTATGTACTCATAAACTAAAATCATTTCTCCTTGATCATCACAATATCCAATGAAAGGCATAAGATGTACATGTCGGAGCTTTGATAACATCTTAATCTCCATGCAAAACTCACTAGTTCCTTGCTCAGATGACAAATTTAGTTGTTTGATGGTAATTAACATGGATACATATTTATGATACCATTTGCATACATTGCCAAAACCTTTAACGCTAATAAGATTTTGCTCATCAAAGTTTCTTGTAACTGCTATGATCTCATCTATTATAAATTAACAACAAAGTTCAAATGGTAGTGCAAATCTTTGGGTGCTTTGCATTTGCTTTCATCATTAATGGACAAAGAAACAAAAAAGAATAGAGAAAGCAAACCAAGCAGCAATGATAGCTCTAATAGCTATAACCAAAGGCAATGTTCTTTTCCCTCTTGCTTTCTTTATTAAAATTGGCAACTATTTTGGTGGTGCAACAACCATTACATGTTTAGGAATCTCATACAAACTCATGTATTGAAACCAATGGGCCTTCATATATCTAACTAAAGGTTACATTGATAGTAATTTCACTACTTGACATGAAATAGGTACTTTACTGAAACAAAAATACATAGATGTTGACCAATTCTATAAAGGCCAAAGAAATTAAAATTTACAAATTTAGCTTAAAAAAGTCAAAATTTAGATTACACTAGTTCTATAAATTAGTATCTCTTATAGCTCCCATTAAACATTCTCAAGGTCTTTTCAATGTCCTTAGCCTTGAGGAGGAGTATTATCTTATAAAAAATAAATATAACTTTTAATTTAAACTTATAAACATTTAAAATAAAGTAACCAACTAAAAATAAATAAAAAGGATAAATAAATTATACACTGGGAAAAATTAAGATTAAGTAGAAAATAAAAGGAATACATAAATGCATGGATTATATGTGCCTTCTGAGGATAAATGAGCCTTTTGCTATAACTCTTACTCGAGAACACTAAAAGCATCATCTGGTGAAGGAGGTTATGTCTAAGGAAGGCATGTCAAAATTAATGTTTAGACTTGGATTATGCTACTATAATTTTTACAACATTGCATAAAAATGGTGCACTATTGTTATAATTTGCTATTTCATTCTCTTTTGTAGCTCTTATGTTTATGCTTCAAACTTCTTTTACATCTCAGCTTCCACATCCTCCCTAACATACCGTATAAAGTCTGATGGATCTTTGACAACATCTTTAACAACTAATTTGCTTTTCAAAGTATTGCAGTCATACCTCTTCCATATAGCCTCACCCTCTCAAAATACTCATCCCCCATAACTGTAGTGAAGGCATATGTAAGACTTTGGCTACATGTTCCTTCTCCTTAAATTTGAAGCTCCTCAATTAGATTCTAGATCCAAAGCAAGTCAAGTTACAAGTGAAAGAATACTGCATAACCTCAGGTCATACACAAAAAGAAAAAAAAAGGAAAACAAAAGGAAATGCTTAAATTTTGCTTAAATGTTTGATTTAATAGCTCATATTCTTAGTTGGAGCAACTTCTACAAGTAGCCTTAAATATGTCAAGTCAAGATAGGGAGATTTTACTAGGATTTTTAGCTTTCTAATATAAATACAAACAATGAAATGTAATGAGAAAAATTTAAATAAAGTAAATTAAAGGTACTCATTCATAAATACATGCAATGTAACGTTACTTTTGGCAATTTACATACTAATTGTTCTAAAATCTTAGTAAAACTCTTTCTGGTTGTAGTGTACATTCTTATTTTCTTTTGGTGATTAGCAATGTTGGTTCTTATCATTACCTATAAGCACTAGTAAGGAATAACAAAAAGTCAAAATATGTTAATATAAAACCTATAGAAAGATATTTGACAAATAAGGAAGAATAAGATAATATTAAACCTTTACTTCTTTAGAATTCCAATATTGTAATAGCTGTTTAAATTGATTTGAAGGTATATGCAGTGGACAATTTGACAGCTGTTAGTCATTTACTTCTTATAGTATTATCTCTTTAACCTACACTTATAAACCCTCCAACTTGTTTTAATGGTACTCATCACCCACTTATTGTCTTCCTTAAGAACCATATATTTATCTTATAATCAATTAAAATGGGAAAAAAGTTAATTGTAATGAATACATTTCCATAGAGATAAGGAATATAATTTCCAATATATATTACTTACATAATCTTCTACAAAGCATTCTTTTTCTCAGGGTTGGAGCACATGCCAAGTCTTTACATATAAAGGCACCAATTTGACATTCCTAACTAATGTCCCAAGGAAATTGCTAAACTCACAATGAGTTTTATTATTTAGGCCTATAGGTTGATTTTCAGCATTTAAGAAAATGAGTTTTTTCTCATCTTTATGTCTAGCATATTTTGCTCTTATTGTCATTAATCCTCTTCTTTTTTTATGCACTAAAATAATATTGGTGAAGACATGTAAATATTTATTCTAATAATTAAGATTTCAGTGAATCACATAACTAAGTGATACCCCTTTTAATTACCTTGGATCACTCCTCTTTCTTATTGCCATTGTCTTAAACCTACCTTCATGGAAGGTTGTGCTCCCATTTCATTGAAAGCTATCCCTCTCGATTGTTGATTATCAAATTTTGTGTGCTCTCCAAAAGGTTGCATTACTAGTTGTCCATCTCTTGCTTCTAATGTCTTAATGGACTATGACCCACCACTTGAAACTAAAAAACACAATCTAACAATATTTGTTTAAGGGGTTTATGTCTTTTCTTGTGCATAAGCCTCTTTTGTCAATGTTTGTTGTCTCAAAATACTTGAAAAGGAAGTCACTACCTCTTTAGTAGTAGATAATGCCTTCTTTTTTTGAATGATTTTCTTTTTCATGGCTAATGGTTGTCAAATAACTAGGAGGAATTAAAAATTGGATAAATAGCAAAGTAATAACAACAATTATATTTTTGACATACTAATCATATCTGTGCACATTATATTTCACAAAATCAATGAATGAATCACAGTTTAGTAATGTAGCCACAATAAAAGTAGAACCTCAAAGTGATAACTCCCATTAAACATATTAAAGATCAAAACAAGAAAAAGAAATAAAAAAACTTATTAACTTGTTTTATCTAATCATTTGCATCCATCCAATCCTAAGGTGTTGCATTGTCATCTATATTGTCATGCAATTGCTCTAAGCTTATTTCAAAAGGTAGATCATTTGTGTCTATGTCAATTATGGTACTAAGCATGTCTTCTCTTTTCAAACTAGATTGCCCAGCAATATCAATGCCTCCCACATTTGAATCTGCTACATTTGCCTCCTCCCAAAATATATCTTATACACTCACATTTTCTTCTTCATCCATCCTAAATAATTTTGTAGGAGGCCGATGCATTACCTAATAAATACCTTTCTTAGTTGGTTCCTCCAAGAAGAAAACTTGGTGAACTTGAGATGCCAATTTGAAAGGATCACTCTGATAACACAATTTATTGGAGTTAACCCATGTAAATCCATAGTCATCATTCTCTAATTCAATTAAATCACATTTAAACAAAACAACATCAAATTAAACCCTGTAGTTCAATTCAATAATTTCTATAATTGACCCATAATGACTCACTTCTCCCTTCACTAGGTTTTGGCCTTTTAAACTAGCAAAACTATATATTAATGTTGTTAATGTAACATCACTATTTTGTATCTTAAACCTTGCATCTTATTCCTTGGTGTGGAATCTGTAGCCATTAATGACATAACCATTATAATACTTAGCTACAGTATTAGGACCAATCGATAACCACGGAATATAGAAAGGAACCTCCTTAGTTGCAACTTAAGCTTGAACCAAGTAAAAAATTCTTGACTATGATTTTGTGCTTTAGCCCATCTCTTTTTGTGTCATCCACTCAACAGTTGCTTATGCTTTCTACAATATACCCAACAATGAGAAATAGAAAGAATGGTATTTTAAGGAGACAATATTAAGTGACAATTTAAAATTTGGTTTACCTTACTTGATATATCTCTCAACTTCTTCATCTTTGCAATTAAACAATGCATATCTATGTACTTGTTCAAGAGAAATAACATCCAAAGTAATAGCCTTACCTTTCCTTTTCCCTTTACTTGTAATTGTATGACCTTTATTTGGAAATAAAGGTGTTTGCTCTTTCATTATTGTATTAAATTGTTGATGATATCTTGTAAATGGAGTCTTCACCCCATCATGCATATATCTTGAGCAAAACACCAAAAACTCTTCAGCCAAATACCCTTCTGTGATGAAACCTTCAAGTTAATTTCTATTACGAACCTATGATTTCAATTTGCACTATCTCCCAATCCCAAACATTTAATGACAATACATGGGCCCACCAAGCCAAATTTCATCAACTAAGTGTATAGGTAAGTGTATCATGATATCAGAGAAACTTGGAGGAAAAGTCATCTCTAGTTGGCACAATATTTCACTAATTTCACCTTACAAGTGACCCAAGTCGTCTAACTTCACAACTTTACTACATAGTGATTTAGAAAATAATCCTAATCTTGTTAAGCTCATAGCAACATGCTTTGACAACATCTTTCTAACAGCAATTGGAAAAAGGCAATGCATCAATAAGTGTGCATCATGACTCTTATACTTTGCAATGCATCAATAAATGTGCTAACCATCATTAGAAAGAATAAGTTGAAGCTCTTTTCTTATCCCCATGTCTTGTGAATCCAAACAAAATTTTGCATGATCCTTCATTTTACTAGGAATGTTAAGGATAGTCCCAAGAATGTTGTCACAAATGTTGTTCTCTATATTGATCACATCTAAATTGTGCTAGCATTTCTTACTCTTCCAATATGGCAAACAAAAAATATAAATTTTTTTTTCCATGGATTGTCAAAGATTGCTTTTTACTTCTTCCTAAACTAATTATCAATATTGGACAACTCTGCTGCAATCTCTAACCTTAACAAAGGTGTTAGAGCATTTATCAACCCTATCTTACTATTGAAAGTTTTTCTATTTCTTCTCCAAGGGTGCTTAGCATCTAAGAATTTATGATGGTTCACATAACATGTTTTCCTATTACAATACAAATATTTAGAAGAAGTATCATAATTACATGCAGGACATGCTAGCTGTCCCTTTATACTCCACCTTGATAGCATTACTTATGTTAGAAAATCACTAATAGTCCATAACAAGGCTATATGCATTTGAAAAGACTGCTTATTACATGCATCATATGTCTACAAACCATACTCCTACAACTCCTTCAATTCTTCAATCAATGGCTACAAAAACACATCAATCTCTCACCCAAGTGAATCAGGGCTAGGAATGATCATACTAAGCATCATAAATTTTGGTTTCATATAGAACCATGGTGCAAGTTGTAATTAATGAGCATAACCAACCATGTGTTGTGTGTAATGTTGATGGTTAGAAAATAGTTTAAATTCATCACTAGCTAAACCTAATTTCACATTTCAAGGTTCCTTTACAAAAGATGGATGCAACATATCAAATTATTTCCAAGTTTCACCATTAACAAGATGTCTCATGTTACCATCCATAGGTCGACTTTTTACATATCTTGAGGAATATCTTATAATCCATATCAATAACAACAACAACATTTTCTATAAGGGTAAGATATCTCATTTCCTTCAGCAGATGTAGTGAAAGCCTTATTTAAGAAAACTTTAACCCCAAAAGGTAGGAAAAAGGAAAAAAAAAAAAAAGAACAAGTCAAAAATTTTATTACATTGCAAAGATTATAGACTTCATGAGAAGTGAGAAGGAAAAAACTAAAATCATTGTATTTAATGCATTTACAAACACTTTTTCTTACTATCAAACCATAAGGCATTGATTCTCAAAACTCAAGATAATTAATCATTTCCTCATGAATGAATCATAGTAATAAAAGTAGATCTTTCAAATATTTAATTATATGTTGTTGACTAAAACATTTGCAATCGTTTATTAGACAAAAAAATAATTCTCAATTTTCAGCATCTCTAATTTCTCTTGGTATAGTTAACATTTTATTTTAAAGGTTCAGTAGTGGGTTTCAAATGAATTTTCATTACACAAAACTCAACTTTACATTTAAAGCTTAAAAGTGAAAATAAATACTCACAATTCACTATGATAAGAATATATTATTTTAATTTTTCTTTGCCTTATTCTTCTTTTTCTTCTAAGATGATGTTCAACGATGGCAACGATGCAAATGTGGAGGACTAAAAGCAACAGCTGCCTTTTCTTCTAGACCAACAAAGGGACAGAGAGAATGGTAAAAAGCTTGACAAGTTCGATAAAAGTAAGGAAATGATGACCATTGACACTTTGATAGTGAAAGTCGAAGCCAAAACAAAGGCAAGTTGTTTGACATCATCAAGTTAGTAAACAAAGAAGGCAAAGGATGATGTTATAGGAGCTAGAATAGAAGAAGTATCCATTCCCTAAATTCAATGTTCCTAACTTTCATCACTAGCTCTTAAAGATTAAGTAATTAGAACTCCTACAACCCAAGTGACCCAACAAGAATAATTTAGCCCAATTTCCATTTATTTTTTCTATATATTCCACATGACATTCCATTACATACATTTGGACATCATTTGATTTATGTCTATGTTGACTTTTATTTTTGAGTGAACAAATAAAATCATGATAATTAAAGAGGAAATGTTGTTCATGGTCATAAGGAGATGATAGGATATCCAAAGGTAGATTAGAGAATAACTAAAATTAGGATTCCTTAAAATTTAGGCTATCATACCCTTACTTCCTTCTCTACTTCCTAAAGATGATTGTTGTACTACTTAATTGCTAACATGTGTTGTAGTGTTCAATTGATACTCTATTTATCAGCCCATTTCAAATTATCATGTTAGTGGCGTGCCATAATTGTCAAGAATGAAAGGTTGCCTACTAACCCTCGTGAACACTTCATATTGGTGGTCATAGTAGGCAATATTAATGCCAATATCAAATTGAGGCATTATAGAGGGCAATAATGTCATGGGCTTTAGATTTGTGACAAGTTGCATGATTTTTTTTTTGGACCTCTTTCTTCTTTCTTAAGCTACTATATGTTATGATAACTACAACAACTAGCCTTGGAGAATGGAGGAGACAAGGAAAAATCATATGAGTGATTTTTGGATTAAGATCATCTGAGAGGAAAATATTACAAGTGGCTACTTATAAGGTCATGGGTGGAATTAAATGTATATTTCAAACTAGAAATAATTTGTTCAATATTATATTTGTATACCCATTTTAACCAAAAAAGAAAATATTAATACCAAATTTGCTCATAGTTAGACTAGAATTAGAAGTTAGAATAGTAATTATATCAAATGACACAAATAAAATCCTTTTCTAATTAACATTTGTCAAGGAGTCATTAAAAATAAAAATTTAAGTCATTGAGTGAGGTACAAATTATATATTAAATTTGGAACAAGCAAATTATATGCAAGAACATTTGGCTAAAAATATAGACAAAATATATACTCACAACTTTTTGATCATAAGTCATTTAATTTAAAACCTTAAAACTATTGGGCATATTAAGCTTTGCCAACCAATTATTTCTTTTATTAGTACACCAACTTTCACTACATGTTATAATTTCCACTTTTTCAATATTCATTTACACATGGTACAATGTGTTCTTGACATTTTGGTATGTATATGTTAGTATTACAAAATCTGCCTCAATAAAGCACCTTGTGGCTTGAGTAGCCTTTTAAACTAGTTAGCTGAAGCTTTTGGTATCGTGGTGAGATTGTTGTTGTAATCAAGGAATAGAGTCCAAAGCAGTGTAGTCAGAATTCCAATCCCAATTATCATGCAAAGACCAAACAAAGTAGCCACATACATTGCAGTTGTCATGCTTGTCATGTTGGTTTAACTTTTTAGTTGGGTGGTAGATATGTCTTAAGGCCAACAATTAAAGGATTCATTGGGAACTCAAAGACACTTGCTAATTACCTTATGGTTGCAAAAAGGTTTGATAGGTAGTCTTTGTGATATTCTATCCTTTTCTAATCCTTTAATGCCTTGTTTAGAGGTATAAATGGTATATTTAGATCATCCATGCCTATAATGATGAAGTAGGTTATCTAATGATTCAAATTTTTGAGCTTGTTTTTACTCATTTTGATGCTTGGGACATGCATATCATTTTCTGTTATAATTACTTATGGATTCTCATACTTATCTTTCAAATAGTTCACCAATTTATGAATGCCCTATGGTACTATATGTAGCTAGTGGGAAGCTACCTATGAAAGAATTGCCAGTGAGTTAATTTTCATATGACAAGATCTTATTGCTTAGTCAATTGGTTAATGACATACTCATTCTTCAATAGCAATGTTGTGTCAATGAGCCATAATTAAGAACATTGTAAAGATCATTAGTCAATTGTTCTACCATGCATCTTTCTTCAAGAGTAAAAGACAGTGCTTTTGATGGCTTACAAGTGGTGATCACAACAGCATTAGAATATGCATCCTTTAGTACTAGTTTCCAAGTGTGAGTCCTATTGTTCTAGACTTACAATACTATGTAATGATTTATGCCAACAAAATCCAAAGACCCTAGTAAGAATTTTAACATCCTTTAGGAGATTTTAGGTAGCCTTACACCTATAACCTTTTTCATTAAAAGAGGATATTTGCCAAAGAAAAGTGGAAAAAGGAACCTTATTCACTTCAAGTCTATTAATGAAAATGTATGCATGTTGAAGGTCATGGTGCCCCTACTTTGTTGTAACAAATTGACCTTAAAACTCTTGCAACAAACTTTCCCTCTTAATATTAGTTATGTTAATTATGGTTGTTATGAGAGTTAAAGAAACTTGCTCTAGAAGCTTTCTAGCAACTTTTTGTTGCATTGATATATTGAATTTAAATTTGAAGTATTTTGAATTTAAAACAATGTATAATCATGTGACCTTATGTTTAAATTCAAATTATGAAATTTGAATTTGTAAAATCCTATTTTTGTAAAACATATGGCATATATTGAAGAAGCTAGAAAATAATAAGCTTTTTGTATATATCTCAGCTTTGTTGTCCTTTCCTTGATCTATCTCTTTGATCCTCCTTCTTTTCCTTCTATTGCAAGAAACCATAAATTATCACAATCCATCCAACATTCTAGTATCAAAGCAAGTAGCAATCATGGGCCTTGAAAGCGAACAAGTAAGAAGGAAAGAAAGGAGAACTAGTCAATTGTTATGTAAGGAGCAAAGCATTAAGAGAACCCTCCATAAAACCTAGGTCATATTGTTGCAACATGGCTTCCTCTTGTTTTTCTCAACTTCCACCTCTAAAGTTCATTGGGGAAAACTATTCTTAATGGATAGTAATGATGAGAGACTATCTAAGAGCATTTAATTAATAGGAAGCCATTGAAAAAGGTATAGAGCCAACTCCTTTGCTTGCTAATCCCTCTTTTACATAACTCAAATTCCATAATGAGAAAACAACCAAACAATATGAGGTAATAACTTATATCCATTTAGTTGTATCCATGACCATCTTTAACCAAATCATGGCTTGTAAAATAGCCACAAATTCATAGGATAAGCTAAAAGAGGAGTTTTAAGTAGTGAGAAAACTAGAAACATGCAACTCTTTAACCTTAAAATAGAATTTGAAATTTTGAGGAAGAAACAAACAAACACCATCAAGGAGTATGATGATAAGCTTCTCAAGCTGATCAATCAAATTAAGGTCTTGGTAGAGGAGTTCCTTAATAGAAACATTGTGCAAAGGTATTGATAAGCATTCTAAAGAGGTTTTAGGCAAAGTTCTCCTCTTTAAAAGACTCAAAAGATTTTGACTTTATAAGTATACTAGAATTGCTTAATTTCTTTTAAAGCTTAGGAACAAAAAAGGCTCTAAGGCAAGAAAAGCATATTGAAGGAGTTTTTTCCATGAAGCAATAGCCCAAGTCTCAAACCAAAAAGAGGTAACACAGTAAGTAGAAGAAATGGTTAGAGGATCACCCTAAGTCTAAAGGTAGAAAATAATATCCACTATATGATTATTATACAAAGATTAATCATATGTCTAGATACCATTGGAAGAGCCTGATTTAGTATGCAAAATTTGCAACAAGAAAAGGCATATTGAGAGGATCTATTAGCATAAAGGAAAGCAGTAGCAACAAGAAGCATAGAAACCTCAACGGGCACAGGTAGCTAATGAGAAACAAATGTTAGTGTAGTTATTTATTGCAGTAGCCAACTCCATCAGTAAGAGTAGCAACACATGGCTTATTGATAGTGGTTGTACAAACCACACATCACCTTATTTACAACTTTTCAAAAGGCTTGACAAGTCTTTTACAACCAAGGTGAAAATTGGTAATGGTGACATGATTCTAGTATAAGGAAAAGGCTATGTTACCATCCACATAAATGCAAGTATTAAGTTCATACTTGATGTTTTATGTTTGTCTAAAGTTAGTTATAACATGCTCAATGTAGGTAGTTATTAGAAAGAGGATTTAGCTTAGTCTTTAAAGATAAGGCTTGCCTTATTTCAAATGCCAAAGGTATCTTCCTAATCAAGGCATCTATGTAAGGCAAAACCTTTTAGTTAGAAGCAAGGTACAACATCTTGCATTGCTTGCACAAGCACAAGGCATTATGCTTTGGCATAAAAGGCTAAGCCACATCAACTTTGTTCATTTGAAAAGGATGTAAAGAAAGGGACTATTGCATGGTTTACTTGAGGTAGCAAAACTCAAGTCTATTTGTGAGACTTATTAACTTGATAGACATACCAAGCTACCATTCTCATCTGGAACATCATATATAGTAAATGAGAAGTTTCAGCTTCTTTACAATGATCTCTATGGTCTTATGGATCATGAATCCATAAAATGCAACAGGTCCTATGTTATCTTCATAAATGACTTGACTAGGTTTACTTAGATTTTCTTTCTCAAGCAAAAGTTTGAAGTGTCGAGTGTCTTTAATCAATTTAAGACTTGGATTAAGAAGCAATCTAGCTTCCAAATCAAGGCCATTAGGTTAGATAATGGCTCAAAATATACATTTGAGTCATTTAAGTAGGTTTGTAGGGGTATGGGAATTGAGTAACAACTTACAACACCTTACTCACCCCAATAAAATAGGGTGAGTGAGAGGAAGAATAGACCCCTTATAGCTATGACCAAATGCCTACTAATAGTGAAGGATCTTCCCAAGTCTTTTTGGTTAGAGGTAGCAATTACCTTAATGTACTTGTTGAATACGTAACCCACCAAGGCCCTTGTTGATTCCACACCTTATAAGTGTTGGTTTGACATTAAGCTGTCTCTGACACACCTTAAGGTGTTTAGAAGCCTATGTTATGCTCATATACCTCAAGAAAAGAGAGGCAAGCTAGATCCAAGAGCTTTAATGGTTTTATTTTTTGGTTACACAAATATAGCACATACTTATAGGGTTTAGGACCTTATCTCCAATAGAGTCATAATAAGTAGAGACTTAAGGTTTATGAAATCTTAAAATGGAACTGGGAAAGGGCAATTGTTAAGGTTGATGAGAGCTTAACCTTAAGTTCTAGTTAGCCTATGCCACCTATACACTAAGAGTCTGACTCCTCAGAAGAAGACAATGTTGACAACTCACCTATTAGGGGCACTAGGTCTCTCACTGATATCCATGAGAGATGCAATGTAGCTTTTGAAGAACCAGTAAGCTATGATGAAGCATCAAAACTTTTAGGTTCAAAAGCTGCAATGCATGATGAGTTTTAGGCTTTAGAGAAAAACAACATTTAGATTCTAGTACCAAGGCCACATGATAGAAAAGTTATAAGAGCTAAATGGATATACAATGAAATTGAATGTAGATGGAAGCCTACATAAGCTTAAGGCTAGATTAGTTGCTAAGGGTTTCTTAGATCAAGTAAGAGTTGACTACATAAATACCTTTGCACCTATGGCAAGGATGGATACCATAAAGCTTCTCTTAGTTATTGTAGCTCACAACCAGTGGGGGGGTGCACCAAATGGATGTCAAGTCTACCTTTCTAGATGATTTGTTGCAAGAAGAGATCTTTCTTAAACAGCCACTTGGTTTCGTTCTTCTTGGAGAATAAGATAAAATATACTTACTAAAAAAAGCTCTTTATGGGCTAAAGCAAGCTGTTAGAGCTTGGTATAGTAGGATATACACATACCTATTCAAGCTTGGCTTCACAAGGAGTGTGTCTAAAGCAACTCTCTATATTAAAATAGAAATTGCTCATGTTTTTAACATCTCCCTCTATGTTGATGATCTAAAAAAAGCTCTTTATGGGCTAAAGCAAGTTACTAGAGTTTGGTATAGTAGGATATACACATACCCACTCAAGCTTGGCTTCACAAGGAGTGTGTCTAAAGCAACTCTCTATATTAAAATAGAAGTTGCTCATGTTTTTAACATCTCCCTCTATGTTGATGATCTCATGATCATTGGTGACAACAATATGCTTGTTCATCAAGTTAAAGCAAAATTGAAGAAACAATTTGAAATGATAGATTTAGAAAAGATGAAGTATTTCTTGGGTTTGTAAATCCATTAATCTCAAAAAAGCATTTTTGCTTTTCAAGTTAAATATGCAAGACATATTCTACAAAAATTTCATATGCAACATTGCATGTTGGCAATAACACTACTAGATCAAGGAATTAAGTTGCAAAAAGAGGATAGCTCACCTAAGATTGATGCAAGGGAATTCCAAAGTCTCATTGGATATCTCTTGTATCTTTTAGCCTCTAGACCAAATATCATGTTTTTGTGAGCATGTTATCCAAGTTCATGCAAACCCCTATAATCTACACTATAAAATAGGAAAAAAGGTGTTGAGGTATATCAAAAGTACTATTAATTTTAGAATCATGTTCAAAAGCATAGCAAACACTAAGCCAGAAGGCTATATAGATAGTGACTAGGCTAGATCAAGTAAGGATATGAGAAGCACTCTAGGATATGCTTTCACCCTTAGTTCAGCTGTTTTTTGCTCTAGCACAAGGAAACAAAATACTATGGCATAATCCACAATTAAAGTAGAATACATAGTTGTTGCCTTAACTGTGAATCAAGCCTTATGGATCAAGAAGATCATGGTAGACTTGAAGCTAGAGCAAAAGGAGGCCACCATAATTCATTGTGACAATCAAGTAGCCATTGTGATATCAAAAAATCTAGTTATACATGGTAGAACTAAACATTTCAACATAAAGCTTCATTTTGTGAGGGAATGCATAAGAATCAAGAAGTGGAACTGAGTTTTTGTCTTTCCAAAGATTAGCTTGCTATATCCTAACCAAAGGATTGCAAAAAGACAAATTTATTGAATTGAGGATGAAATTAATAATGTAAAGTAACAGCACCAAAGAGGAGTGAATGTCATGATGCCCCTACTTTATTGTACCAAACTGACCTCAAAACCTTTGCAACTAACTTTCCCAACATGTATCAATTATGTCAAATATGATAGTTGAAGAAACTTACTCCATAAGCTTTCTAACAAGCATTTTCAGCAACTTTTTATTGTATTGATATATTTAATTCAAATTTGAAGTATTTTGACTTTAAACCAATATATAATCATGTAACCTTGTTTTTAAATTCAAATTATGAAATTTTAATTTGTAAAAGCCTACTTGTAAACCATATGGTATGTATTGAAGAAGAAGTTGAAAAATAATGAGCATTTTGCACATATTGTGGCTTTGTTGTCCCTACCTTGATCCATCTCTCTAATCACCCTTTTTTTCCTTCTATTGCAACCAACCATGAATCATCACAATCCATCCAACATATGTCCTTCTAAAATGTCATGAATCCAAGGCATTTACTTTTTAACATCCAATTGAAAATTCAATTACTCTACTTGTTACATCTTTGTCCTCATTGGCATTAAAGAATGATTCACACCACTTAGAATCCAAGGCTATTCCAATATGACTTCCTTATTTTTCCTAGAAGACCTAACAAATTAGTAGAAGACCAACATCTTATGTCAGGCTTATTCAATTTTATGGTTAGATCAAGATATTTGGTGGCAGAAGACTATGTTTGAGCAAAGAAGTACCTTAAAATCAAATTGATAATAGTGATATTAGCTACATGCAACAAAAGGATGTAGTGAACTACAATGTAAGGTTCATTGGATGAATTTCCAATTTTACAAAGTATAAGGCAAAAAATAAAGCACCTCCTAAGAGCCTAGATTCCAATATCATAGCCTTAGATTGCAAAATCATAAGGTTCAATAAAGGTGATCTAGTTCTTCACTCTAACACCAAATGCTTGGAAGTATGTGAATGCATGATGCTCAAAATCCTCTTCATAAGTGACCCTTTTGTTTTCTTAAAGCTATATTTTCATAGCCAAAAGTGTTCCATTTAATTCCAATATACCTACACTATTTGTTTGCTCAACCATCCTTCATATTTATCTTCAAGCATTTGTGGATGATCTTAATGGTATAAAGTTACATAAGATTGGATTCCTAATTGGAAACAACAACAAATGCTCCAACAATATAGTCCTTTTCTTTTTAAAATGAAAAATTCCCTTGTCACATAGAGAAACTAAACTATAAGGCATGGATCACTGAGTAACCTTTTTGCAGTAGAGCATTTATAAGGTTATTGTAGTAATTTATCCCTTCTTGATTTGGCTCCCTTGTTCCAATGTTAAAACACTCTGATCAAAACTTTTAGCAATTTAGAAAGGTACTCAGCAAAAGAATATGATTAAAGTTTTTTAAAATTGACATACTTGGAAAATTTCTTGAGACAAATATGTTCTTATACTAAGAGAAAGAGAAAGAGAGAAAGAGAGTAAGTGGGGTTAATTGGAATCACTATTGCATTAGATGTTGTAATTAGCTTTAGTGATATCCATACCCATGGTACTATCTCTTATAATTTTGGAAGCTATATTTCATTTTTTGATTCCTTAACCTAATATATTAACTTTAGGTTAAATTACAATCCTCTATAAATTTTTGTATTTGCAAGTGAAAGAGAGACTTGATTGTTCCTTTACTATGAGTTAATAATTGTTCATATTCTTTCTTTATTATTATTATTCATTTTTTTAAATTGTTGTTTAGTATCATTGTTATTACTCAATAGTATCATTGCTATTGCTCAATATTCTCCTTCAATCACAAGAACTATACCTAATTTACCATTCTTCCAACACTACACTTATTTGAAGGTTGCACATAATGTTGTTTGATTTATATTATTGTGATATTTTCCATTTTAATTTTATTTTTTTTTATAAAAAATATGCTATGGATTTAAATAATTAAGTCCCTAGTTATTAATACTAGATTTTGGATAGGAGAATTTTGCAAATTTTTTATAAATATAAAGTTATAAATGCTCATGTGGAATTAGGTATTCTCCTTAATTTGTCTAATATAAAAGCTTATGTTTAAATCAAAAGATATATTAGAAAAAAATCAACAATTCTCTTGGTGAAAAAAATTTATCCCTGTAATTTAAGAGTTACAAATGCTTAAATGTATTAAAGGGATAAATGCTTATATGGAAATTGAATCCAACTAGGAATACAAATGTTTAAAATTTCTTACAATGTATAAGGGTTAAATCTATTATGATTTTGTTATTATATATAATTAGAAAATTAATTCATAATTTTTTTTAATGGTGGTTGTATATAGTAATATAAATTATTTAATCAAAAAATATGCTTTTGGTATTACTTATCTACTATTTATAAACATGTCTATACTAATTATAATGTTAGGATTAATATGTTTAGTTTATATTCATTTAAAGACTAATCAAGAAGCTAATATGCCAAATATATAGTTAAATACATTTTTTTTCTACAATTAATGAGAACCTATTTTGTATTGAAATTTTAACGTTAAAATTTAAATGATGACCCAAATTTCAAATGATATTTCAGCATAGCAAACAATTAATTGGAGAGTAGAGAGAATAAGACATATTTCTATTTTTGGTCATAATGGAGACATAAAGCTTAGAGATACAAATCAAAAGGAAAAGCCACGAACCATTTCACCCCAACAATTCTTTACAAGCCTTCATTTGTGGATGCACTAGTGAGCTGTCCTAGTAGACTTTTAATTATAGCCAATAAAACACATTTTTGCTAAGCCTAATTAGGTAGGATGTTGGCATTCACTACTACCATGATTTGGTCTCTTTTGACATACTATCAAGATCCCAAGTATATTAATTCATTTTGTTTCAACTTGCATCCAACTAAAAGTATGTTGATATTTTTTAACAATACTTTATCAAGAACTAAGGGTCTATTTGGTTTACTTGTTATTGATTATTGTTGTTGATAGATTTTACTAATTATTATTGTTGATAACTATTCCTAATTATAATTGCTGATGAATAAAATGAAATTATAATATTTGATTAAAAAATATTTTAAATTGTTATTAAATATTTAAATGATTAATTAGTACAATAATTTATATTTTGACAGAATGAACTAATGTTAAAATAATTAAAATTAAAGTTTGTTTCTTTCATATTTCCTTTTGTTCTAATCTCTAAGCTTTATGCCTCCACCATGGTAAGTGGACTTATTCCTTTATGAGGAAATAAATAATTAATTTAGTTGGTAATAATAAAACAATAACCAATAATCTTTTAGCCAATGTTGTATCCAATACGATTAAGCTTTGGGTACATGTGAGTGGAATCCCCACATGAGACTCTTTTGTGAATCTTCCATGTTACTTCATTTTAATTGCTGCCAAAATAATGTGTTATAGTTGACGCAAGTGGATGTGCGCACATATTCATTTGGAGCAAAGCAAATTGGTGTTTTCTTATCCTTCCATGACAACTTATCATCCATAGCATGGTTAGAATGAAATGTTCAAATTCATCAAACCAACCAACTTAAACTATTTCTAATTATACTTGCTTCTTACTCTCTTGCCAGTCGAATGCACTTTTAAAATTAGTCAAACTATCACTAATAGTTTGGTGTCAATATGAGTGACAAATAGGTCCAAACTAGTCCACTTAAATTTATATGAGTGAACTTACAATTAATTTGGTGATTTTGTTGCTCTCTTTCAAGCAAAATCACTTCTTGATGACAATCCATGGTCCAATACGTTGAATTGCGATTTGATTGGCAAAGGCATTAATGTAAATATAATAACTGGGCAGACATTTCCTTATAATTGACAGTCTTTAAAGTAGGGACTTGCATTATTAAGGATGATAAGTTGTCTAGTGTTTTGCTCTTTGTCTTTAAATTAAAATGTACCTTAATTGCTTTTTGATAATTGCTGTCTTTAAAGTGAAGCTCTGAATTAAGTTCAAGTACCTTTTTTTTTAATCTTTAAAGGGGTCCAAAATTTCAGGCTTGTGGCATTTTTCTTTTTGGTTGCTCTCATAGTAAAATCTATTTTTACATCATTATCTATTGTTATGAATTTTGTTTCTGGGGATACGTTTAATCCTCTAGCCTTCTTACAATGCAGGTGCATCTTTCAGGTTTGGTGTACCGTATACACTTTCAAAAATTAAAGGAGATCTTAATCACGACAATATAAGTAGTTGAACTTGCCATGATTACATTTTAAATCCTCTCGCCACCCTTAGTTGGTGCTTATGTGCATTTTCTAGGCTGCCTTGCATGTCCAAGCGATGCCCAGCATGCCCCATAGGCCACATAGGAGGTAAGAGCTCTATAATGGAATGAGGCCATAAGATATGGACGAGGCTGAGTTGTTTGGTTGTCAAGAATGTGAACAACATGACATGATCTGTACTTGATTCTTAGGCCTCTCCATCCTCTTCTAAATAAATAGAATAGTTTAGTGGGTCATATCTACAAACCAATTTCCATCAAGAGCAATTCATAAGAAGACTTTAAAGGAGGTATTATTTAGTGCTGATTACTCTAATCTCAAAGTATTTAGTTGTTCTGCTTATGCTTATGAGAAAGAAAACAAATTTGTGCCAAGGGCAAAGAAGAGCATATTCTTGTGTTATGCAAAAGGCCACAAAAGATATAGATTATGGTGTACTCACCCTAATTCGCTTAAATTTATTATCAAAGTCTTGTATTCTCCTCAAAGCAAAGGAATCCAAATTCAGAAATTGAGACACAAGAACTTAGTACATTAAAAAGGTTTCAAAAAGATTTGATATGCAAAATTGCAAGTATGGGAGCCCTTTATTAATAATTCATTTCAAATTATCTGTACCATAGTCACCTTAAATAGAATAGGCAATGGGGCAAATGGTCTGAGTTTCATATAGTAGTGCAAGTGGTAGCATCATGTATGTTATGATTTGTACTTGTCCTTATATTTCACTCATTGTCAACATTGTATTTAGATTCATAAGAAATTCTTAGGAGGTAGTAAAATGGATCCTAAGACACTTTAGAAGAATTGCAAATGTCAATTTGGTTTACAGTAAGAATAATGGCACTAACAATAATATAGTTTAATATATTGATTTTAAAAATGTTGGAGATCTTGATAACAAAAGGAGCTTGACAAGATGTTTTCATTATTTTTGATTGTGTCATTAATTAAAAGAGAATTTTATAATTTATAATTGTCTTATCTCCAATGCAAGCTAAATACATAGTAGTTACAAAAGCAATGAAAGAGTTGTTATGGTTGTAAGATCTCGTTGATGACCAAAGTTTATAATAAGCCTTATTGATGTATATTGTGACAATCAAAATACTATACATTTGAATACAAAATAAATGTATCATCAAAAGAGGACAAATGTTAAGTATCATTTTGTACTTGAGGTCATATTAAAAAAATATATTAATAATAAAAATTGGTAAAATTAACAATATAGTAAATAAGCTAATGTAATTAAATCTAAATATTATTTAAATTTGATCTCTATTCATAATTAAAAAATATATAAAAATAGATGATCAAAAATTGATTATAATTGTTTTAATATAGTTCAAGTTAAGGTGAAAATTTATTAAAATATGTGCCTTGAATTAAGACCTTACAAAGTAAGCTTCTCCATAAAAAAAATTAAGGCATTAAGCTACCTTGAAGTTGCCGAAATTAGGGAAATTAATCATTTTATCATTTGTTGGTAATTTTGATGCTTGAAAGTTGCTAATTAATTTCCTTATTATGTGTGGACAATTTTCTCCATTTTGAGCCATAATTTAAGGTTATTGAGTATTGAGTGACAAAGTATTTGAACATAAGCGATTAAGTAAATTTTTGTGTTTGTAAATTTGGAGGATATTATTATTTTTTAATTATTATTTCACTTAAATAGTTAGTTTAAATTTAATAGTCTAATGAATTTATTCACAACAAAACCTACATTCAAACAAGGGTTAAGAAATTGTTACGAGGCAGAATCTCTTAAAAAGAATAGGCCCAAGAATTGTACATGGAATAGCTGACGTAAGTATATTCTGGGACTATTTGGTTAATTCATTTTCTCTAGTTTTGTGGAAGGCCATTAATTGTGAGTTATATAATTAGGGATAATTCATTAGCTGACGTAAGTATCTTCTTGAACTAAATTCTTATTTGTTGGTATGTTGCTCTTACCGACACTAATAAGTGATTTATAGTGATAAATGATATAAAAATATTTGAGAACTATATGGCACGTGATACCCATCCAAACCTTTTAGTACATTAAATATTTGGGAAGAAAATTACAAGAAAATGCGAGAGAATAAGGAATATCCAACAAATATTAAATGATTCATGTCGAAACACGTTGCCGTATCTTTGTCATTTTGGCCACTGCAATTATACGAAAAGGGTAGGAGAGATGTCCATTAAACAAACATAATAAATCTTTATGTGATTTCCGCGACAAGGAAGTGGGAATTATTAAGATGCACAATATGACCTTTATCATAGTGCATGCTCATGATGAATCTAAGAGTCAAACATGCACCTGCATGCTGATCCTGTGCATGATTCTTCCTCAAAAGCAAAGAAACAAGGTCTTGCATGGGTTTTGCAATTGCCACATAATGATCATAGGTTGAGTTCAGATCATTAGCAGAATACGTTCTTCAGACTAGTTATGCGGATTTGATTCTTAGTGCCAATACTCAAGAGGCAATTCTTTATCGTAGACAATTTTTTTTAACATTTTAGTAAAAAAGAAAATAAAAGAAGTTTCTTGCCTACGTAAGGTACAAATAATAATATTATTACAAACTAATTTTAAAAATAAATTAAAATATTATTTTTAAATATCTATTATATTTATTTTTGTTAATATAATTTATTTATAATTTTATATTATATAAATTTATTTTATTATTTTTTATTTTAATTAAATTTCATTTAATATATATATATATATATATAATTTAAAATTATTAATAAATTATATTCATAAAAAAATAAAATTAAATCTTTTTAATCAACTAACTAATGAGATATGAAAAACATGTTCTAATATACTACTAAATATCTGGGGAGAACGTTACAAGAAAATGACCACAGATGAAGACTATTCACAAGTCTTAAAAGATCCGTGCGAAACACGTTGCCGTATCTTAGTCGTTCCGGGCACCACAACTTTTTGTTTGTTGTTTATGCCTATGGTCTGAAGAAGAGCCAGCTCTAATAGGATTCCGTTGTCTCACTTCTGAAGAAACCTCTTCGCCTAATAATTGTACGATTGTGTGACCCCCGTTATTGTTTCATTGTACTCTCTTTTCAGTCAAGAATTGCATGACACCATATAAACAGCTGTTCATTCAATAATTCGATGAGTTATCAGTGACAAAGATGTTCACAATTTTGTTTACTAAATTTAACCATACAAATTAAAATTAAATTAAAAATATTTATCAATAATTTTGTTAAAAAAAATTTTAAAATTCTCATTTAAATATTTGTTAATAAAAATTTATAATAATAATAAATATTATATATATATATATATATATGATAAATAAGTAATTATTAAGAATATAATAATATTTTTTATCTTAAAAATATATTTTTAATATTATTAAGATAAATAAATATATAAAATAATATTTTTTAATTAAATATAATTTTTAAAATTAAAAATTATAATTAAATTTAAAAAAATAATTTACAATTATTTAATTAACTAATTTTAAAATTTAATTTAATTTAATTTTATCAATTAAATGAATTTTTTTG
Organism: Rhizophora apiculata; assembly: GCA_037832385.1. Lineage (NCBI taxonomy): Eukaryota > Viridiplantae > Streptophyta > Magnoliopsida > Malpighiales > Rhizophoraceae > Rhizophora > Rhizophora apiculata. Next base: position 12,193,607 of record CM075434.1, on the reverse strand, counting down.
AATACTTTTAATTGATATTGGGTAAACGTGATGATTGTAATAATTATTTTTTGCATTAGTGTATCTAGTAGATAGCAGTTATGTTAAAAAATCTAAATACAAACATATACAGTGAAGAATGTCTTATAATTATTAATGTACTTTTTAATTTTGTTACCAATTGAGAGTTCCTACTTACGCTTTAACAATTGATATAACAATTTATTTTTTATTATGTTTTTTCTAAAAAAAAAAAATACTTGTGCATCTCTTAGTTGAAGAAAGTGGTCCAATGCTTCATGACTAAAGCAAAGTGGCAGGCCATGTTCCAACAACGATGAGTTGAACTGAATATTTATACAATTAGTTTTAGTTTATGTGTTGCGAGATGAATAAAACCCAATCAGAAATCATGTACGAAAATAATGTCAGTTTTCCTAACCTAGTAATCCACCTATTTTGTCTTTTATATCATCCTAGAAGCCTTTGATGTTAAAATTCAATTAAGCCCGTTGGTTTTTAACTTAAGCTCCATCTGTTTGCTGAAAATTAATTTGCCCATGTAAAATATTTTCTAGGGTTTTTTTCTTAAAATAATTTTATAATTTGGACAAAAACGCTAAAAATAATTTTTAATATTTGGTGAATATGTTTTGGAAAGTACAATTGCACCACTAATTAATCTTTCACATTATTGCAAGGGATCTACTCAAATTTATTAGCAATACAATTATGTATAAGATAAAGCACAATTGAAATTTATACATTTATGTATCACTTGCTTAACTAAACGACAGTTCACAAAAGAGCCATCCCATCTCAGTTCACCAAAACGACGCCTATCGTCAATGGTACTCTTGGCGCTCTCAAGCTCTTCTACACTTTTTTTCGATGCTCCACTTCCAATCCCTTAAAAAAAATTACATTTGGGATACAAAATTGGCAAGTTGGTTTATATTCCACAGCAGGCAAGAAAGCAATGAACTGAAAAATGTTTCGTTCATGCATCAAAATTTTGAAACGGCAAAACAAACAATAATGTTGCTATAGCACTAGAATTTTCCAATTGTCTTTGCTGTTTTCACTATTTCATCTATGAAAGAGTGAAAGTAGCTAGAAACTATGTTGGTTAATGATTAATTGTTAGTAGTTGTCAGGTCGAAGAGAACAAGCAGACAATTAATGAAAAATGGATAGCTCATTATCATAGAATGATCTGCCACGCTTTTCACATTTCTTTATTCAATGTAGTACATATGTGGGACCTGAAAGAGAAAGTGATTTGAAGATAAGCGATGGTTAAGTAGTTGTAAATCTGGAAAAGCAGCTAAAAACTGTAGAAAAAAAAAATATATTTTGTGATGAAGGTGATTTTTATTCTAAATACCAAAAATTATAATTTAATTATAAAATTTTATTTAAATTGGTAAAAGTTATCAATAAACTGATTACAGAAAGATTTTAATTCTTTTTGAATTTGTTGTTTTTTTTATTTGATTTGCCTTTAGAGCAGGAGATTACTATAAACCTGTAATTCTTCTTTTTGAATAAAACTTGTTAGCTCACCGTAGGATAAAGTAGTATAGGGGATTTGTTTGTTGTAAAGATTAGAAAATTTGTTTCAAACTCGATCTCTTAGAAGCTTAGGAAGACCAGTAAGAAATTTTTCTTTCCAAAATTATTAGTTAGCATCTTTTCGTTATATGACACGAGTCATGAAAGTATTTTCATTTAAAAGGATATCCTGTTAAATTTGACCTAATTTACCATATATCCCACCATACTTTGATAGCATGAGTCTTACCCTACATTTTAGCCTGCGGGGTGTTTGTTCATGTACGGGGTGTTCATCCGCGTGGTCTAAAGTTGACCAATGGTCTCACTGCTAACCTTAGAGACTTACAGTTAGTACCACTCCATATTACACTTGGCATACACACTTAACTCTCGACATGTGACAGTTCACACTTAAACTCCCGACTTACCAGCTTAGGCTCAGTTGGGACTCGAACCTCGATGACATGTGTGGTAGTATGACTCTAATACTATTTTATCTAAAAGGATATCCCGTTAAATTTGTCCCAGTTTACCATATATCCAACCTTACTAAAAACCTAATCCAATAGAATGACCAGATTGGTGACCAAAAACCCAAAATAATTTGCTATAATTGTAAAAAACTTGGCCATTCAACCTGATACTACAAACTCAATACCAAAATCCAAACCTTAAAACTTACTGACCAAGTCCAAGCCCAACTTTAAACTCTACTCCATGACAGTAACTCAAAAGAATCCAAGATCTCTTCAGAGGATGATGTCGAACTCCAACCTGATGAAGTCTCTAGCCCGGACACCTTTTCGGACGAAAACGAGATTTTGATGCTAACACAAGATCAGGAACAAATCCTTGACATTCTTGATAGTTTAGGTAATGATCATGCCAAAACTCTTTTTCTTGAAAAACTTTTAAAAGCACCTTCTTCTTCAAAACTAAATGAATTGCTCCAACAAAGCCAGACATCTTATGATCTTTAAACCATTTTGAACAACATCAAACTAGACCTACTACCATAAATGACCTCAAGTTAGAAATAAATCAAGTGGTATCAGAGCCATTCGGCTTTTTGTAAGGGGGAGACAGGTGAGACGAAACATTGTTTATCTTCAACCTCAGTATATCGAGCGAAGTACCTGTGAGATAAGTGTGCATAGATTAACCACTTAGGGCGTACTAGGCTACAAAACCCAGAGAGGCAGTAAGACCATTGGATTACCTTGAGCCAAATCCTACAAATCTCATAACCATCTTCATCTGTAGGTATATTTTGATTGGCAGTAAGCATATCTACTTTTACTCTATGACCTCAAACACCTAGCCATGATTCTGCGACTTCTTCCTCAGGAACCCTAAATTGTGATGAGATCCTCATTGAAAACTTTGACAAATCAATTGACAATTGGCAGATCCCCAAACTTGTTGAAAAACAAATATGCAAAACCTCTAAATTTAACATCCTTAAAAAAAACTGATTATACCATCAAAACTGTTGAAAGAGATTGTCGCCTTTCTAGATCTATTGAAACTCTTAAACTACTTTCTCATGATTCTATCAAATATCATTAAAATCATTACAATTACCTGCATCTAGGCATGATACAAATAGGCATTAAACCACTTTTTAGAGAAGGACTAGATACATTTATTTTTGCTATGTTAAGAGATTGTTGTTTATTAAACTTTGATGATTCTCTTATTGGCATAATAAAATTCAGTTTATGCTCTGGACCTGTTTATTTTAATTGTTATCCAGATTTTACTATTTCTTTGCATGACAAAAATATTTTGGATGTTTTGACTTTGCAAATCAAAATCCATAACAATTGTTTTATAGAAGGATCTATACTTCTAAGTTTGATGTATAGAATCCAGTACAAGGCTATGAAATCTTCTTTTCATATACAGACTTTACGTGGCCCTGACAACAAAGGTGAAATGGTCTTATGGCAAACTAACATGCGCAGATCCAACCTTCAAACTCCCAAGTACATCAAATGGCATGAAGTCGACCTTCCTGATACGTGGAAACTCAACAATGCCATTATTCCTCAACCTCTTGTTAATCCAGATCTTAACAGGATCACCTAACACAATGATGGAAGTGTTAGTGTTTCATTTACATGACACTTTACTAATTCCAAACTACATCTTTTAAAGATAATGATCTTCAAACACAAATTACCAATTACCAATTACCTATAAAGGAGTAATTCAGCAAGATACCGTCCTAGCCACACTAGGATAAACAGTTATGCTTCTAACCTCTCTAGTATTAATTTACGTAGATAGGTTCTTAGACCAATATACAACAATGCTTCACCAAGATTGCCAGATTCTCTTGAGGCATTTACATCCCAAGTCCAATTTCCTAACGAGTCCAAGGTAAACCCTGAACTCAATATTTTGGAAAATGATGTTCAAACAAATTTTGAAATCAAAAAAGACATTTTGAGAAAAAAATTTTATTCCTATTGGAATAATAAAAAATGTGAATGGTTTTTGAAAACTTTTCAAAATGAAAAACAGCTAGCCATCCGAGAAGATTATTATGACTGGACGACTAGAGGAAAGAAAATGGTTTTATGTTTTGACTGGTTTGATGAATATTGTTTCCAATATGAAATTTGTTATCCCTGGACTTCATTTACAAAAGAAGATAAAATTCAGATGTATTCTAAATTGCAACAATGGGAATTGATAAACGGTTCTAAAATAGAATTGATGCATCCCCCATCATGCGAAATTCAATTCAAACACAAAGAATCCACTATTTCTGCTTCTCCTTTTAAGGTTAGAAGAGAACATAAAGATCCTTCTCCAAAAGATTTTCAAAAAATTATTGAACAAAATAATTACACAAATAAGATTTTGTAAACTATTGAACACTAAGTTTCAAATATTGAAACTATTACAAATTCTTTTGTTACAATAAACCAAGAAAGTAAACCTATTTCTAAACAAATTTTTGAACCACTATTCAAACCTTTTCAAATTTCTATTAATGGTTCAAATGAATTTCACCAAGTATTGGTTCAAAGGTATCAGGTTCTATAGGATAAACCCTCTTTCAGTAAAGGTCTCTAAGTTCTTTAAGATTCAGAAACCAAATATGACTCTTTTTCCAACTCTTCCTTCAAAATTCAAAGGGTAAAAGTAGAACTGATAAAGGTCCTTACAAGTATGTATTACCCTAAACTAACTGCTCCTGATATTGCCCTTGAAGAAAAACCCTTTTTCTTTCAAACCAAATATAGTTGCAATTCAATTTATGAATGAAACATTGACGATATCCCTAAATACCAAATTCTAAATCTTCTCCAACAAATGACTATGGTTGCAAATGTTTATCGTACTCATAGTCAAACCTTTGACCTAACGATTGCTAAGATTCTAGTTGTAGGATCATCCGGCCAGCTCAAAGGATGGTGGGATAACATTCTCTCATTAGAAAATCATTAGGAGATTTTCTCCAACATCAAATGTGATGTAAATGGTCAACCCATTCTTGACGATCATCACAACACCATCCCTGATGTAGTAACAACACTTTTTTTTTCAATTACTAAACATTTTATAAGTGATTCTTCTCACCTTAAGGACAAAAGCACTAAACTTCTTTCAAACTTAAAATGCAAATATTTACATAACTTTCGTTGGTATAAGGATACTTTCATGACCCATGTCATGTAGCGAAAGGATGCTAACCAACCATTTTGGAAAGAAAAATTTCTTATTGGTCTTCCTAAGCTTTTAGGAGATTGAGTTCAAAACAAACTTTCTGATCTTTACAACAAACAAATTCCTTATGCTACCTTATCCTATGGTGAGCTAACAAGCTTTGTCCAAAAAGAAGGATTGTAGGTTTGCAGTGATCTTCGGCTCTAAAAGCAGATCAAACGAGAAAAACAACAAACTCGGAAGGAACTTGGATCTTTTTGTGCTTAGTTTGATGACAACCTTTACCAAAAGGAAAAGGCCAAGAGAAAGTCCAAACCTAAGCCCAAAATAAATCGACCCAATACTAACAACCCTTTTTATCAAAAGTCCATACCTAAACCAAACAAGACACAAAAAGTCTACAAAAACCTTACTAGGAACGCAATCCAACAGAATGACCAGATCGGTGACCAAAAACCCAAATAATTTGCTACAACTATAAAAAACCTGGCCATTCAGCTCAATACTGCAAACTCAATACCAAAATCCAAACCTTAAAACTTACTGACTAAGTCCAGACCCAACTTTAAACTTTACTCCATGAGAGTAGCTCAGAAGAATCCAAGATCTCTTCAGAGGATGAAGTTAGACTCTAACCTAATGAAGTCTCTAGCCTGGACACCTCTTTGGACAAAAATGAGATTTTGGTGGTAACATAAGATAAGGAACAAATCCTTGACATTCTTGATAGTTTAGGTAATGATCATGCCAAAACTTTTTTTCTTGAAAAACTTTTAAAAGCACATTTTTCTTCAAAACCAAATGAATTGTTCCAACAAACCCAGACCCCTTATGATCTTTAAACCATACTAAATTGTTTTGAACAACCTCAAACTAGACCTACTACCATAAATGACCTCAAGTCAAAAATAAATCAATTAAAGTTTGAAATTGTTCAACTCAAACAACAACAGGCCAATGACCACCAAGTACTAACATCCCTACGGGATTTAGTACACAAATAATTACCTAATTCTTCTTCCATATAACATCAAACACCTTAGCCAGAAATATCATCTAAAGCCAACAATGAATTTCTATTTCTTTTAATATAAGTCACAACCCAAAAATGGCTGGTTAATATTAGACTAATTGTTACTAACCAATATTCTTTACAAATTATTGCTTTAGTCGACACTAGTGTAGATCTTAACTATATCCAAGAAGGACTCATTCCAACCAAATATTTTAAGAAAACAACAAAAAGACTAAAATCGGCTAGCAACCACTGATTGGTCGTTGAATACAAACTTCCCAAAGTACAAGTTTGCCAGTAAGGTATTTCTTTGAAAACCTCTTTCATTCTTGTACGAAATCTTAAATAAAAGGTGATCCTTGGAACACCATTTTTAAACCTCATCAAACCTTTTAGTGTAACTCACCAAGGAGTACATACCCAAATTCTTGGCCAACCTATCATCTTTGAATTTATTCAAAAACTACAAATTCAAAATATCAACCTCCTTAAAACCTTATTTCTCTAAAAAATAGCTGAATTAAACCTCCTAAACTAGACAAAAAAATCTCATCTAAATCACCTTAAAGCTGAAGTTTCATTCAAACAACTTTAAACCCAACTACAAACACCAGAAACTCAGAGACAAATTTAAATACTTTGTACTCAGGTCAAGCAAACAATTTGTTCTAATATTCCCAACGCCTTCTGGTATAGGCATCAACATATTATCACCTTACCCTATACCAAAGACTTCAATAAAAGACAAATTCCTACCAAAGCTTATCTTGTTCAAAAGGACTCTGTGCTGGTTAAACATTGTAAACAGGAAATTGACAGTCTCCTTGACAAAGGTATTATTAAACCTAGTCAATCACCTTGGACTAAAAAATGCACCATTTGAATTCCAATGTATTATGAATGACATTTACATATCATGTATGCATTTCATCATTGTATACATAGATGATGTACTTGTATTTTCTAAAAACATTGACAAATACATCAAACACTTGCATCACTTCATGTATTTGACAAAGAAAGTAGGATTAACTGTTTCAAAATCTAAGATGGATCTCTTTTAAACTGAAATACGATTTCTTAGTCATTATATCTGTTAAGGAATCATAACTCCTTTCTCTCGAGCTCTTGTTTTTGCACAAAAATTTCCAAACCAACTCATAAACAAAACCCAACTTCAAAGATTTCTTGGAAGCCTCAACTACGTATCTGACTTTTATCCCAAACTTCACCTTATTCTCAAACCACTCCATGATCGCCTATCTAAAAGACACTCTTCAAAACCTTGGATTGAGGATCTCACACAACTTGTCCAAACTATTAAAAATCAAGTAAATACTTTGCCTTGCCTATACCTTGCCGACCCAGCACTACCCAAAATTCTAGAAACTGATGCATCCAACCTATGGTATGGGGGAATTCTTAAATAGGTAAAAGGTCAACAAGAACAATTGGTGAGATTTACTTCTAAACACTGGAATGAGTGTCAAAAGAAGTATTCCACTATTAAATAGGAAATTTTAGTCATTGTCTTATGCATTTCCAAATTTCAAAATGATTTATTAAATCAAAAATTCCTTTTAAAAATTGATTGTTAAGTTGCAAAATTTGTTTTACAAAAAGATCTTCAAAATCTTACTTCCAAACAAATTTTTGCTAAATGGCAAGCTATTTTAAGCATTTATGATTTTGATATTAAATATATTAAAGGTTCTTTTAACAGTCTTCCTGATTTTCTTACAAGGGAATTCTTATAGGGAACCAGCCATGCCTCAAAAAAAGAAAACCTCTAAACACAAAACATGGGCTGATGCATGCAGTCACCCTGACTCCCACTATGATTTCCAACCAATTGTCCAATGACGTAAACAAGCCTCCACCAATTCCTCTAAATCATCCAACTCTTCCGAACAAAGCTTTGACCAACTCAGCCCAACAGCCAGAAAAACACTCAAAGCTCTTCTTGGAAAGCTTAATGAGGACAAATCCACAACTAAACCCAAAAGAAGACCAACCCCACCTTCTTCACCTAAAAACTCTAAACAAACAAAGGCATCAATCAAAGGCAAACAGGTGATAACTTTATCACCTCTTAAACAAATAATGGTTTTACCATCACAAAAAGAGGTGGTTATGGTTTCTCTATCCCCTCTTCAAATTAATTTTCCAAAACTAGAGGTGGCCATTTCTAAAGCTCCTCAAAAATCTTTTTAAACAACTTATTTCAAAAAATTTACTTTTCAAACTATTGAACTTATTGAGGTTGGATATCATCATAATAATCCCTGCTAATGTGCACAAAAAATTATTCCAAAATTGGTTTTATAAACTCTAGGATCATCATCGACCCCATAGTTTTTATGAAGTCATACTTGTTAACACTTATTCTACAAAATTTTGCCACCATACCCAAAATGATGAAATTGGGTATTCAACATTACAAATCATTTAGGTTCTCCATCCATCTGAATGGCCAAACCATCATTCTACCCAAATTTCCTTCAAATCTTCTATTTATCAAAATTCTAATTTTGCCCAACATTTCAATTATTGGGATTATAAACAGGTATGGTTTAATACTCTTTATTTCCAAAATTCACAGTTTAAACATTCCTGGCTATTTTTCTTGAAGACTCAAACTATTATCAAATTTTCTCTTTGATTCGTTCATTGGTGGTCTTGGTTTGGACTTATCATCCAAATCTTCCCTGAACCTATCCAAGATGGATTTCAAAATCTTTGCTGACAAATACTCATTATCACAAACAGAGAATGCATACCTTATGCTTCTCCTATTTTGTTATTATTTCAAGCTCCCATGGTGCTACATGTGGGATTTCCAATACCATCTTGATTCAATAACGACCACACCAATGCTTGAAAGGACCTACAAAGTCAAATTTTGGCATCAATTTTCTGAAGCTTGCCAACAAAAAGCCCATACCAAAGGAATTTTGGAATGGTTTCGCCAACACCCAAATCGATGCAATCTAAAGGAGGCATCCACTTCCCAGTTCCTTGCCTACAAGGCCCAAACATAAGCCCAACTAACAAGGTCCAAATCTCAAGAAGAATATATTTCTTCCCTAAAAGCAACCCTTGCCAAAGCTGAACGGCAATTGGGAGACAGCTTAACCTCCACCTCCTATAACCCACTAGCCAATCATGATCCATTTGACTACATTTACGGACCAGTTGATGATGCCAGCTCACTAACACATCAAACATCGGCCAAAGCATCTGCCAAAAGCAAAAAGGAAAAGAAAGACCAACAAAAAAAAAAGTAAAGTAAAGAATCGTGAAATTATTTTACCCAAAGTAACTCTACTTTACCCCAACACGTCTACCTACCAACTTGACCGTGAGCTGCACTCCATTAACAACTATTTACCAATATCACCGAAAGATAGTTTGTCTGGATATACAGCTCATAAACTTTCTGTACACTTCCCTTCAATATAAAAGAGAAGACCAACTCCATTGTAAACCAAGCTTTTGATTTAAGCTTTCCATTTTTTTCCTCTTCCTTCGAATTCTCTGTAAACATTCCATTTCAATAAAATTATAAGTTTATTCTATATATTCTATTCTATTTGTTCTTTATTTTCTTTTGTTTTACCTTTCTAAACATTAAATTCAAACAATTTTGGTTCAAATCTAGTATATTAGTTGGAAACCAATAACCATTCCCAGTAGGATTTAATCCTGGAATGACCTTTGATGTAAACAACGCTAAGTACTATAACTTTTGCCATTTGTTAAAATTTTTGTCAAACCGTTTTCAAAAGGATTTTAATCATGTTTTATCAATCTTGCACCAAGTGGTATCAGAGCTAGTATGGTGGCGAAATTTTGCAGAATAAGTGTCAAAAAGTATGGCTTCATAAAAACTATGGGGTCAACAAGGATCCCAGGGTTTATAAAACCAATTTTGGAATAATTTTAGTGCACATTTGTAGGGATCTGGTATTAAGTTTGCAACATCGGGCTGAATGGCTAGGTCCACTTGGTGCAGGATCAATAAAACAGGATTAAAATCCTTTTGAAAATGGTTTGAAAGAAATTTTAACAAATGGAAAAAGATCTAGTACTTTGTGTTGTTTACACCAAAGGTCATTTCAGGATTAAATCCTATTGGGAATGGTTATTGATTTCTAGCCAATATACCAAATTTGAACCGAAATCATTTAAATTTAATGTTTGAAAAGATAAATGAAAGAAAATAAAGAACAATCATAATAGAATATATAGAATAAACTTACAATTTTATTGAAATGGAATGTTTACAGAGAATTTAGAGGAAGAGGAAAAATGAAAAGCTTAAATCAAAAGCTTGGTTTATAATGGAGTTGGTCTTCCCTTTTATATTGAAGGGAAGTGTATAGAAAGTTTATGAGCTATATATCCAGACAAACTATCTTTTGGTGATATTGGTAAATAGTTGTTAATGGAGTGTAGCTTTTGGTCAAGTTGGCAAGCAGATGTGTTGGGGTAAAGTAGAGTTACTCCAGATGAAATAATTTCTCGATTCTTTACTTTACTTTTCCTTTTTGCTTTCAGTAGATGCTTTGGCCTATGTTTGTTGTGTTGGTGAGCTAGCATCGTCAACTAGTTCGTAAATGTAGTCAAACGAATCAAGATTGGTTAGTGGGTCATAGGAGGTGGAGGCTAAGCTATCTCCCAATTGCCGTTCAGCTTTGGTAAGGGTTGCTTTTAGGAAAGAAATATATTCTTCATGAGATTTGGACCCTGCTAGCTGGGCTTGTGTTTGGGCCTTGTAGGCAAGGAACTAGGAAGTGGATGCCTCCATTAGATTGCATCGGTTTGGGTGTTGGTGAAACCATTCCAAAATTCATTTGGGATGGGCTTTTTGTTGGTGGACTTCAGAAAATTGATGCCAAATTTTGACTTTGTAGGTCCTTCCAAGCGTTGGTGTGGCTGTCATTAAATTAGGACAGTATTGGAAATCCCACATGTAGCACGATGGGAGCCTGAAATAATAATAAAATAGGAGAAGTATAGGGTATGCATTCTCTATTTGTGATAATGAGTATTTGTCAACAAAGATTTGAAATCCATCTTGAATAGGTTCAGGGAAGATTTGGATGATAGGTCCAAACCAAGACCACCAATGAATGAACCAAAAAGGAAATTTGATAATAGTTTAAGTTTCCTAGAAAAATAACTAGGAATGTTTGAATTGTGAATTTTGAAAATAGAGGGAATTAAACCATGCCTATTTATAATCCTAATAATTGAAATGTTAGGCAAAATTGGAATTTTGACAGACAGAGGATTTGAAGGAGATTTGGGTAGAAGGATGGTTTGGCCATTTGGATGGATGGAGAACCTGAATGATTTGTAATGTTGAATACCTAATTTCATCATTTTGGGTATAGTGGCGAACTTTTGTAGAATAAGTGTCAACAAGTATGGTTCATAAAAACTATGGGGTCAACGAGGATCGCAGGGTTTATAAAACCAATTTTGGAATAATTTTTGTGCACATTAGTAGGGATCATTATGATGATATCCAGCCTTAACAAGTTTAAGAGTTTGAAAAGTAAATTTTTTGAAATAAGTTGTTTGAAAAGATTTTTGAGGAGCTTTAGAAACGGCTACCTCTGGTTTTGGAAAATTAATTTGAAGAGGGGATGGAGAAACCACAACCACCTCTTTTTGTGATGGAAAAACCATCATTTGTTTGGGAGGTGATAAAGTTATCACTTGTTTGCCTTTGATTGATGCATTCGTTTGTTTATAGTTTTTAGGTGAAGAAGGCGAGGTTGGTCTTCTTTTGGATTTAGTTATGGATTTGTCCTCATTAAGCTTTTCAAGAAGAGCTTTAAGTGTTTTTCTAGCTGTTGGATTGAGTAGGTCAAAGCTTGGTTTAGAAGAGTTGGATGATTTAGAGGAATCAGTAGAGGCTTGTTTACATGGTTGGACAATTGGTTGGGAATCATAGTTGGAGTCAGGGTGACTGCATGTGTTAGCCTATGTTTTGTGTTTAGAGGTTTTCTTTTTTTGGGGCATGATTGGTTCCTTGTAAGAAAATTAGGAAGACTGTTAGAAGAACGTTTAAGATATTTAATATCAAAATCATAAATGCTTAAAATAGCTTGCCATCTAGCAAAAATTTGTTTAGAAGCAAGATTTTGAACATTTTTTTGTAAAACAAATTTTGCAGCTTGAAAATCAATTCTTAAAAGGAATTTTTGATTTAATAAATCATTTTGAAATTTGAAAATGCATAAGACAATGACTAAAATTTCCTATTTGATAGTGGAATACTTTTTCTAACACTCATTTTAGTGTTTGGAAGTAAATCTCACTAATTGTTCTTGCTGACCTTTTACTTGTTTAAGAATTCCCCCGTACCCTAGGTTGGATGCATTAGTTTTTACAATTTTGGGTAGTGTTGGGTCGATAAGGTATAGGCAAGGCAAAGTATTTACTTGACTTTTAATAGTTTGGACAAGTCATGTGAGATCTTCAATCTAAGGTTTTGAAGAGTGTCTTTTAGATAGGTGATCATGGAGTGGTTTGAGAATAAGGTGAAGTTTGGGATAAAAGTTAGACGCGAAGTTAAGGCTTCCAAGAAATCTTTGAAGTTGGGTTTTGTCTGTGAGTTAGTTTGGAAATTTCTCTGCAAAAACAAGAGCTCGAGAGAAAGGAGTTATGATTCCTTGACAAATATAATGACCAAGAAATCATATTTTGGTTTGAAAGAGATCCATCTTAGATTTTAAAACAGCTAATCCTGCTTTCCTTGTCAAATACATGAAGTGATACAGGTGTTTGATGTGTTTGTCAATATTTTCAGAAAATACAAGTACATCATCTATGTATACAATGATAAAATGCATACATGATATGTAAATGTCATTCATAATGCATTAGAATTCAGATGATGCAATTTTTAGTCCAAATGGCATGACATTTCATTCATATTGACCAAATGGGACAGTGAATGTAGTTTTGTAACGGTCTTTTTCATGAATTTGAATTTGCCAAAATCCTGATTTCATGTCAAATTTAGAAAAATTATGAGCATGCACAAGACATTGTAGCAAATCTTTTTGGTTTGGAGTTGGATACTTGATCCATTTCAAGACGTCATTCAAAGGTTTGTAATTGATTACCAAACGGGGTACACCGCATTTGAGCTCAGCATTCTTGTTAACATAAAAGGTTGCACAGCTCTAAGGTGATTGACTGGGTTTGATAATACCTTTTTCAAGGAGATTGTCAATTTCCTATTTACAATGTTTAACCAGCTTAGAGTTCATTTGAATAGGATGAGCTTTGGTAGGAATTTGTCTTTTATTGAAGTCTTTGGTATAGGGTAAGGTGACAATATGTTGATGCCTATACCAAAAGGCATTGGGAATATTGAAATAGATTGTTTGCTCGATCTGAGTATGAAGTATTTGAATTTGGCTCTAAGTTTCTGGTGTTTGTAGTTGGGTTTGAAGTTGTTTGAATGAAACTTCAACTTTAAAGTGATATAGATGAGATTTTTTTGTCAGGAGCAGAAGGTTTAATTTAGCTATTTTTTTTGAGAGATAAGGTTTTAAGGAGGTTGATATTTCAAATTTGTGGTTTTTGAATAAATTCAAAGATGATAAGTTGTCCAAGAATTTGGGTATGGATTCCTTGGTGAGTTACGTTGAAAGGTTTGATGAGGTTTAAAAATGGTGTTCCAAGGATCACTTTTTGTTTAAGATTTCATACAAGAATGAAAGAGCTTTTTAAAGAAATACCTTGCTAGCAAACTTGTACATCAAAAAGTTTGTATTTAATGACCAGTCATTGGTTGTTAGCTGATTTCAATCCTTCTGTTGTTTTCTTGAAATATTTGGTTGGTACAAGTTCTTCTTGGATATAGTTAAGATCTACACCAATGTCGACTAAAGTAATACTTTGTAAAGAATATTGATTAGTAGCAATTAGTCTAATATTGACCAGCCATTTTTGGGTTGTGACTTTTGTTAAAAGAAACATAAATTCATTGTTGGCTTTAGATGGTATTTCTAGTTGAGGTTTTTGATGTTCTATGGAAGAAGAACTGGGTAATTGTTTATGTATGAAATCTAGTAGGGATGTTAGTACTTGGTGGTCATTGGTCTGTTGTTGTTTAAGTTAAACAATTTCAAACTTTAATTGATTTATTTCTGACTTAAGGTCATTTATGGTAGTAGGTCTAGTTTGAGGTTGTTTAAAACGGTTTAGTATGGTTTGAAGATCATAAGGTGTCTAGGTTTATTGGAGCAATTCATTTGGTTTTGAAGAAGAAGGTGCTTTCAAAAGTTTTTCAAGAAAAAAAGTTTTGGCATGATCATTACCTAAACTGTCAAGAATGTAAAGGATTTGTTCTTGATCTCATGTTAGCATCAAAATCTCGTTTTTATCCGAAGAGGTGTCTTCGCTAAAGACTTCATTAGGTTGGAGTCCGACATCATCCTCTAAAGAGATCTTGGATTCTTATGAGCTACTTTCACAAAATAAAGTTTGAAGTTAGGCCTGGACTTGGTTAATAAGTTTTAAGGTTTGGATTGTGGTATTAAGTTTGTGGTATCGAGCTAAATGGCTAGGTTTTTTATAGTTGTAGCAAATTATTTTGGGTTTTTGGTCACCAATCTGGTCATTCTATTGGATTGGGTTTTTAGTAAGGTTTTTGTAGACTTTTTGTGTCTTGGTTGGTTTAGGTCTAGACTTTTGATAAAAAGGGTTGTTAGTATTGGGTCAATTTATTTTGGGCTTAGGTTTGGACTTTCTCTTGGCCTTTTCCTTTTGGTAAAAGTTGTCATCAAACTAAGCACAGAAAGATCCAAGTTCCTTCCGAGTTCGTTGTTTTTCTCGTTTGATTTACTTTTGGAGCCGAAGATCATTGAAAACTTGCAATCCTTCCTTTTGCACAAAGCTTGATAGCTCACCATAGGATAAGGTAGCATAGGGGATTTGTTTGTTGTAAAGATCAGAAAGTTTGTTTCAAACTCGATCTCTTAGAAGCTTAGGAAGACTAGTAAGAAATTTTTCTTTCCAAAATGGTTGGTTAGCATCTTTTCGTTGCATGACACGAGTCATGAAAGTATCCTTGTACCAGTGAAAGTTATGTAAATATTTTCATTTTATGTTTGAAAGAAGTTCAGTACTTTTGTCCTTAAGGTGAGAAGGATCACCTATAAAATGCTTAGTAATTGAAAAAATAAGAGTTAATACCGCATCAGGGATGGTGTTGTGATGATCGTCAAGAATGGGTTGACCATTTGCATCATGTTTGATGCTAGAGAAAATCTCTTGGTGATTTTTTGGTGAGAGAATGTTATCCCACCATCCCTTGAGTTGGCTGGAGAATCCTGCAACTAGAATCTCAGCAATTGTTGGGTCAGAGGTTTGACTATGAGTATGATAAGTATTTGCAACCATAGTCATTTGTTGGAAAAGATTTAGAATTTGGTATTCAGAGAAACTGTTAATGTTCCATTCATAAATTGAATTAGAACTATATTTGGTTTAAATAAAAGAGGGCTTTTCTTCAAGGCTAATATTAGGAGTAGTTGGTTTAGGGTAATACATACATGTAGGGACCCTTACCGGTTCTATTTTTACCCATTGAATTTTGAAGTGTTGGAAGAAGAGTCAAATGTGGTTTCTGAATCTTGAAGTACATAAAGACCTTTACTAGAGGAGGGTTTATCTTGTAGAGTCTGGTACCTTGGAACTAATGCTTGGTGAAATTCATTTAAACCATTAGTAGAAATTTGAAAAGGTTTGAATAGTCGTTCAAAAATTTGTTTAGAAATAGGTTTACATTCTTGGTTTATTGTAACAAAAGAATTTGTAATAGTTTCAATATTTGAAACTTGGTTTCCAATAGTTTGCAAAATCTTATTTGTGTAATTATTTTATTCATTAATTTTCTAAAAATCTTTTGGAGAAGGATCTTCATGTTCTCTTCTAACCTTAAAAGGAGAAGCAGAAATAGTGGATCCTTTGTGTTTGAATTGAATTTTGCATGATGGGGGATGCACTGATTTTATTTTCAAACCGTTCATCAGTTCCCATTGTTGCATTTTAGAATACATCTGAATTCTATCTTCTTTTGTAAAACAAGTCTAGGGATAATAAATTTCATATTGGAAACAATATTCATCAAACCAATCTAAAAATAAAATCATTTTCTTTCCTTTAGTCATCCAATCATAATAATCTTGTTGGATGGCTAGCTGTTTTTCATTTTGAAAAGTTTTCAAAAACCATTCACGTTTTTCATTATTCCAATGGGAATAAAATTCTTTTCTCAAAATGTCTTTTTTGATTTCAAAATTTATTTGAATATCTTTTTCCAAAACATTGGGTTTAGGGTTTACCTCAGACTCATCAGGAAATTAGACTTGGGATGCAGATGCCTCAAGAGAATCTGGCAATCTTGGTGAAGCATCATTGTATGTTAGTCTAGGAAACTATCTGCATAAATCAATACCAGAAGGGTTAGAAGCATAACTGTTTGCAAGTAATTGGCAATTCATGTTTGAAGATCATTATCTTTAAAAGATGTAAATCTGGAATTGGTGGAGTGTCGTTCAAATGAAACACTAGCACTTCCATCATTGTGTTGGGTGATCCTATTAAGATTTGGATTAACAAAAGGTTGAGGAACAGTGGCGTTGTCGACTTTCCACGTATAAGGAAGGTCGACTTCATGCCATTTGATGTACTTGGGAGTTTGAAGGTTGGATCTACACATGTCAGTTTGCCATAAGACCATTTTGCCTTTATTGTCAGGGCCATGTAAAGTCTTTGTATGAAAAGAAAATTTCATAGCCTTATATTAGATTCTATACATCAAACTTAGAGATATAGATCTTTCTGTAAAACGATTGTTATAGATTTTAATTTGTAAAGTCAAAACATCCAAAATATTTCTGTCATGTAAAGAGATAATAAAATTTGGATAACAATTAAAATAAATAAGCCTAGAGCATAAATTAGATTCTATTATGCCAAGAAGAGAATCATCAAAGTTTAATAAACGACAATCTCTTAGTGCAGCAAAAATAGATGTATTTAGTCCTTCTCTAGAAAGTGGTTTAATGCCTATTTGTACCATGCCTAGATGTAGGTAATTGTAATGCTTTTGATGATGTTTGATAGAATCATGAGAAAGCAGTCTAACAGTTTCAATAGATCTAAAAAGACGACAATCTCTTTCAACGATTTTGATGGTATAATTAGTTTTTATGAGGATATTGAATTTGGAGGTTTTACAGATTTGTTTTTTAACAAGTTTAGGGATCTGCCAATTGTCAATTGATTTGTCAAAGTTTTCGATAAGGATCTTATTACGGTTTAGGGTTCCTGAGGAAGAAGCCTCAAAATCATGGCTAAGTGTTTGAGGTCATAGAGTAAAAATAGACATACTTACTGCCAATCAAAATATAACAACAAATGAAGATGGTTGTGAGATTTGTAGGATCTGGCTCAGGGTAATCCAACGGTCTTACTGCCTCTCTGGGTCTTGTAACCTAGTACGCCCTAAGTGGTTGATCTATGCACACTTATCTCATAGGTACTTCACTTGGTAAACGTAAACCTTCAAACTCCCAAGTATATCAAATGGCATGAAGTCGACCTTCCTGATACGTAGAAACTTGACAACGCCACTGTTCCTCAACCTCCTGTTAATCCAAATCTTAACAGGATCACCTAACATAATGATGGAAGTGTTAGTGTTTCATTTGCATAACACTCCTCCAATTCCAGATCTACATCTTTTAAAGATAATGATCTTCAAACACGAATTGCCAATTACTTGCAAAGGAGTAATTCAGCAAGACACCCTCCTAGCCACACTAGGACCAATAGGTATGCTTCTAACCTCTTTGGTATTGATTTATGCAGACAAGTTCCTAGACCAACATATAACGATGCTTCACCAAGATCGCCAGATTCTCTTGAGGCATCTACATTCTAAGTCCAATTTCCTGACAAGTCTAAGGTAAACCTTGAACTCAATGTTTTGGAAAAAGATGTTTAAACAAATTTTGAAATCAAAAAAGACATTTTGAGAAAGAAATTTTATTCCCACTAGAATAATGAAAAATGTGAATGGTTTTTAAAAACTTTTAAAAATGAAAAACGGTTAGCTATCCAACAAGATTATTATGACTGGATGACTAAAAGAAAGAATATGGTTTTATTTTTTGACTAGTTTGACGAATATTGTTTCCAATATGAAATTTATTATCCTTGGACTTCTTTTACAAAAGAAGATAGAATTTAGATGTATTCTAAAATGCAATAATAGGAATTGATGAACGGTTCTAAAATAGAATCGGTGCATCCCCCATCATGTGAAATTCAATTCAAACACAAAGGATCCATTATTTTTGCTTCTCCTTTTAAGGTTAGAAGAGAACACAAAGATCCTTCTCCAAAAGATTTTCAAAAAATTATTGAACAAAATAATTACACAAATAAGATTTTGCAAATTATTGAAAACCAAGTTTCAAATATTGAAATTATACAAATTTTTTGGTTACAATAAACCAAGAAAGTAAATTTGTTTCTAAACAAATTTCTGAACCACTATTCAAACCTTTTCAAATTTCTACTAATGGTTCAAATGAATTTCACCAAGCATTAGTTCAAAGGTACCAAGCTCCATAGGATAAACCCTCCTTTAGTAAAGGACTTCATGTTCTTTAAGATTCATAAACCACATCTGACCCTTCTTCCAACTCTTCCTTCAAAATTCAAAGGGTAAAAGTAGAATCGGTAAGGTTCCCTACACATATGTATTACCCTAAACCAATTGCTCCTGATATTGCCCTTGAAGAAAAACCCTCTTTTATTCAAACCAAATATAGTTCCAATTCAATTTATAAATGGAACATTAATAGTTTCTTTGAATACCAAATTCTAAATCTTCTCCAACAAATGACTATGATTACAAATGTTTATTGTACTCATAATCAAACCTTTGACCCAATAATTGTTGAGATTCTAATTGCAGGATTCTTTGGCTAGCTCAAAGGATGGTGGGATAACATTCTCTCACCAAAAAATCACCGGGAGATTTTCTCTAGCATCAAACACGATGCAAATGGTCAACCCATTCTTGACGATCATCACAACACCATCCCTGATGTGGTAATAACTCTTATTTTTTCAATTACTAAGCATTTTATAGGTGATCCTTCTCACCTTAAGGACAAAAGCACTAAATTTCTTTCAAACTTAAAATGCAAATATTTACATAACTTTCACTAGTACAAGGATACTTTCATGACCCATGTCATGCAACAAAAAGATGCTAACCAACCATTTTGGAAAGAAAAATTTCTTGCTGGTCTTCCTAAGCTTCTAGGAGATCAGGTTCAAAACAAACTTTCTGATCTTTACAACAAACAAATCCCTTATGCTACCTTATCCTATGGTGAGCTAACAAGCTTTGTGCAAAAAGAAGGATTGCAGGTTTGCAGTGATCTTCGGCTCCAAAGCAGATCAAACAAGTAAAACAACAAACTCGGAAGGAACTTGGATCTTTCTATGCTTAGTTTGATGACAACCTTTACCAAAAGGAAAAGACTAAGAGAAAGTCCAAACCTAAACCCAAAATAAATCGACCCAATACTAACAACCCTTTTTATTAAAAGTCCAAACCTAAACCAACCAAGACACAAAAAGTCTACAAAAGCCTTACTAGAAACCCAATCCAACAGAATGACCAGATTGGTGACCAAAAACCCAAAATAATTTGCTACAATTATAAAAAACCTGGCCATTCAACCCGATACTGCAAACTCAATACCAAAATCCAAACCTTAAAACTTACTGACTAAGTCTAGGCCCAACTTCAAACTTTACTCCATGACAATAGCTCAGAAGAATCCAAGATCTCTTCAGAGGATGATGTCAGACTCTAATCTAATGAAGTCTCCAGCCTGGACACCTCTTTGGACGAAAACGAGATTTTGGTGCTAACACAAGATAAGGAACAAATCCTTGACATTCTTGATAGTTTAGGTAATGATCATGTCAAAACTCTTTTTCTTGAAAAACTTTTGAAAGCACCTTTTTCTTCAAAACCAAATGAATTGCTTCAACAAACCCAGACACCTTATGATCTTCAAACCATACTAAACCATTTTGAACAACCTCAAACTAGACCTACTACCATAAATGACCTTAAGTCAAAAATAAATCAATTAAGGTCTGAAATTGTTTAACTCAAACAACAACAGACCAATGACCACCAAGTACTAACAATTACCTAGTTCTTCTTCCATAGAACATCAAACACCTCAGCCAGAAAATACCATCTGAAGCCAACAATGAATTTCTGTTTATTTTAACAGAAGTCACAACCCAAAAATGGTTGGTCAATATTAGACTAACTGTTGCTAACTAATATTCTTTACAAACTATTGCTTTAATTGACATTGGTGCAGATCTTAACTGTATCCAAGAAGGACTTGTTCCAACCAAATATTCTGAGAAAACAATAGAAGGACTAAAATCGGCTAGTAACCACTGACTGGTTGTTGAATACAAACTTCCTGAAGTACAAATTTGCTAGCAAGGTATTTCTTTGAAAACCTCTTTCATTCTTGTATGAAATGTTAAACAAAAGGTGATCCTTGGAACACCATTTTTAAACCTTATCAAACCTTTCAGCATAACTCACTAAGGAATCCATACCCAAATTCTTGGCCAACCTATCATCTTTGAATTTATTCAAAAACTACAAATTCGAAATATCAACCTCTTTAAAACCTTTTCTCTCTAAAAAATAGCTAAATTAAACCTCCTACTCTAGACAAAAAAATATCATCTAAATCACCTTAAGGTTGAAGTTTCATTCAAACAACTTTAAATCCAACTACAAACACCAAAAACTCAAAGCCAAATTCAAATACTTCGTACTCAGATTGAGCAAACAATCTGTTTTGAGATTCCCAACGCCTTCTAGTATAGGCATCAACATATTGTCACCTTACCATATACCTCCTGTTCAAATAAACTCCAAGCTGGTTAAACATTGTAAATAGGAAATTGATAGTCTCCTTGACAAAGGTATTATCATATCGAGTTAATCACCTTAGAGCTATGTAACCTTTTATGTTAACAAGAATGCTGAGCTTGAGCCTAGTGTACCCCGTTTGGTAATCAATTACAAACCTTTGAATGATATCTTGAAATGGATCAGGTATCCAATTTCAAACCAAAAAATTTGCTACAACGTCTTATGCATGCTCATATTGTTTCTAAATTTGACATGAAATCAGGATTTTGGCAAATTCAAATTCATGAAAATGACCGTTACAAAACTGCGTTCACTGTCCCATTAGGTCAATATGAATGGAATGTTATGCCATATGGACTAAAAAATGCACCATCTAAATTCCAATGCATTTTGAATGACATTTACATATCATGTATGCATTTCATCATTGTATACATAGATGATGTAGTTGTATTTTCTGAAAACATTGACAAACATATCAAACACCTGCATCACTTCATGTATTTGACAAAGAAAGCAGGATTAGCTATTTCAAAATCTAAGTTGGATCTCTTTCAAACCAAAATACAATTTCTTGGTCATTATATCTGTCAAGGATTCATAACTCCTTTCTCTCGAGCTCTTGTTTTGTAGAAAAATTTCCAGACCAACTCACAGACAAAACCTAGCTTTAAAGATTTCTTGGAAGCCTCAACTACATATCTAACTTTTATCCCAAACTTCACCTTATTCTTAAACCACTCTATGATCGCTTATCTAAAAGACACTTTTCAAAACCTTGGACTGAGGATCTCACACGACTTGTCCAAACTATTAACCTTGCTGACCTAGCACTACCCAAAATTGTAAAAACTAATACATCCAACCTAGGGTATGGGGGAATTCTTAAATAGGTAAAAGGTCAATAAGAACAATTGGCGAGATTTACTTCCAAACATTGGAATGAGTGTTAGAAGAAGTATTCCACTATCAAACAGGAAATTTTAGTCATTATCTCATGCATTTCCAAATTTCAAAATGATTTATTAATTCAAAAATTCCTTTTAAGAATTGATTGTTAAGCTACAAAATTTGTTTTACAAAAAGATGTTCAAAATCTTGCTTCTAAAGAAATTTTTGCTAGATGGCAAGCTATTTTAAGCATTTATGATTTTGACACTGAATATATTAAAGGTTTTCCCAACAATCTTCCTGATTTTCTTACTAGGGAATTCTTACAGGGAACTAGCCATGCCCTGAAAAAAGAAAACCTTTAAACACAAAACATGGGCTGACCATGCAGTCACCCTGACTTCGACTATGATTCCCAACCAATTGTCCAACCACATAAACAAGCCTCCACTGATTCCTCTAAATCATCCAACTCTTCCGAACCAAGCTTTGACCAACTCAGCCTAACAGCCAGAAAAACACTCAAAGCTTTTCTTGAAAAGCTTAATGAGGACAAATCCATAACTAAACCCAAAAGAAGACCAACCCTGCCTTCTTCACCTGAAAACTCTAAACAAACGAAGGCATCAATTAAAGGCAAATAGGTGATAACAAATGATGGTTTTTCCATTACAAAAAGAGGTGGTTATGGTTTCTCCATCCCCTTTTCAAATTAATTTTCGAAAACCAAAAGTGGTCGTTTCTAAAGCTCCTTAAAAATCTTTTCAAACAACTTCAAAAAATCTACTTTTCAAACTCTTGAACTTGTTGAGGTTGGATATCATCATAATGATCCCCGCCAATATGCACAAAAATTATTCCGAAATTGGTTTTATAAACCTTGAGATCCTCGTCGACCCCATAGTTTTATAAAGGCATACTTGTTAACACTTATTCTACAAAAGTTTGCCACCATACCCAAAACGATGAAATTGGGTATTCAACATTACAAATCATTTGGGTTCTCCATCCATCTGAATGGCCAAACCATCCTTTTATCCGAATCTCCTTCAAATCCTCTGTCTATCAAAATTCCAATTTGGCCCAACATTTCAATTATTGGGATTATAAATATGCATGGTTTAATGCCGTCTATTTCCAAAATTCATAGTTAAAACATTCCTGGTTATTTTTTTAGGAAACTCAAATTATTATCAAATTTCCTCTTTGGTTCGTTGATTGGTGGTCTTGGTTTGGACCTGTCAGCCAAATCTTCCCTGAAACTATTTAAGATGGATTTCAAATCCTTGCTGACAAATACTCATTATCACAAATAGAGAATGCATACCCTATACTTCTCCTATTTTGTTATTATTTTAGGCTCTCATGGTGTTGTATGTGGGATTTCCAATACCCTTTTGATTCAATGATGACCACACCAGTGCTTGGAAGGACCTATAAAGTCAAATTTTGGCATCAGTTTTTTGAAACTTTCCAACAAAAAGCCCATCCCAAAGGAATTTTGGAATGGTTTCTCCAACACCTAAACTAATGTAATCTAATGGAGGCATCCACTTCCTAATTCCTTGCTTACAAGGCCTAAACACAAGCCCAACTAGTAGGGTCCAAATCTCAGGAAGAATATATTTCTTCCCCAAAAGCAACCCTTGCCAAAGTTGAACAACAATTGGGAGATAGCTTAACCTCCACCTCTTATGACCTATTGGCCAATCATAATCCGTTTGACTACACTTATGGACTAGTTGACAACGTCAGCTCACCAACACAACAAACATCGGTCAAAGCATCTACTGAAAGCAAAAAGGAAAAGAATGACAAAAAGAAAAAGTAAAGTAAAGAATCAAGAAATTATTTTACCCGAAGTAAATCTACTTTACCCCAACACATCTGCCTACCAACTTGAACGAAAGCTGCACTCCATTAACAACTATCTGCTAATATCACCAAAAGATAGTTTGTCTGGATATACAGCTCATAAAAGTTTTTGTACACTTCCCTTCAATATAAAAGGGAAGACCAACTCCATTGTAAACCAAGCTTTTGATTTAAGCTTTTCATTTTTTTCCTCTTCCTCCGAATTCTCTATAAACATTCCATTTCAATAAAATTGTAAGTTTATTCTATATATTCTATTCTGATTGTTCTTTATTTTCTTTCATTATACCTTTCCAAACATTAAATTCAAATGATTTTGGTTCAAATATGGTATATTGGCTGGAAACTAATAACTGTTCCCAGTAGGATTTAATCTTGGAACAACCTTTGGTGTAAACAATGCCAAGTACTATAACTTTTGCCATTTGTTAAAATTTTTGTCAAACCATTTTCAAAAGGATTTTAATCACGTTTTATTGATCCTGCACCAAGTGGTATTAGAGCCATACTACCACACATGCCATCGGGGTTCGAGTCCCAACTGAGTCTAAGCTGGTAAGTCGGGAGTTTAAGTGTGAACTACCACGTATCAGGAGTTAAGTGTGTATGCCAAGTGTAATCTAGAGTGGCTTTGGCTGTAAGTCCCTGAGGTTAGCAGTGAGACCGTTGGTCAGTTCTAGGTCATGCGGATGAACGCCCCGTACGTGGATAAATGCCCTGCAGGCTGAAATGTAAGGTAAGACTCGCCCTACTGGAGCATTATGGGATATATGGTAAATTAGGCCAAATCTAATGGGATATCCTTTTAGATGAAATGGTATTGAATGACGTCTTGAAATGGATCATGTATCTAATTCCAAACCAAAAAGATTTGCTACAACGTCTTGTGCATGCTTATATTTTTTCTAAATTTGACATAAATTTGGATTTTGGTAAATTCAAATTCATGAAAAAGACCGTTACAAAATTGCATTCACTATCCCATTTAGTCAATATGAATGGAATGTCATGCCATTTGGATTAAAAAATGCACCATATGAATTAGGTGATTGTTTATGTACTAAATCTAGTAGGGATGTTAGTACTTGGTGGTCATTGGTCTGTTGTTGTTTAAGTTGAACAATTTCAGACTTTAATTGATTTATTTCTGACTTGAGGTCATTTGTGATAATAGGTCTAGTTTGAGATTGTTCAAAACGGTTTAGTATGGTTTAAAGATCATAAGGTGTCTAGGTTTGTTGGAGCAATTCATTTGGTTTTGAAGAAGAAGGTGCTTTCAAAAGTTTTTCAAGAAAAAGAGTTTTAGCATGATCATTACCTAAATTGTCAAGAATGTCAAGGATTTGTTCCTAATCTTGTGTTAGCACCAAAATCTCATTTTCATTCGAAGAGGTGTTCGGGCTAGAGACTTCATCAGGTTGGAGTCTAACATCATCCTTTGAAGAGATCTTGGATTCTTCTGAGCTACTGTCATGGAGTAAAGTTTGAAGTTGGGCTTGGACTTGGTCAATGGCTCCCATGGTGCTGCATGTGGGATTTCCAATACTGTCCTGATTCAATGACGGCCACACCAATGCTTAGAAGAACCTACAAAGTTAAATTTTAATATCAGTTTTCTGAAACCTGCCAACAAAAAGTCCATCCCAAAGGAATTTTGGAATGGTTTTGCCAACACTTAAATCAATGTAATTTAATGGAGGCATCCATTTCCCCGTTCATTTCCTACAAGGCTCAAACACAAGCCCAACTAGCAGGGTTTCAAAAATTATAATTTAATTACAAAATTTTATTTAAATTATAATTTAATTTTAAATTTAATTTATATTTCTAATTAAATTATAAATATTATTTAAATTTTTAATTTAATCATTAAAATTAAAAATTTAATATATAATTAAGTCATTTTATAATTTTTTCTTTTTGTTAAAAACATTTAAAATTAATTATTGAAAATAACTTTTTATGAAAATATATCATACATAATTATTTATTAATTATTTTTATAAATATAAATTTATTATCAAATATTAGTTATACCTATGCAACCTCTTGCTACATCGATTAAAACTACTTGGTTTTCAAACATTGTGTCTGGGAAATACCCCACAGCCTATTCCACGGAGTGGGCCTATAAATATAGTCTCAAATGAACCCAATGCCACACACTAGCAAGTAGAGAAGGTAGGAAAGCCATGGTAGACCAAATTTCAGGAGTTTCTGCTTTACTCCAAAATCAAACATCTAGTGTCAATCGCCCAACTGCTGATTGCCGTCCTACGATTTGGGGGGATTATTTCCTCTCTCACGTTTCTGACTCTAAGGTAACTAAACCATGCAAAGCCTCTTTTTCCATGCTTAACTAACTAGAAATGATTGTTGAATTGATACGGGAAGAAATAAAATATTAGTAACTCTATTAGTAACTTTCATAATGCTAAACATTTGGCATGTTACTGGCCAATTAATTTCTTCTGCAGACAATAAGCACCTCAATTCGCCAGCACCATGAAATGCTCAAAGAGGAAGTGAGAAAGATGCTAAGAGATTCCAAGCAGTCTTCCCAAAGTTTGCGCTTAATTGATTCAATCCAACGCTTAGGCATTACTTACCATTTCCATAAAGAGATACAAGTTGCATTGGAAAAGCTGGTTAGTAGTGGTAGCCATGATGAGGACGATCTCTACACTGCTGCCCTTCGATTTCGATTGCTCAGACAACAAGGGATCAAAGTGTCATGCGGTAACCTCATGCTCCCGATTAACATACAGGGTACCTATAGCAATGAACATATCTATAACAAACGTTGAATGTATTTGGTTTTTGTGATTGATACAGAGGCATTTGAAAAGTTCAAGGACAAAGGAGGAAAGTTTAAGGAATGCTTAATTCGTGACATCCAAGGAAACCTGAGTTTGTATGAAGCTGCATATCTTGGAATACGTGGAGAAGATATCTTGGATGACTTAATAGGCTTCACTACCAGAAACCTTCAATCCATGTTGACCCATTTAAGCTCTCAACTAACAGATCAAATAAGGCATGCCCTTAACCGTCCTATCCGCAAATGCCTACCAAGGTTGGATGCAAGGCACTATACTGCTGCTTACTCTGAAGATGAGTCACATAATGAAACACTATTGAAGTTTGCAAAATTAGACTTCAACATTGTACAAAAGGTACATCAGGAAGAGCTAAAGATCATCACAGAGTAAGTTCAAAATTTTCCCACTATAGCACTCCAATTATTGGCCTACTATTTTTCTGAGCAGAGAGTTCTGAGTCCAAGTGACTTGTGTCTCAGGTGGTGGAAAAATTTGGACGTTGAAACAAAGTTTCCATATGCACGGGATAGAGTTGTGGAGTGCTATTTTTGGATAATGGGAATCTATTTTGAGCCCCAATATTCCTTTGGCAGAAAGATCCCAACAAAAATTATTGGCAACTTATCTATTCTAGATGATACGTATGATAATTATGGTACGAGGAAAGAACTTGAGCTCCTTACTCAAGCCATTCAAAGGTTATCTTCCTCCATCCAAATCAATAATGATTTAGTCGCAACTGTGTGTTTCCAATTTTAGTAGACCCTAATAAAATTTGGAATTGGCTAAGTTTTAATTGAGCTAGCTTAGCTTAGGTAATCTATTTTTTTGGTTGGTTGAGTTCAGGGTTTGCAATTGGTATTGATGAGGTTAAGGGGTTAACAACTGTATGTTCATTGGTCCATTTGGCCATCGTAATTTGACTTTCCACTTTGCTAATACAAATTCCAAATTAGAGTTGATCGAAACACATGTTAGCTAGCTTTGTTTTTATTATTTTTAATAAGTGATAATAAGGAGGCTCAAGCATGTCCATGTGGCCAGTTTTGACTTCAATTGACGCTTGTCTATTTTCAGATGGGACATTGAGGCTATAGATGCGCTTCCAGAGAATATGAAAATGGTTTATGATTTAGTTCCTGATGTCTACAAGGAACTAGAAGACACAATGGAGAAAGGACTGTTATATGCTGTAAAATACGTTAAACGAGGAGTATGTGTGCAACTTGTTAAATTTACTTTTCAATTTTGTTACAAATTTAGAGTATTTATACCTTAACAATTGATATAACCTTTTACTTTATTTATTTATTTTTTTTCAAAAATACTTGTGTGTCTTCCAGTTGAAGAAATTGGTCCAATGTTACATGGCTGAAGCAAAGTGGCGGGATTCGAATCATGTTCCAACAATGGAGGAATATTTGGAGATCTCACTTGTAGTAGTGGCTACCCGATGCTTTCAACCACATCTTTTGTTGGCATGGGGCCAGTAGCCACAGAGGAGGCCTTTGAGTGGGTGTCCAATTTCCCAAAGATGGTTAGAGCTTCATCTATTATTAGCAGATTCATGGATGACACTGTCTCCCACGAGGTAATTAATGAATTTCTGAATAGCAATTTTGATTATGACATCAATCTAAAATTCCAAACTTAATTATGATCATGAATTTGCAATCTGAGGAAAAGAGACACCATATTGCTTCTGGAATCCAATGTTACATGAAGCAATATGGCAAATCGAAAAAAGATGCCATAAAAATTTTTCGCCAAGAGATTGCATATTCATGGAAAGATATAAATGAAGAGTGCTTGGCTCCAACTCCTATTCCAATGCCTCATTTGCAGCGTATCCTAAACCTCACACAAGCAATGGATGTTATTTACAAGGACAGTGATGGCTACATAAACTCCTAAAATCCTCAAAGATTGCATTGCCTCATTGCTCAAGGATCCTCTTTCCCCTTAAGTTCTGGTTACCTTAGCTATGAGTGGGAACAAACTAAAATAGAACATATAAACAAATCATAAATAAAGTGTCGCTCTTTGAATGGTTCCAGGGTTTACCTTTGTTTCGTCTTTTATAGTAGAATTACAAAAATTATGTATCAATATATGCATCATAGAATCTTTATTTGGATCACAAAGTTGTGTGAGTGATATTATGAACTTTGCAAGTAAAAATAAGTTTATTAGCATGTTTCCTTTTGATGGGATTAAGGGTAGCAGAGTGCAAATAATCTAGGAGACTTCTCTTACTTGCTTGAACCTGTGAGGAGATGATTGAATAATAAATATGATAGTTAAAACAATCACATAAGAGAATATGTGGAAAACCCCTCCAAATTAAAAGAGGAAAAATCATGGGACACTTCAATCTATAAAACAACTCCACTATAGAGGTATTTGACCTCAATTACATCAAACAAATTAAACAAATTCAATTTAGATCCAATGAGAGGCCAATGAGTTAACCAAAATAGACTTGACACATTATATCTACTACAACTCAACAAGCAGATCTCAAAACAACAATCCAACTGTTCAGAATTAACCTGCAGATATCTCCTACCAGTTGACTAAAATTCAGCTCAATCGAACTATAGATCAATGTTCATCCACATGGTTTACCAAAGCTGTCACAGGTGAGAGAACAGAAATTTACCAAAATTCCAAAGTCTCAGTTTTGAAGCAAAAACTTGCCCTTTGAGATTACCAAAACACAATCCAACCATCCAAAATAAAGATACATGTGCCTTCTGAGAACTGACCAAGAATTAACTTGATTGGACCACAAACAGCCTTCCAATTGCATGATTGATCAAAATTGCATGCAGAAAAATGCCCAGAACATAGACCATCAAAACTGAAGAAAAACCCAGAGTTACAGTGCTCAAAATACAATCTCCACCCTTCAAAATCAAGAAGAAGGCGTCCTCAATCCACTATGCAAATTTCAGCTTGATTGGACATTGTTTGCCTTTTCAACACCAAGATATAAGAGCACTGCCTCAAGCTAAAAATTCCAACTTCCCTCTTTCATATTTCAAGACATGAACAAAAGCCTTATAGCAAAAGACCTACAAATAATCATAAGACTTCCTTACAAACCAAACTCTATCCATAAGATCACCCTACAGATGAACATTAAGAGACAAATTAATCAAATGTGTCATTTTATGCAATTTCACCCCAAAAGGATATAGGCAACTTTGCATCTGAGAGTAGACATCTAACTCTCTCAATCATTGTTATGTTCATCCTTTCAACTAAGTTATTCAACTATGGTGTCTTAGGAGGTGTCCTTTGGTGTTTTTTCCCATGTACTCTACAATACTCATCAAATGAGCCACTGTACTTACCACCATCATTAATACAAACACATTCCAACTTCTTCCTTATTTGCCTCTCAACGAAGACATAAAATTATTTGAACATGTTAAAAACCTAATCTTTAGTCTTTAAAGCATAAACCTAAAACTTCCTTAAGTGATCATCAATAAAATTCACAAAATAAAGAACACCACCAAGTGAGCATACCTTTAAAGGACCACACACCTTGGAATGCACCAACTCAAGTAGCTCTAATTTCCTTAAAGGTGAGTAACTCTTCAATGTAACTATATTCTATTCCCTAGCTAAATAGAAAGGACACTTCTTCAAAACTACACTCTTCATCTATGGAAACTTGTTTTTCCTTGCCAAATAATTCATTATTTTTTCATTATTGTGACTAAGCTGCTTATGCCACAATCTAGCAAATTTTTTGTTCTCTCCTACATTTACAACATCTTTGAAGATGGAAGCTTGCATGATATATAAACTAAAGCATTTCTTACCTTGTGTCACAACTAGGGAACCTCTGGTAAGTTTCTATTAGCCATCATTAAAGGTACCATAAGAGTCATCATCATTAAGCTTTTTCATCAAAATTAAATTCAAACAAATATTTGGGACATATCTAACATCCCACAATGTTAACTGTGATCCACTGTTGGTCTTTAAGCAAACATCACCAATATCAGCAACTTCTACTAAGTTGTTATTACCCATCTTCAACACATCACGATTACTAGGTGTATATGTAGTGTAGAATTTCTTTCGTGCAATAACATAAAGGGAGGCACCATTATTTATTACCTACTCTATCTCATAAGATGTCAAATTGATCACATTCTCATTACAAATAATAACGAGGTCACCAATACTAGAGGTTAATGTAGTAGTAACACAATTATTATTACTATTCTTTTTTTCTTTTTGTGCTTATCACTGTCATCTTTGTTTTCTCTCTTTCACTTGTAGTAGTACTTTTGAATATGACCCATCTTCCTAAAATAGTGATATAAGAATGTTGCCTCAAGTTGAATATCACTCTTCATTTGTAGCCTCTCTATGATTCTTAATTAGGTTTTCAACAACCAAAGAGGGGTATTTATATCGTGATTAAGTGCTTTTGGATTTTGGGTTAAAAACAAATATATTTGAGCTTCATTTTTCACAATTATTGGACTTTTATACCATATAAAAGGGGCCAATGAGCCCAACACCTTTCATATCTATCTTGTAGCAGTAGCTTTGAATATGACCCATCTTCCCATAATAGTGATATAAGAATACCGCCTCAAGTTGAAAATTTCAGCAATCACTCAAGTCTTATTTTCATTTTGTTTGTAGTCTCTCTGTCATTCTTAATTAGATTTTCAGTAACCAAAGAGGAGTATTTATACCATGATTAAGTGTTCTTGGGTTTTATGTCAAAAACAAATATATTTGAACTTCATCTTCACAATAATTGGACTTTTATACCAAATAGAAGGGACCAATGAGCCCAACACCTTTCGTATCTATCTTGCTCCCTTAGTGCAAGACCTTTGAATGTAAATATTTACAAATGTTGAAATGAAGATTAATCTAGCATAGGTTATTTAAATGCACCCATTATTTCTAGAGAAGGAAATGCAAAATTTTACATTAAAGGCAAAACAAAATATTACCATACAGAATGTTATGTTTGTTATTTTGACTAAAAATGCTTTCACCTATTCTTTCTAAAGTGAACCTTTTGAGCCACAATTGAAGATTTCTTTCTAGCATAATTTCACAATATCTTTGATTTTTAAACATAATGTTTACTAATTTGAAAATAAAAATTAATGTAGCATGTGATATTTAATTTCACCCATTATTTTTGAGGTGGGAAATGAAGCATCTTTGTTCCAAAGGCAAAGCAAAATGTTACTATAGAATCTTATGGCGGTCACAATTTGTTTTAAGTGATATTATTTTAACTTATAAAATGAATTCACTCATTATTTTTAAAGTAGGATATGAACATTTCAAGCCATAAAGGAAGCTAGAAGAAGCCCATAATGTCTATCCATTCTATGAGCACTCCACCTCGAGTCAAATGAAACCAAAATATAGTAATGGGCTACGCCAGCACCCAACTACTTAAAAGTACTAGGAGAATGATAAAAGTAAACATTTCCCTTGTTGTCTTAGTTCTTGAGCATGTAATGTTGCCTTATTTTCTCATTTTTGCTCTCAAAGGCTTTGCCTTTTAAGTTACAGCTTGTAAGGGGAAAAAAGATCTTTTCTTGCTTTTGATTTTTTATCAAAAAAAATTTGCTAATTTTTGTTTTGATAGAAATTTCCCTAATCCAATTTATGAAAAGGACAATTCAATGATATTGTACAAGATTTTTAGAGATTCTTTTACCAATATATAAAAATATATTATTAAAATAGGATTGACCCACAATATGTTGGACTATAGCCTAGGTCTAAGTCCACATATTAGCTTGATGCGACCTATCAAAAACAATACCAAGCACAACTTAAGCCTATAGCCAAGGCTCCACATAAAGCTTAGGTCCTTATCTTAAGTTATCCCATTAAATTAGATAACTTCATTGTCTTATAAACGTTAATGAAAGTAATGCAAATCATGATAGCTCAGGGTCTCCAAACCTTACTCCTTAGGGCTAAATGGAACATTACAGGTTTAGTCATCTATCACATTGATATTTAAAACTCACTCACCAAGGCCACTCAAGGTCTATGTAAAGCCCATTAGGTCATGGGACAAGGTAAACCACTCTCTAATTCCTTATACTTCACTCTTCTCTCTCTTCATACTCTTATACTTTTAAGACCAAAATATTGGCTTGGTCAAAGTGTTAATGCCAAGAAGCACTTCCAATCTTGGTTTGCTCTTGTTTTATAAGCCTTTATTGTCATTCTCAACCCACTAGCATTTTTAACGTAAGCCCATCAATTGGTACTATTTGTAGGAGAGACAAACTATGTATCTTTCTTCTCTTCTCTATTGATTACAATTCTCAGTTGAAATCACAAGATCCTTCATGTAGGTTTCTTCTTTGAACGCTTATAAAGCATTCAATATTGCCTCTCTCCCCTTCTCTTTCACCTACACAATCCCTTATACCTCCAATACAGCTCCCTTAACTTAAAACAATAATTTGGCTTCTTCATTCTCTTTCATTCTTACTAGGATGATGAAAGCATATGGTGTAGGGACAAAGGTAGCTTCCACCAATTAAGCTTCAAGCATTATAATGATTATCCATTTTGCATCTTTATAAAATTATGTTGATGCCCTTATGACTAGTCTTACTACATTCCTTGCGACATACTAAATCATTATTCTATGAGTAATAGATAATCCTTTGAGGTTATGGGATTAAGCTCATGCAGAGCCCATTATCAAAACTCGAGTAAAAAATGACTAACACCTCAAGTGAGGAATAGATGAATCAAGACCTAATGAATATCTCAAGTGAAGGAAGGTAAAGATCATGTAAAGCCCTTTAAAGAAAAGCAAGTAAAAATATCACTCCTCTCTTATGGGGACTTGTAAAGATCCTTATCAAGGACACCTTTTGCTTCTTGTCATAATTGGCACACATTTCTTAGTTATTATTTTCTCTCATAACATTACATCAAAAGACCCCCTTAATAAGGAGGTAGCATAATCTTGACAAGTTGTTCCCCACTTTGAGCAAGATCCTTGATTAGTTTAGTAACTTAGGAAAATGCAAAAGAAAATAGTGGCTTTAAAAGGGTAACTTTACATTATTGCTAAGGAACCCTAAAAGGGTTTGGAGTTCCTCCTTAATAAAGATATCCAAGACATGTCTATTCAAAATAAGTTCAAGCTCTCTACTCTTAATACTTATGATAGAACTACAAACTTAGTAGAGCATTATTGTAGGTTTCATAAACTTATATCACTCCATCTAACTTTGGATGCATTGATGTGTAATGCCTTTACCACCATATTGAGAGGCATTAACATAATGATGATATTTTATACTCCCACATTCCACCAAAAGTTTCAAACAATTGGGCAACCTATTCATAATAGGTTCATTCTAAGTAAGAAAATATAAGAAAAACATTAGTACTCTTATCTCAATTTGTCAAAAGTTAGGTGAGCCCTTTCAAGACTTTGTGTCCTTGTTCAATATGACAATGTTAATATATAAGAAAAGATCATGCAGTTGCAGTAAAATTTGAAAAGGGCATTGATTGTGATTTTGAACATGTTTCTTTCCATATCTCCTTATATTAACAAAAAAAAAAAAAAATCTAATGGGGACAAGTGCCACTCAAGACTAGCTACCTCTACTCTTGATTAAAGGTATTTGCATTTTAAGCCCTCAAACACAACACTTATAACAAGCAAAAGGTTTCATTTAATTTTAGAAATTAAAACTGGAGAACAAACATCATAGCATTGCCAATTTGTACTTGTAATCCAAATGTTTTTTCATCTAATTGAAAATAACAAAAATTTAAAATTTACCCAATTCAACTAGTTAAATAAAACATTAAACTAGTTAAACTGATATTATACATCTATGTATGTATGTATAATATCGAAGTGTAAAATATAATAATATAAAAAATAAAACTATTATATAAATTAAAATTATATACAATTTACAATTTAATAGAAAACAAAGTTAAATAATTTAATATAATAATAAATTAAAAATAAATTACTTTGTAATTTACATATTATTATTTTAAGATAATCTATATGTACAAGATGTAAAAGCTTTTTCATAATTAAACATCTCATAATTTCAAAAAAAAAAAAAAGAAGGAAAGAACATAATATATAACATACATGTATTTTTTTAGCAAATAAAGGAAACTTCACTATATAATACCAAATTACAATTTATTTACATTTATATTGTTATTGTACCTATAAGAAAGAGATAATATAAAATATTAGATTAAATTAGTGTGAAAAGTGAATTTATTATTGAGGTTAACATATTAGAGGAAGCTAGGCAAATATAATAAAAATTTTCTTCAAAAAAATTCTAAATATGACTATATTAAAAAACTTATTAATAATTGAAGTGCATCATTAAATAAATTTTATGGTAAAATAGATGATGTAAACTATTGGTAAGGTGTTACCATCCTTATAGTTATTGCCACTACTAATACCGTTATTGCCTTTACCTTTGCTATCATTGCTATTGCCACTATAATTGTTGTTGCCACCACTATTGATTGCCACAAAAATAAAAAATTTTATTGAATATTATTTTAAGAAAAAAATTTTGTCCAATAATTATAAGGATATTATTGGTATTAAAAATTATTTCACCTATCCATAATTCTAAACACAGAGTTTACAAATATGATATTATTTTCTAATTAGCAAAATTATTATTAATCATATAATTTGATATTTTTTATATTTTAATATGAATAATTTAGAAATAATCTTTAAGAATGATTTTACTTCCATTTCATGTACTTAATTTAATTGTTAAGTTGAGTTTTCAATTTTAAAAATATGTACCATTGTATGACCTTAAATTTAACTAATCAAATACAATTAAGAACTCTTAATTTGTTAGATACCAACCTCTTCAAAGAGATCAGTCAATCCTCTTAAAGAGATTGATATCACTATTTTTCATAAGTTTTCTCCTTTAGTCCCTCAATTTTCATCATCTAATATCAAAGCAAATTTCTTGGAAATTTCACTTCCATTACATAAACTTATCATCACCATAAAGAAAAAAAATTTAAAAAAAAAAAAACAAAAATGTTCAATTTATGTCCTTTACTCCTAAACAACAGAAAAATTGTAATATCACTAATTTGCATTTATATGTCATGTTTTTACACAAATCATTTGATTTAAATGCTAAAATATTTCATATAAAAGAATCCATATAAGAGCTTAGAGAGATGTTTCTTGCTCCTATGAAATCATAGTCAGTAAATAATGCCTCTAGGTGTACTAACAAGTAAAAAGAATCAAGAAAGTCTTTTGGAGGCATAAACTTTGACTATGTGCATCCACAATTGAAAATGCAATTTCCTCATTGGATGAAAGTGATTATGCAGGTTGGATTTCTAAAATTAAAAACATTTCTTTTTCCACTATACAAAAGGAGCCTTTTAGGTGAAAATTATCCCTAGTTAATTGGAGGGTAATATTATCTAATGGTACAATTGGTTTGAAACTTGATTGAATTTCCAACTTAGGTTGATTTTATTAAAAGTCTTCTTGTTCATTTTAAATCTTCAAAATATTAAAACATTTATAAACAACTTACTAAAATTTGCTAAACATCAGTAGCCTAGAAGTACTTGAATTATTTTGAATAACTTATCAATTGTACTAAAAATTGTTCAGAAAGACAATTATTAAGTACTTTTATTGGAGGACTTATTCTTGCAATTTGATGTAATGTCAAAACTCACAAATTATAAACAATAGTAATAACTATCCCTTGTTCATTATTAGAAAAAGTGAAATTGAGTGCTAAAAATCATTATACATTTACTAAAGAAGTTAGCAAATACTCTGAAAACAATATTACTTATATTTCTATTACTGTCAAATGCTTGACATAAGAGAAGTTGACATAATGATCATTAAAGAAACTGTATTGGCCCTATGATGAGAAATGACATAAGGGATACCATTATAAGAAAGGAAAACTTTTGATTGTTGAACTAGTAGAGGAAATTGCTAAGGTGTATAATGATAAGTTATATTCAGATCATAAG
The DNA here is from genome assembly GCA_037832385.1 of Rhizophora apiculata. Classification (NCBI taxonomy): domain Eukaryota; kingdom Viridiplantae; phylum Streptophyta; class Magnoliopsida; order Malpighiales; family Rhizophoraceae; genus Rhizophora; species Rhizophora apiculata. The sequence goes on along the minus strand of CM075434.1, from coordinate 12,156,685 downwards.
ATGATAAGAACACTGCATATGAGTTTGTAATGATTACATTTCACGCCTCAGTTGGCTATTCCAATCTACAAACTAAGAAGATTGATAAGTTCCTTAAACAACAACCAATCATTGTGTTAGTTGATTTGAGTAGCACTAGCAATTTCATGGATGAAAATATTATTGAAGAACTTGGTTTTTTGGTAGAGTATTATGACAAGTTTTATGTAAAGGTTACAAATGGGGGAGAAACTTGATATGTTAAAATAAGTGCACAAGGATAAAACTCTTGTAGCAAAGTCAACTAGTTCATGCCAATATATTTTTATTACTATTAGTGGACAAAAAATTATTTTTGGTATTGATGGGTTACAAATTTTAAGATATTATTTTGAAAATTTCCAAGTTAAAAATTAAGTTTGTATTGAATGGGGTGCATAGTCTTGTTAAGGGAAAGTCTAATGGTAAAATCAATGCGCCTAACAAACATCATGTGGTAAGAGTTTTATGTCAAGTAAGACTAAAGGAAATAATTAATTAAAATAATATTCTAGCTATTAAGGATGCAGCTTTTCTTTTGTGACGCCACTCCTACAATTTATTGCTAGTAAATCTTAAATGCAAGTTTCTTTTGAAATGTAAGAGAATGATTCAATTGTCTATTTAATGGGATAATTATTAATTATGTTATTTAATATTTTTTACATTTTACTAAGAATAATTTTGGGAGTAACTTTGTTTTTGTATTAGATATTTTGCTCAACTATTTAGTTGAAATCACAAACCTATAAATATATATTTTGTATGACCTTTAATTTAAATAGTTAAATATAATTAAAAGTTTTTAACTTGTTGAAAGCTAATTTTTTTAAAAAATATGTTAGAAACTAATCTCCTTAAAGGGATAAATATTTTTATTTTTCATAATTATTTTCTTATATTCCTTATCTAATATTCTATATTTCATATTAGAATATTATATATTATTCTCAATGCACACTTACACCTTGTTAGACTAAAAATTTATGAAAAAGGGAAAGTAAGGGAAAGGAAAGTAAGAGAAATGAAAAGTGAAAAAGTGAAAAAAATTTTTATTCTCTTTATGTTTTGGAAGAATGATGTAAAGAATGAAAGTTACAAATTTTTAATTGAAGGGTAAAAGAAAGAAAATAATATGTATTATAATGTGTTAAAAAATAAACTTTAAGTTATAATTTTTGAAGACAATAATAGAAAATAAAATAAAGTATGAGAAAAAAATAATTGAAGACAAAGGACAACAAATTTACATAATTTGGTCGATTTGACCTATATCCACATGCAAAAGTGCAAGTAAATATTAGTAAAGTGGAGAATACAAAAAAAAAAAAAAAAAAACTCTTATAGAGCTTGATTAACAAAAGTTCAAATCATGAACTAAAGGTTTCTAGAGTTTAACTCCCTTTTCATAAAACAAACTATATTACTCCTTATTTTATAAGAGAAAAAAAGTCAATTAACTTTGCTCAATCTTTCAATGTAGGACTTTAGCCACCAACTTCACAAATCTCCATCTTAGCTCAAGTCCTACATGCAAATAAAGTAGCATTGCTTCACCTTCTCCATGAGCTCCCAAATCATCATACCATGTCAATTAAGTCCAAGCAATACTTTAACTTAGTAACTAGTAAAGGCTTCGTAAACATATTTGTAGGATTATTTCTAGTATTAATTTTTTGAATTGAAACCTTCCTCTTGACAATCGTCTCTTGAATGACGTGGTGTTTTACATTAATATGCTTCATCCTCTCATGATATATCTAATCCTTAGTCAAGTATATTGCACTTTGATTGTCATAATGGATGGTAACAATATCTTGATGTAGACTAAGTTCACCATACAAACCTTTCAACCATGAGAC